>CM021101.1:38507400-38945185 GCA_007115665.2 Sequoiadendron giganteum
TATGTTTGTTGAACCATTATGAGTATGATCTTCTATGCACAATTATTTTGCTACACTATTTAGTTGATATTAGGGTGAATCTGGATCATAACTACATTTCTTTTAGCTTGAAGTACTAACTAACAACACGAATTATCCAACATTTTGGTTTTGTGTTGTAACTTTGCAATTGAAGACAAAGGGCTTGCCAAATAAAATATTACAAGCTTCTTGGGGTGCAGTATCACATATGTCTATGCCACACATAGGTTTAAGAACATAACTAACTGCACATTGGCAACTTGTATCTCCCTATGTTATAGTGATCCCAAAGAATAGTGGGTTGGATGAGCATTCATGTGGAGTCTAAGGTTGTTGCGCTTGAAATATTTTGTGCCCAAAATATTCAATTTCAGGCACGACAAAGGCACCACACCACCTTTTCCTTTATAAACAAAATATTTAATTTCAGGCACAACAAAGGCACCACACCACCTTTTCCTTTATAATGTTTTTTTGATCTTGATTTTAATAATGACATGCACAAGTTTGTCATTGGCCTAGCATTTCTTGTGGAAAAGTGATATGTGTTTTCCTCTTGTGTTGGTGGATTACTTGTGTTGAGGCATTGAGTCTCTTGGTCATTTTCCTCACTATCAATAGATATGGTGTTCCTTACATAACCAAAATTTACCATTCATGACAAGTAGAGTTGTCGTGAGTTCGAGTCTTGATTATTGCACATTATGAACTTTGCAGTTGCTTCCCTTTGTCCTTATTTGGTGCAAACATCTTAGGAGATGAGATTTTAAAATTCTATTGTGGCATTCTTGTTGACATGTTTTGGAGCGAGTTTTATGAATGGTAGTTTTCCCATACAAGTTTGCTTTTTTTTGGAGATAGTCGTTGCTACTTAACCTGTGTTTTACTCTATTTTGGACACATTGGGAAATGCTTGACCCAATGTATGATGTAAGGAAGTTAATCTTTGTGTGGATACATGACAAAAGTTTGTTGATGTACTTGGGTTCGTAGAGATGTTCTAACATTTCCTCAAATAGGTGTGCAAAGTAATTGTGAAACTCATTAGTATAAGATTCCACCATTTGATCTCAACATTGATGTAGATGTTGAAACTTCATGTGTTTGTTCTCAAATGTCATAGGGAATAGTATTTGTCTTGTAGAGCATTGACAAAGTCATTCCAAACACTAATGGGATTGTGCTCTCTGTCACATGCATTGGTTGCTTGCCACTAATGATGTACAATGATCGACATTTTTAGCGTTGTGAATGAAATATTCTTGTCATCGTTGAATTTGTTGATGGAAAAGTATGTTTTGAATTGTTTAATCTAGTTGTCTAGTGCTATGGTTTCAAATTTTCTATTAAATACTAGAATGTCAAGGTTGACTTACACCCTAAAAGGCTCGTGACTATACATTGTAGCTAGTTGATTGGGATGTATTGATGTTGATCTGAGTTGAGGTATGAAGTATATAGTTTTTAGAAAAGCTCCCTGTGTTGCATTTTTAATGCCACATTGACCAATCATTGTAATTTTGTTAGAACAATTAATACTTGTTTACCCACCATTGTTGTTCTTGGTATTTGCAAGGTTGCTCAAAGGTTGAACTAGGGGCATGATCCTTCTGTTGGAATTATGAGCATGTTTGATGGGCATGAAAAGAAGAAAAAAAGGTTTTAATACTAATGTTTTAAACACCCAGGAGGATTAGAGTACAAATTTGTAAGTTAGCGTAACCTACATAATTTGTAGAATATGCATAATAACTTTATACTAGCATATAGATTCACATAGAAGAAGAGTGGAAGGCTTTGCAATATAATTATACTGCATGAATGATGATTTATACAATGTTATTAGTAATTTGTTTTTGATTAAATTAAGTGAGAAACAAGGGTCTTGACCCTTTACAAAAGCTGCCATAAGGTAAGTAAAACATGCCCAAGTTTGCCAAAAACAATAGAAAAATAGCGCAACCAAAAAAGAGAGGAACAATAGCAACCAAGTTGCCATAAACAAAAAATAAATAAAAGAGTTGGGATCCTTGGGGTCCCACTTAGACAATACTAGGCCTAGAACGAGTTGACCTCTAGCCCAACACTCAAACATGAGTTTGGGGAAGTGAAATATGAAGACCTTTCTTCCTCCTCATTACAATAGACCATGAGACATCATCCAAATTCTCAAGACAAGGGGAAGTAGGGGGGATTCCCCCACAAAGGGTCCATAAGCTAAGGGAAAATCTAGCTATGAGGTTGGGGCATGAGGTTTCCTAATAGGGTTTGAAGGACATGTTAGAGCCGGACTAGAAGCTAAAGACTTATCATCTTGAGAGTAGTCATCCAACGGAGAATCAAGATCATGAATAGCCAAGTGATCTTCGTTAATATCCTTCCATCATGTAGTAGTGCCCTTATGATGCAAGAGAGGACAATCCATGGCTAGGCGATTGATGGAGAAGCATCAACAATATCTAAAGGGGAGACACTCATAATCAAGAGGTAGAGTCCAAGGCCTATCCCCCACTATCAAAACCACATCCTTGTGAAGAGGCTTGTGTTAGTTTTATGATCAAAATTATAAGCAATCAGAAAATGAAACAAACAATAAACACAACACTTTTAACCCTAGGAAAACCCTCCTACTTGAGGGAGAAAAACCCATCAACAATATTCCCTTTATAAATCAGATAAAAGAAGTGCAGAACTCTGCTTACAATTAGGCCTTACTCAAGGTTGAGTTTGTAACAAATAATTGAGACACTTCTCCTTATAATGGAACTATTGGTAAGACAACCCAAACTCTCTTGCTGCTGATAAAGGCAAACACTTGCTGCTGATAATAGGTGAATATCTGTTGCTGATAAGGTGCGAATGTTTGCTAATAAGATGGCAATCTGCTGTTAGGTTCAAACTCCTTGAGAAAAAATATGAATGGAAATAAGAATGAATTGATGATCAAATGAATGATCATTGCCTTGAATATATACAAGCTGAGGTGTCTATTCATATGCGTCGGCCTCATTTAGAAAACAATGTGACTTTTCATTTGAGTCGGCCCCCAAGATAAATAAATTAATATTTATAGCAAGTCCGACTTGCTTTTATTTATCTTTCATTTATTATTTAAATTTGAGTGAAGGATATCACCTATTGCTATAACATCAATGGCTTGGAGATGTCAATGTCCACCATAATGCAAGCAAGGGTAGAGTGCCCCATGTAGGAAGTGGAATCGTGAACCTTCAATAAGCAACCAATATAGTTGCCTATGGCCTCATAACATGAAATCTCTTAAAACTCTAGAGGGAGGTTCAAAAGTGTAACACACATCGAACATACATTTAATTGTTTAGTAAGAGGGTTCAAGGAGGTCGTCTAAAGCTTAATGGAGAGAGAGTGCTCCCCCCAAGCCCATAGCTTACCCAACACCAATTTTTTGTCCTCAGAAGAGGCAAAAGAGGCAATGAAAAAACCTTTAGTACAAGGGAAGAGCTCAATCTTACCTGCCACAAGAGATCTCCACGAATTCAACACCCATATATGAAGATCGGGAAGAGAAGGCCAAAGATTGAAGAATATACACACCAAATCTCTACGTTGGTAGAGGTCCTCATTTTCCAACACATCCTAGCCACAAATCACCACTGGGATGATTTGGCATAAGGAAGAGGATGAGTTTTCTCCCTTAATGGACGAACCACACCAAATTCAATCACATGAGCAAAGTTTTGACCGCCACCAACAATAGCAAGCATCAGAGGGGGGTGCAACCCACACCCATGACCCTAGTAGAAGATGAGTTGACACAACAAACACCTGCAACCCCAACAACAAGAGGTGAATGTAGGCTCAATGACATGCATAGGCACAACGACACCCAAGACAAACACAAAGCCAACCAAGGGATCCCACACCAGAGGGGGAATGCCACCTAGTAACATGCCATGGGTGATCAAAACAACATGCATGGGCGATATTGAAGACTAAAAGTACACAATAGTTTGTTGATAGGACCTTATCTATCTATAACTTTTATAGGTTAGTTATTTATGAAAAAGGATATTAGTTAGGCCTTCAATAATCTGCTTATAGGTGTCAAATGCTTATGGTGTGCTTTTCATATGGATATGAATGTGATAGATGTTGAATTCGTATGGTACAAAGTGTCAAAATTGTGTGGTGCTAGTTGGATGAATCCTACTATAGTCATTTCATGCAAGCATGTATTGCTATGCAAAGATGTGCAAGGATTAGATACTAAGTTTCGTGTAGAATTAGCTCTTGTAGAGTTGTGCTATGATTGCTTGGTGCCTATTGGTTGTAGACAAGCACATAAATTGAGTGAATGGGTGAGACCATAGTTGTATGCACCGTTAGAGTTGATTCCCCAACCCTACAACTCCTAAGGATCATCTGCAATCAAACACTTGTCATAGAAAGAGAGAAACACAAAGCAATAGAGGCCTATGGCCGATTGATCCAAAAAAGCAATGAATCATCGTTAATATGCAAACCTTACTTAGTGAGTGAATACAAGAAGAATCCTTATAAAAGGAAAAAACAAAAAGCAAAAAACAACTCTAGAGAAACACTAGGTAAAGATGAAAAAAGATCATGACACGTGTTCTCATCTTATGACTTGAGACACAAAAAAACACTTGATCTTAAGTAATTTTAACTATTAGAGTGAAAATGGACCTAAGTAATTAAACAATTAATTAGGCAAACACCATTTTACTCTAGCACCTCCCCTTGAGTGCAACTTAAGGAGAAGCTAAAATCTCTAAATGTGAATGCATAAAATGCAAAAGATGGCTCTTGACAAGTAGGCTTGATGAGGTGCTCATGTACAAATGAAAAAAAACTCATAATTGAATAAAAGGAGAAAACCTCATGGGAAAAAATCCTCTCAAGAAAGATAAATGAAGGACTAAGAAGCATCTTAAATAATGTCCCAAAAATAATAAAAACATGAAGAACACCGTTGAAGCACGAAGAAGCTGCAAACAATTGTCGAAAGCCGACTACTTTGGCATTGGAATGAAAAACCTCCTCTGAAATCAAGATGATGATTAGAACTAAGAAGACAAAAATATGCACGAGTGCCCCCAATGACACTACTTGAAGAATGATTAGATGGCAAACAAAGAAAAACAATTTGATAGTCGAAGATATAGATGACACATCGATCTGCACAAGTGATCCTGTTGGTGTGTGTTTTGAGTACGCCACCGAACACAGAATAAAAATGCCCAAAGGACACTCTTATCCTCTCTTGAAAAGTGCTTGCAAAAATCCAGTAGGCAATACAATAACTCCAAGGTTTCTTTGGTCAGGTCTTGACATGTGGATAAGGCCAGTGGGCGTTGTGATTGCTGGTAATCACAAGGGGACTTACATGAAATTCTCTTTTTGCGGGTTGAAAACTTAGACGGTTTTATCCTTGAAGGCTCTTTTGGTGGGTATCTTCAGATTTTCCAAAAAAAAATAAAAAAGGATAAGGGTTTAGAGATCTAGAACTACGCCTAAGAATTCCAGAGACAACAGTGAGTAGACAAAATGGGTAACCACACTTCGTTTCGCCACCTTTGGACAACTACGCGAAGTAGGTGCAATCTTCAACGGAAGTGATAAGAATTTTCATATTTGAATCGGTAATTGAAACAAATAGAAGTTAAGCATCCACGATTTTAATGGCTCAGACTAACTTTACACGTCAAATGCAAATCATCCACTTGACAAAAGTATGAGCAAAATTTTATCCGCCACTGCGATCAAATCTATCATTCATCTAACCAACATGTAATGAAATGCTATTCTAATTCTACTCTAAGTGTTGAAGGAGAAATATTCAATCTTGCATACTACTTGAAAATAAAAGTTGTTCTTAGCAAATCATGCACAAGAGCTTTTATAAACGGAAATAGTTTCGTCGCAACAATCTTTTATTACTCACTTCACACATTACAAATGAGGGCCAATGAGTTTATATAGAATTTCATAAATGGAATAAATGGCTCAGATTAAAAATGAGCCGACGGTCAAGATTTAACAAACGAAACCCTAATTAGGGTTTCCCAAAATAACTTCAGTTAACTGGCAATGAACAGCAATGAGTTGGCAATAGGAGCTATTTTCAAGGGACTGTATCCCGATCCTCTCGAGCTGCCGTGTATTCGCCGAATCTGGACACGATCGAGGCAACCTCGTCCATGGTAACCTGTGGAAGCATGCCGATTCTGAATTCAAGCCCATCCATGCTCTCGGCGCATCTGGCGAAGGTCTCCTCCCACTCTGGTTCCGTCTTCTCAAAGGATTCTCTGATGCTCAAGAAGTTCGCCAATTTGGCCCAGTCCTGCCTCAAGATGGGCCCAGTGATGTAGAAGATATTTTCCTAGACACTTTTCTTCAAAACTTCCAACTGCAGGTCATTCTCTCGCAGTGCCTCTTTATCCAGGACATCGGCAATTATGTTGAGGATTTTGGCCTGAACTTCCTTGACCTGTTCCTCCAGTCTGATGCCGTCAATCTTAACCCTCTCCAAGACTTCACCTCGTGCCGTCAAGGTCCAATACCAAGAGTGGAAGTCATAGGCTGCTCCCGCTGCGATGACGCCTCCCTCTATCAATTCTTGCTTAGGAACTCCTTTCAGAATCCTAAGGCAAGGGATTATTCTATCCTGCACGTCTGGAAGGCTGTCCCATACTTCTGCCAAAGAAGCGAACCTAGAAAGCAAGGCAGTGGCCTGGCCATAAACCAAAGTTAGCCGCTCCACAAATGTCTCAGCTTCAGTCCCCTTTACGGCTATCCATTCTTTGGCCTCCTGAACCGTGAGCCTGTTTTCTTCAATTTCTTTAATGGCCTCCTGCGAAGAGTTCGGAAGTAGAGGAGCCGCCGTAGTGTCCTGATCAAGTGGCTTGATCAAGTGCTGAATATATTCCCTTAAGCGCTCAATCTCTAATTGGCACTCCTTCCTTCTGGCTACCTCCTTCGCCAACCTTGATTTGATGGCGGACACAGAATTGTCCAAATCTTCCATTTCTTGGCCCTTAGTGGTTGGACCCAAGTCAATGGTCGTGATGGCGTAATCCTGTGGAGCCATATCCTCCCGTGGCTTGTCCACTGTAGGCACAGCGATTTGCACTGTCCTGTTGCCGACCTCGTCTCTATGTATGCTGGAGAATTTCTTTGCCGACTTTTTGGGCACAGTTTGAGACAATCTGGCCAAAAAGTCTGCCGTATCATCTTCTTTTGGCTCATCTGCCGGCACTTGCACCTTTAGCCTCTCCTTCAGCCAATCCGGTATCGTAAGCTGCTCAACACCGTCTTCTTCTGGCACGCCTTCTCTATCAGGAACGTCTACAATTCCCCTAAGGGCTGAAATCATCCCTTCCTGAAAATCCTCATCTTGTGTGCCCACATTGTCGTCATCCGACTCCAATATTTCGGTTCCCGTGGGAGAAGGTGGCGCATCCTCATATGGCTGGAGCTCCGTGTTGTTTTCAGGAATCGAAGAAGGATCTCTCATATCTGCTAGTGAAGCATCGGCGGTAGCCAGTATCTCCTCAATATTTCTAGAGGCGGCCGATTGAGAAGATTTCATCTTTACCTGTTTTTGGACCGGCTCTTTGCCTGCAGCTATTTCTTTTCTTTTCCTAGATGTGGTGGCCTCTATCACTGGGAGGTCCTGTGATGCTCCCGCATTGGAAGAATAAGACTCCGCCTCGCTTAGCATATCATAGGTCAGGGTTATCATATGGCGCCTTAATTCTTGAACTCGTTGATCCACCCACCACTGAGTAAACTTGATGACAGGCCTCATCAAGACGTTCAAGTCAGCATGCTCTGCTTCTGACCACTGGACAGCGGGCAAAGCTGAATTCTCATCGAAGCGCGGTTGTGTCTGATTCTCGTCCTCTTCCAACTGATCTGGCACGTGACAAAATTCTGTTGCCCTGATCAAGCTGAGAGGTAATCTGGACCACATCCTCCGTCTGACCTCAAATTCATCCGCAGCATTTGCCCAATAGTCCTCCAGTTCGACTCTATGCTTGTACCTCCTTCCATCCACAAATTTGATGTGGTGATGGGGGTCGTAGTGATTTCTGGCCGGATATGGAGAGAAAGGGTAATGCTGTATCTCGATTCTGGCACTGTCAGCTGCCTGTGATGACGGACACGACTCCAGCATGTTCCCTATAAAGAAGGGAAAAGTAACTGCCGCCTTTTGCTTTGCTCTTTGAAGACCCTGAAAATCTTCCAACTTCCTTAACACTTCGAGCAAGACCATCTTATTCGTGGGGAAGATGGGCAGACGGTATGGGCTTCCAGTGAATCCTTGAATTCTGATATACGTAAATCTTGGATACTGGATAAACCAAGACCCGTATTTACCGACTAGGCTTTTGGCTTCATGTGTCAGCCGCTGATGTGTCCCTCCCTGGAGTATCCTGGTGATGTACATCAGGAACGCGTCGTGGGCTCGTCTAAAATGCGTCTTCTCCCTCAGCTGGAGTTGTGGGTAACAGTCATAAGGTTTTAGCTCGTTCTCCTTACTGCCAACCGTGCCTTTGCAGATCAAGCCTGCATATCTGTAAGTTCTGGCCAACATATAGACGACGTAAGAACCCATATGAAACGTTTTGGTCTTCTCTAGATTGATAAGCTGGTGGTGAAGATTATTGCTTATCATCCTAGCCCAGTTAAACATTTTGACACCTTCTGTGAGGTCCTCAATGAAGTAATACATCCATGGCTCAAAGGGTGCTCCCGAGGGACTGCCTGCCACTCTGTTCAGCAAGATAATAATATCTCCATAGTCCTCCTTGAAGTCCGTGCGCATCAACTTCTTGGGCATCTTCTTAAAGGACGGTCTAGGCTTGTCCAGCCAAAATTTGTTAAGGTTGGCGGCACAAAGATCGGATTTTTGTCATATAGCTTCTGAGCATCTTCCTTGGTCTTGTAGACAGTTTTAGGATATGCCGGAATGCCGAAGGCTTCCTGAATGGCCACCTCTGTCAGATGTGCCAACACTCTCCCATCAGGCGCCACAATCCGCCTTGACTCAGCATCATAGTGAAGTGCACACTCCACCATCAGTTCAGCACAGCAAAGTGCAGGCTGGAATCCGGCAGCTTGAAATATGCCGTTTCTCACTATCCTTCTAGCTGCAGGCGTTGGTAAGGGTCCGTTGTGTCCATATATCCTCTTTTTAAATTCCACGAGATCGATGTGGCCAAGATCAGTGTCTGAGACATTTTTCCACTTAGACTTTATTCTGGTCTCTGGCTGCGATCCTTTACTTGCAAACTTCATCTGTGCCTGCCTGGATATTTCGCTTTGATCGATCGGCAGCCTGCAAGCACAAGATACTTAACATTAATACAATATCATTTACGAATTAAAGAGCTTCGGGGTATAGCCTAGACAAAATCGCACTTTCAGCCTTATTAAATTAAAAATTTCTGTCAAAAAGCAAGCTGAAAGTAATTAAATTCGCCTATCATGAATGAAATTTGTGCTGGAAACGAAGTAGAAGATAGAAACACAGCGCAAATGCGTTGTCGATTAACTTCCAAACCTCAAAGATCACGTTGTGGCTGTAAATGAATTTAAAAATTCAAAGAAATCTGCCAGAAGAAGTGCGCCACTATGCTGGAAGTACGATTTCAGCCAAGGAATAAATTACTTCTCTCAAAAATCACGTCTTTCAATAAGAGAATGCTATCTCGATTCTCACAATGATGTTATTCTCACAAACTTCTCCTTCGAGAATGTTTTCCTGAAGATTTGAGAGAGATAATTGCTTCTCAGCCGGAATTTGTGAAGAAATGAGTTGCTGAAACTCATTTTATGGCTGAGAAGTGCGATTTTCCTCAAGGCATTGCTTTCTTTCTTTTGATTTTCTTCCAATTTTTAGAAACGTTTTCTCCTCGGATTAGCAAACTTCTAATTTCACTTTCAGTTATCGAGGCAAGTTTCTAACTTTCGTCTTTGTGCCATCTCTGCTGAGATTTTCGAATTTTCTCAAGGAAAATTGACTAAGTGTTGGAAAATATATTAAATTAATTGTCCAAAATTATTTTTCCAACGCGTTTTAAATCCTCCGAATGTGGCAAAGTTTAAACTTATCTAAGGCAGACTAGTTTAATCTTCCAAATAATCTCCGGATTTTTTGAATTTTTAATCAAAATTTCCTAAGTGTCAGGGAAATAATTAAAAATATTAAAATATTAAATTCCAACCCGTTCAATCTTGATACATGGCTAATTTCGTTCGTCAGAGGCAAAATATCTCTTTTTTAAATTGTCTGCCTAGCCAAAATGTGCTCAATAGCTCATCTGCCAAATTTTAGTTCTCTAGGCGGAGTTTTGACCTCTCTGGACATTTTTATTTTAGCCAAATGATTCATCTTCTGGGTTGGGCGAACCTGGAGACCTCTGCCATTTTGCCATTTTTTTACTAGCGCTTAGGAATTTTCCAAGCTGAGAGGGGCGGACTTCATGTTTGCTCTGCCAAGCACTCTTCATTTTGTGCCAAAAAATTTCACTCCGTTGTGCTGGGGCGTGATTTTTACGCCGGCCAAAACCTCTTCTTCTTCTAGACATTTCTTCGTTTTTCATGCCTTAGGCTAATTTTCTCTTCAAGAATTAGGCGAATGTCTTATAATTCCCTGCCTATGGCGTATTTTATCATCCATTGGTCTTAGATTTTCCTTGCCATGGCGAATTTTATTTGTGCCTTGTCCAACGGAAAATTTCACTTGTTTCCATCATTTAATTCAATTTTTAATGATTTATCTTGCAATTTCACCCCTTTCCAAACATCTTGGAGCGCACCCCCTTCATGTTTTACCCTTCTCCACACTTCTTGGGGGCGGACTTTGTGTTTTTCATGCCATTTTCCTCCTTAGGCTGGGCGGACTTCATGATTTTCATGCCATTTTCCTCCTTAGGCTGGGCGGACTTCATGATTTTCATGCCATTTTCCTTAAGGGCGGACTTCATGCTTTTTGCCATTTTCCTTAGGCTGGGCGGACTTCATGAGTTTCATGCCATTTTCCATATGGCGCATTTCCTACCTTGCAGGGCGGACTTTGAACCTTTTGCCAAGGGCGGACTTGGTGAATTTCTTGCCAGTGGCGGACTTGGCAAACTTCATGCTATGGCGGACTTGATGAATTTCTTGCCAGTGCCTACCTTTGGCATGCCAAAGGTAGGGCGGACCTTGACTCTTCCATGCCATTCCTCTCTTGATGGCGCCATTCTCAGACTTAGACATTTTTCAAAAAAATTCCTTGCAAATTTCAAACTTTTTACATTTTGCCTTGATTTTCTCGTTTTCCGAAGACATATTGATTTTCTGCTCTGTGGGTTCCAAGAATAGAAACTTTTTCCCAAAATAGAAACTTTCCAAAAATAGAAACTTTCCAAAAATAGAAAAAGCAAAAAGCATCCCTAAAAAATAGGGACTCCGGAATGGCCTGAAAATGCCAAAAATCAAAAAAAGCAAAAAGCAAAAAAGCAGATCCCCTAAAAAATAGGAAGTGTCAGAAACGACCGAAAGCAATGGCGATTTTCGTCCACCAGGTCTTCTAAGCACTTCCATGACGTTAAGGTCCAAAAACGAGTTCAAAGTCTCAACTTAGCCAGACTGACCTTCAAAATTTTATCCAAATTCAAGATTCTCAAAGACGTTGCGCAGAGGGCGGAACCAAACTTGGGGGTCCCCATTTGGGATGGGGCGATGTGTGAAATAGGTCACAACAGATCCCAACAACACTACTCGACAAAGTAAAGAATATTGGAAGTTGAAAATACAAGTGCCAATAGTCAGAAGAAACTAATCAACTAAGGATGGAAGGTTGCCTCCACAAAACACAAATGCAAAAATGTCTATATGGTATATGTTCCATCTCATTGAAATGTATGGGTAATTAGTTGTTGCATCCACATAATACATAGAAACAAATACTAGATACATAACACACTCCAAAGGGAAACCAAGGAAGTATTAGCACTAACAGTACGAAACCCCCCCATAATGCTGACAAGGGAGAGGGATGACAAGTCCATTAAAATCGGTGTGGCTCAATATAGTGCATGAAGGAGAAGAAACATCTAAAAGTACACAAAGAGAGTACCTGCAATTGAAAAAGGGTGTGCAAACCAAGGCCCCCACCCATGAAGGTAGAAAAGGTTGTGATTGCAAATAAGAAGGTGCAGACAACAAACCCCCATGACACTTTAGAATAAAATGCAAGTATGAAATAAGACATAACATCATGTGCAAAATCCCCAAAAACATGCACAATAGTGGCACTTTATCTTAGTGCATTTGCAAATGTAAGAGTGCATTCAAAAGATGCCTATAATGTCCAAAAATGACAAAATGTTGAAAAAACATCTAGAACAGTTAAAAAAAATCATCCCACCAAAATATAACTTTTCCAAGTGCCAAAACATTCAAGTAATTAATTAGAATGTGAACATGACAAACTAAATAAGATGTACTTAGAGCAAAATCTGGAAAGAAGTGCATGGATAGTTGTGAAGAGCTTTGAATTTTTTTTCCAACACCACAAGAATTATGAAAAATGAAAGAACTAACCGAAAGATAGGAGCTTGGGAGCCGAAAAAACACAGTTGACTTCAATAATTGATAAAATGCATTACCAACAAAATCTAAAAAAAGTACTCTGCACCATTGGAAAGTGCTCAAAACTAGTTTTCCAACAATATCAATATCTTGTTCACCAAATTTTGATAGCATATGCCCGAGTAATGCCAAAAGGAAAAAGAAAAACTCATTTGAAGGCAAAAATAGGGTTTGGGGCAAGGGTGAAGGCCATTCGTATTGCTGATTTTAGAAAACAAAACATTTTACATTCATGGAATATTCCCTCTAACTATAAGAAAATCACAAGTTTGCTTGAAAACAATTGCCAATGATGGAAGCACTAGAATATTCATATGATGAAAAAATATTCTATTTGTGAAATTGCCCAGATTTAGGTTGTTGGAAAATGGCAAAAATGAACAGAAAATAGGGGGAAGGTAGTGAAATATGCAGTTATTGGAATATTCTGATCATTGCGAAAGGCTGCTGTGGGTTTAAAAAATGACCATCATGGTTAAAAAACGTTGCCCAGATTGTTCAAAAGCCAACTAGCAAATAATGGCCGTCAACAAGAAAAAGGTAGTCGACGGGAGGTAAACTCTTGTGTGCAGCAGATGTTGATAACAAGAGTGGGTGGTGAGAGGTGTGAGGAGGCAAGACAGGAAAAACATCTGCTTAGAACTCTGCTGCAACCCAAAAACAAAATACTTGCCAGTTAAAAAAACTTCACTAAAAAGAAAAGGAGCCATTGGTGGTATAGATGGCTGTTGTTGACAAACAGTAGGTCCATCGATTGTAAAAACAAACTCGGGTTGCCAAACAAAATATGTTGCTTGTCCAAAAAATAATTGAAGAAAAAAACAAAACCCCACTTTTCGTTGAAAATTGGCAAAAAAAATAGCCTAAAAAATGAAATTGCTTGTTGTAATTAAATCCTTTGGCCAACAAAACTAAACAAACGTCTCTTGAAAAGAAAAATTCATTAAAAAATAAAATGTAGGGAGGGAAGATTTTTTTCGGAGAGAATCCATATGGTTTTGTGCAATGTACAAATACGGATTTCATTATTTTGAAAACTGTGCCCAACTAAAAAGTGTCTAAATTTTTTTTGACCTTCAATTTCAATTTTTGGATAGGGAATCTTAGGGTTTTTGGTCATTTCGAACACAACAATGAGGTCTTTTTGGCTCCACGATGCATTGGATTTTGAAAAGACAAGTGATATTCATAATTGCTTGGTTACAAAAGGAGACAAAAGCTCCTTATAAAGAAATTTACAAGACGATGTTTCAAAAAAGAAACAATCGTTAACTGAAGCAAACTAAAACAAAAAAATAGAAAGATGCTAAATCAACGAAAGTATAAACAAAAGTTATTAAAAACCGACTAAGTTAACTAAAAACTAACCAAAGCTAATTGACACCTAATTAAAACTAAGATGACCATTAATATTACATTAAATATTTTAATACCCTCCCTTAATGGTCATCGTACAAACAAAAACTAAGTCTACCCATAATCTTTTGGAAACATATCATCAGTGATTGATTGATAACTGGAGAAGCATAACCGCCTTGCGATTATAGATTCTTTTCCCGCAGAACAATCAAATCAAGACGTCGACACTCGAAAATTGTGAGCTTCCTCTGCTTCCAGGTAGTATAACTTTTCCCATTGAACCTCTACGCACTTTTCAACATGATGTTGGATAAAGCAGCCATCCCTCCTGTTTTCCAAAAGCCCAAAAAATGAGGTAAAGTTGTGATCAGCTGGCACAAATTCTGGATAATCAACTCACACAACTCTCATGATTTTTCAAAAAATGTCTTAAAAGAGGCTCAATAACAGTAAGATTTTTCAAAAAAACCTTCGAAAACTCTGAAAAAGTAAGATTTTTTTAGAAACAAATCCTCAAAAAATTACAATTTTTTTATTTTTCCAATAAAAATTATGTCAAAACTGGCTCAAAAAGCAACTCTTTAGGCTGCCATGAAAACATGATTTTTGCAAAATCGCCTAGAAACACTGATGAAGATGCCTAGTAAATCTGAAAATGCCCTTTCACAAAATGGTGCAAGCACGAACTTCAATCAACAACCTAGAAATCTTCCAAAAATATGGAGAAAAACTCCACGATTTTTAGGTAAACACAACCAAGAAAAGAAAATGCTTAGTAGCCACGAAACAGAACCCATCACAATTTGCCATGAAAATTGGAAAATCTATCTATGAATAGTGAAAAACACGATTTTACACAATCGCCCAAAAAAGAGATTAAAAACACCAAGAATTGAACCCTAGGTTGGATTTGAGATCAAAATAATGCCCAAAAAAATCAACAAGGGCATCCAAAAAAAGAGAAGAGCTCATGACTCCTTAGGAAATCTGCATGAAAATTTCAATCACAAAAAACCATCCAGATCTATCACAAAGCCCTAACAAGTTCACAAAATTTACAGGAAATCTTGGCAAAAACATCTTCATCTCACAAAATTATGAAAACCCTCGCAAAAATTCTTACAAATTTTCTGCAACAAACCCTTCGATTTTTTTTTAAATTCCTAAACAAATTTCTTCTATTTTTTTATTAAAAAAAATCGGTTAATTAGGTTCGAGCCTGAGCTCTGATACCATGAAAAGATAATTGATATTTATAATTGCTTGTTTACAAAAGGAGACGAAGGATTCTTATAAAGAAATTTACAAGAGGATGTTTCTAAAAAGAAGCAATCGTTAATTGAAGCAAACTAAAACAAAAAAATAGAAAGATGCTAAATCAACTAAAGTGTAAACAAAAGTTACTAAAAACCAAGTTAACTAAAGACTAACCAAATCCAACTGACGATTAATTAAAACTAAGATGGCCATTAATATTACATTAAATATTTTAATAGATTTCGTCCAAGGCTAGATCTCTCAAAAAATGAATAGGGAATTGTAGATCTGAAACTTTGATACCATGTTAGAGTGGATTCCTTAAGTATACAACTCCTAAGGATCACTGCAATCAAACCCCTGTTACATAAAGAGAGAAAAACATAGCTATGGAGGCCAAGAGCTGATTGATCCAAGAAAAAACATGAATCCTCATTAATGTGTAAACCTCAATCAGTGAGTGAATACAATAAGAATCCTTATTAAGGAAAAAAGAAAAAAGAAAAAAAACAACTTTAGAGAAACCCTAAGTGAGGATGAAAGGAGATCATGACATGTGTCCTCATCTTATGACTTGAGACACAAAAAAACACATTACCTAAATAAGATTAAGTATAGAGTGAAAAGGGACCTAGTAATTAAACAATTAATTAGGTGTATAATCGTAAAATTGCACCCCTTGCAATTTCACATACATTTTTGCATCCGCTTTAGTGTTTATTCCCTTAGCATCTTGTGTAGGCTCATTTTAGCCCCTGCATCAACCTTCTTCCCCTCTCAAAGATGCTCCAACACCTCTTTTCAGTAGCTACCCTTGCGTGTCAGCTTTACATCAAACCTTGTGTTCTTCCCATTTTTGTCATTTTGTAGCATGACGTGTTTGGACACTAGCACACCGCGCGAATATTTGTGCGTCACGCTAGTGTCTCGCGATGTTTCAACGTTCAAATGACCATTTCTGTGCATGTTTGCCACTTGTCACCTTCTTTGGTCGGTGGTAACAACCAAAAACGCTCAATGTTATGAGACTTTTTTCCCATGGAAGAAAAAAAACTAAAATGGAACTAATGTAATAGTTCAAGGAATAAATGCAATAAAATAATTATTGGAGTTTTCACGAGATGATGTAATGTAATTATTTTTGAAAGGGTGTGTCGATTGGAACTACCCTTTGTGCTATATAAAACTCGTGAAAACTAAATAATTTTGGGAAAAAAAGAAAAATAAGGAAAAAAAAGAAAAACAAGTACAACACATTGCGGGAATAGGGTTCCAAGTTAGCAGGCTGTGAGTAGGACGGAGAAGGGGCACTCCTATAGTGGGTATCCAACTTGGGGTACAAGTGCGTACACTCAGGACAGTCCTGCCAGGGCATAGTTTTGTGGCATGAGTGTTGAGCATTGTTTCAGTGGAACCAGCACTCGTGTAGAGCGGCAAAGTCCGCTTTCCTCCTAGACTACTCACAGACGAAAGAGGCTGAACCAAGGACCATTCCAGCAATAATTGGGAATTTCTTTAGCACATTTTAAAAGATAAGTATTAAAGTTTGATGAATTATTTGAACAATAAAGTGTTTTAAATATTTGAGTTTATTGAATTAATAATCTATTTACGACAAGAATGAATGTATTTGAATGCAATTTGTTGATCAATTTATTATATGCAATTTAATTTCAAAGTCTTGGAATTAATAAAAGTTTTGGAATTAATCTGTGAAATCATTTTAATTGTTGCATTTTAAATTTGGGAATTAGTTTCATTTCAATTGGTATCAGAGCCTTTGATCCTTACTGCACATTTTTTTAAAAATAAAATAAATAAATTCATTGTTGCACATTTATTTGCACATTTGAAAATAAAATAAATTATTTGCAGTAATTTAAATATATATTAGCAAATAAAATAACTTCATCGCTGCACATTTATTTGCACATTAGAAAATAAAATAAATTATTTGCTATAATTTAAATGCACATTAGCAAATAAAATAATTTCAAATAATTTTATTGTTGCACATTTATTTGCAAAGTAGGAAATAAAATAAATTCCTTACTAATCCATTTAATTGACTGCATGTATTTTTGTAAAGTAGATATATTAAAAACATTATAGTAGTTTAAAATTTAGTTGTATTTATTTTGCAAATAAATATAGACACTTACAAAAAAAAAAGCTTGCAAATAAATATATATAATTTAAAAAAAAAAACATTATAGTTTAAATTTTAAATTGCATTTATTTTTTATAAAATAGATGAAAAAAAAAGAAAAAATTACTCTTTGCATTAATTAATTATCTCAAAGGGTAAAAAAAAGAAAAAATTACTCTTTGCATTAATTAATTATCTCAAAGGGTAACTCATTTAAGATAAATCAATTTAGAGTTTCATAACACATTTAACATTCACTAAGAATTAATTTAGATTTAAGAAATTATAAATTGATTTTTCTTAAATTACATTTAAATAATAATAATAATCATAATAAATTACCCATAGCTTTTACCCCTTCAATTACTCTATTCATAAATTTACGTGGATTCATTTAAATTCGATAGTTACTTTATCTATAATTTTCACAAGGAATTGATTAAAATATTTTTTCACTCCAAGAATAAAAATTCATTTATACATACGTAAAGAAGAGATTCGATTCTTGAAATTCACGGAGAATAACTACCCCTGAGATTTGACTCAAATTACCTAAGAGCTCTTTAGTAGGATCTTTATTCATTGTTTTCATCGGACTGATTTTTGCACCTATCAATACACGTTTGTCATAGGCTGTGATAGTTACTGAGCTTCTAGGACTTAAAATATCTTGAAACAAAAGTGCATGTAATTGGTTGAGAGGATTATCATCTAGGTTGAAATATTCCTTAATCCTTTACCATAATCAAAGGTCTAGATGCGCTGGGCAATTAAGATCTATGTCATTGATGGATTGACAAATAGTGAAGTGTATGATTTAATTTACCAATCACCTGCAATCAATTGAGATGTTGCTAAGTGGTTTTTCCAAGGATTCTCACACATTTCAAGAAATGATTTCCTCCAATTTCCATGTCATATATTATTGAATAAGGTCATTATGTGTACTCAGGTTAAATTGCAAGATATTGATGTTAAATGGAGAATTCAAGTAGATTGATGCATGGTGTATATCAAAAATCAGTAGTTAATAAAATAAAATTCAAATAGAAATAACTATACTTTATCAATCTTATTAAAAATATAGTGGACTTGACAATTAGTTATGCATTAAAATTCAAGGTTAAATAGTAATTTTTTTTCTAGCGTGTGTGATGACATTGGTGGCAATAAATTTTGCTTCCTCAACATTAATCATCTTTATTGTATTGGTGATTTCTAAAGAAATATCCGACCGTGTTGTTGATATTATTGACCCGTTTTTATATGTCACTCATCATGAGTCTTCTAGCTCTTGTGCATAGAGTTATAGAGTTGACATTTTGTTGCTTGGTACCATAAAAGGACTCAAGGCCAACCATGACAAAGGTGAGGCAAGACCTTTTGGGATATTAAATTGACAATAGTGAAAGTCATGGTAAAATACGTTTAACTTCTGTCGAGACAAAATGGCCCAATGAACACAATTACTTTATTTAAAATTCTTCTAAGGTTTGCTTGAAAGTTTCTAAAAGTCTACTTTTCACATTTTTCATACATGCCTACCAAGGTAGTAGCAGCTACAACATTTGACACAATTCTTTGTTCATCATCTCATGTTATATTGCTTCCATTATGACAAAGGTTAGAAGAACACTAATGAATGAAATTTGATTGATTTGGAGAACTGTTTGTTGTATATGGTAAAATTAGTATGTCTATCTTAGGAGAATTCTTATTTCTTCTATTAAGATTGTTCTTCTATGACCCAATTCACTTCTATCTCTAATATCTTTTAAGAAATAGTGAGATTGAAAATTACTTTGAGTAGATTTGTTCATCCAAGACTCTTTTCCTAAATCAGTTCTCTTGATTAGAGTTTCTTTACAATCGTGCTTTAAAATAAAATAAAAATACATCAATATTGGGCATATATGTATCTTAGATGAATTTGCTACAAATCAAGGTGTAACAAATTTGCTACATAAGTTTATTTGTGGGCCCACAACCCACAGGTCCTTAGGATTCACTTCTTGAACTTGGACAAATGACACTATGTTTGAAATAAGTCAGCAAGAATAACTTATTTATAAGATATGAAATCAAATAGGCTCTTAGGCTTAGACATGGGAACATGTCGAGGCTTACAGGGGGAGAGGCTATCTATTCCAACATTTTTTAGGATATATGCAAGTAGGTTATGTGATTTTTAAATCTTTCACATGTTTCTTTTATAAATAAATTTTATTGAAATTTTGTATGTTGCCAAACTTTAAGTTTATCGAAGATTATCAATAGATTTTTGAACTTTGGATCAAACCAAATTGGGCAACAACCATACTTGAATTTTACATCCTAGATACAGGGATATACAAATTATAGCCATAAAAATGTCACATGATTGGTATTTATTGTTTCTCATTTTTTAATCTAATTACCTATGAGTGTTTGACAAAGTGATGTATGTCGAAAGATGTTATGACAAGATTAGATGCTACATGAACTCTTTAATATTGATAGAAATGTGATAATTTACAATATTGGATTCTAAAATTTCCCAAAGTTTTGTTTAAGTTACCTTGTGAAATGGCATTTTAAGGTTAAGGAAGATTGGACCTAGAATTTGATGAAGTACTATGTGGGTAGTCATAACCTATTAATATTTTTGTTTGCTTAATGTGCTTAATGCATTTTGTTAGTATCATATTTATCTATTGTACTTTGTTGTTGGACTTGATCAACCCAATAACCTGTTAGAGTAATAAGTTATATACTTAATTAATTATATCATACTGGTTAATTAATTAAATCACTTATTCCTCTAGTTGCTTAAGCTAAACTTAGGCATATTAATAATTGATTAATTATTAAGTGTCCACACTAGGGTTTCATTTAGGGTTTCCCTTTTTAGGGTTTCTTGATCTCCTTCATAAGGATTGATCTCTTTGTATAACGAAGATTCTCAATAATGCATTTTACACTTTGAGGTTTACAGAACTTCTTGTTTGTTCTGAATGTCTTTTGCATATGACAGGTATCCATTTGCATGCAGGTGATCTTGGTTTCTAACATGGTATCAGAGCTCTAGACCTGCAGCAGCTTGTTCGTGATCTGAAGATATGGCCTCTCTGTGAGTTTCAAGTGCAAGGGTTTCCACAGGCATCTTTTTTGCAAGATCTGGGGTAGCCGATTTTTCGGGACACTATGGGCTCAAATGAACATTGCCATCGCGTTCGCAGCACCCCAAAACCCTAGGAATGCCTGTCGTTTGGTTGATTTTGGTGAAGTTGATTTGGAGGGCAAAATTTTTTTGCCAGGAAGGCCGTACGACCTCCCAGAACGCGATTCGAGACACAAAAATTGAAAAAAAATCCAAAAAATGCTCCTTCTTGGGTTCTGCATCGGCGCCCCCAGTTTAGATGGCTCCCGCCACCAGGCGGCCACCTGTCTGCCGCCGTCGATGGCGGCCCCATGCAGTGTCGCCGGCTCCACCACCGACCATTGCAACCCCTGAGGGCTTCCTCCCACGGGCCAGGGTCTTATGGGGGACTAGGAGCTCTGCGCTTAGCCCCTGACCGATCTCAACACCCAGCCCCTGGTCATATAAGTGACCAGGGGCTCTGTCAGAATTTTTTTGTGTAGGGGGGCTAGATTTTTGCGGCGACGGCTAGATGGCCGTCAAATTTTTTCTTGTGAAGTGCTGACGTCAGCATGACGTCATCGGCCGTATGGCATCTTTGCCCCTCCTAACCCTAATTTGCCCTAAAAAAATAGTTTTTTGTTTTTGTTTTTGGCATAACTTGGGTATACAGTATCGAAATCGGGAAAACAAGATATCGTCGGAAAGCTGGTTACGAGCACTATCCTATGGTGCAGTTTATTTTATAGTATTTTCTTGTTTTATTGCATTTATTACTGTTTGAAGTCAGATGTTTATTTTATGCTTCCGAGCTCATAACTTTTTGCCACGATCTCCGATTTTTGCTATCTTTGCGGTGTTGGAAAGGTATTGAGGAGCTTTATGTTGTTGTCCATGCACTTTTTTCTATAGCTATCCCAGGTTTATTGTTATTCCAAATTTGGCCCGATGGGTGCTTTAGAGATTACTTGGATATTTTGACAGTTGGGAGAGTGCAACTTGCATCTTTGCACTTCATTTTCAGTGATACATCATTCAATAATTGATTGCTGCTTCATAGATTCTAAGGTTGTTCCTGTTTGGAGTTTTTGAGTGTTCCGAGGCATAGGGTTTGTTGTTGCTTTTATCATGATTCCTTGAGTCAATCAGTGACTCTCATTCGGTTTCAGTAGTAGACATAAGTATCTTTCCTTGTTTGCCAGATTGCGGTTCCAGTGTTACTCTATAGTGTTCTTCCAGTGCTTCTTTGCAGCATGTCATATCATTGTAGGGGGGTTTTTCCCACTAGGTTTTCCTTCTCTACCTCTTTCTTGCATTTGTAAATGGGTACCTGATCAGGCCTAGTTGCCGGGACCCATCTTTGCTTGCATGCATCTTCTTCTAGTGTTTTAGCTTCTTCCTAAGTTCATCTTAAGGGGGGGTGTTAGAGTAATAAGTTATATGCTTAATTAATTATATCATACTGGTTAATTAATTAAGTCACTTATTCCTCTAGTTGCTTAAGCTAAACTTAGGCACATTAATAATTGATTAATTATTAAGTGTGCACACTAGGGTTTCATTTAGGGTTTCTTTTTTTAGGGTTTCTTGATCTCCTTCATAAGGATTGATCTCTTTGTAATAACGAAGATTCTCAATAATGCATTTTACACTTTGAGGTTTAGAGAACTTCTTGTTTGTTCTGAATGTCTTTTGCATGTGACAGGTATCCATTTGCATGCAGGTGATCTTGGTTTCTAACATAACCTTGTACAATTACCTTATTAGATAGGACTAAGATTCTATTTGTACATTGATTTTAATATATAAAAAGAGGATATTCATGTAGTCTGGAATGCATGAATACTACCTTGGAATTATGTTGAGTTTATAGATTATACTTTTATGAGTGACCACATGGTATTGGGCATGTATAGCAATTATTATGTGATTTCATTATAATACCTTAACAGTTTAAAAGAGTACATGAGTGAGTAAATTGATAAAGTTAAAGGATAGGAGGTTAAGTACATTTATCTTTTCAATTATAAATTCATAAGACATTTATATAGTTCTCATTGTAATTTGGATTGAAAAAATGATTTTATTAAAATTACTTGTAAATTTATAGAAGCAGATAGTGTAGATAAAGTATTATAAGAAAAAGATATACAAGTATTCAATGTTAGTATCTTCAATAACTGATCATGTGCTTCTTTGAGCTGTGATGCAGATGCATCTTGTACTACTGAGGACATTAGTTGATTTATAGGGGGAGAATTGTTATGAGACTTTTTCCCCGTGGAAGAAAAAAACAATAAAATGGAACTAATGTAATAGTTCAAGGAATAAATGCAATAAAATAATTATTGGAGTTTTCATGAGATGATGTAATGTAATTATTTTTGAAAGGGTGTGTCGATTGGAACTACCCTTTGTGCTATATAAAACTCGTGAAAACTAAATAATTTTGGGAAAAAAGAAAAAGAAGGAAAAAAAAGAAAAACAAGTACAACACATTGCAAGAATAGGGTTCCAAGTGAACACGCTGTGAGTAGGACAAAGAAGGGGCACTCCTATAGTGGGTGTCCAACCTGGGGTATAAGTGTGTACACTCAGGATGGTCTTGGCCAGGGCATGGTTTTGTGGCACGAGTGTTGAGCATTGTTCCGGTGGAACCAACACTCGTGTAGAGCGGCAAAGTCCGCTTTCCTCCCAGACTACTCACAGACGGAAGAGGCTGAACCAAGGACCATTCCAACAATAGTTGGGAATTTTTTTAGCACATTTTAAAAGATAAGTATTAAAGTTTGATGAATTATCTGAGCAATAAAATGTTTTAAATATTTGAGTTTATTGAATTAATAATCTATTTACAACATGAATGAATGTATTTGAATGCAATTTGTTGATCAATTTATTATATGCAATTTAATTTCAAAGTCTTGGAATTAATAAAAGTTTTGGAATTAATCTGTGAAATCATTTTAATTGTTGCATTTTGAATTTGGGAATTAGTTTCATTTCACTCGAAAATGGCTCAATAAACTTTTTCTCTCCTTAAATGTCATCTTTTCACCTCATTTGGGGGCTCCTCTTCCTCTAATTTCTTCCAAGTCTTGCTAGCACTTCTCTAGAATCATTCCAGCTTCTAGCTTCACTTCAGCTCTTGCTTACACATCTCCCTTATTTGTTACAACAACTTCAAGCTCTTTCAAGCTCTCTTAGTAGCACTCTTTGTAGCCTTCTTGGTTCTTGCATGTATTTCCCTTGCCTCATTCTTGCGAGCATCTTGGGATTCCATATCCGCTACTATTGCATCTTTACTTCATGATATGGGTTCTCCTCCTTGAGCGGGGATTGCTTTTATCACCTCTTTTGTGATACAGGCTCTCCTCCTCAAGCGGGCTTTGCTTTTATCACTCTCACTTTGTGGTGCGGGTTCTACTCTGAAGCGGGTTTTGCTTTCACCATGCGCTCTTTCCATTTCGGTTCATCGCTCTCTTTCTATATGGTTGTCTATGGAGGCGGGAACACCAAAACGAGGGTTTAACTAAGGCAAACCCCTATACAGCCCCAACAATTTCTCTCATTCTTATAGACACAGGTAATGAAGACATCTACTAGTTGGAGGCTTCATTACTTGGATTCTTGTGAGTATCTTCTTTCCTTTCTACTCTTTACCTTTATCATTTACTCTTTACTCTATTTCAGTTCTATTGCATTCTATCACTTCTCTATATTCTAGAAGTTCTTAGCAATCGAAGTAGAAGTAGTCATTTAGTCATCTTTTACGATAAATGTACTCTCTGGTCTGTACGAGACACCAAAGCACCTTTGGGATGCTAACATGCCGTGCTGTCGTCTGTATCCCGTGCTGCCGTTTTTTGACTGAGAGCTTGTCAGTTTGTCTAGAAAATCTTCGTGACCTGCTCTTTCAGATTCCAAAACTCTCACTGCTATTCCTTGAGGTAGTTTAGGGCAGTTCACCCCATGAGTCTCTCTGAGTGAAGATAACTCGTGAGTAGCGAACCCCCCTTCTCTACATTAGGTCCTAAATATATATTTTCTAGCTAACAAATAATGAAATTAAGGCATTTTGTGATGATTTGACATATAGATTTTAGGCGTCTAGAGTACCAAGAGAATTAACAAGAGTCCACATGTAGTCCTTTTTTTCTTAAATTGAAAATAGCTTACTTAAAAAGTAGGTTACAATATATAATGACACACTAGATCATTTTAATAGTTAAAAGACTCATATTCCAAAAGTTTAACACACAGAGAATAACCTATACTAGAAAGATTCCACGATAAGCCCTACCACACAAAGCCTTGGGGGAGTAAGAGACAAGAAAAAAAAATATAGATAATTGTCTATTTCACAAAGTTTTATTTAATAGGGCTTCTTCTAAACTATAGTTAGGGGGTGGAGGTGTTCAATGGGGCTTTCTCAAGACATAAGTGCGTACTATAAAAGATAGGGTCCTTTTTTATAGTAGCTAGCACATCTTTCAATAACCCTTATATCATTAGGCCAAAAGTGAGCTTTTTAATTTTTTTTTTTGTAAATAGTAAGTAGCTCATCTTACATCAAGTTAAATAACCCATTCTTGGGGAATTCCAAGATCATAGCAAACAACCCAATATAAGGAAGGGTGAGTTCATTGAGAGACTTTTTAAAGAATCTCCTCTTGTTTTGGAATACTTGATTATTTCTACCTTTCAAATTTGAGTTTAAAAGAAAAATTATTAAGAACATCATCAAAGCCATTCACATAACTAAAAATTATTTTATGCTATAAAATGCCATCATTATTTTCCCAAACCATACATTTTCTAAAAAAAATACTAAAGATTATGAGCATATTTGTAATCAACAAAAAAATGTTTAGAAGACTCAACCACATTACACATAACAAATTTTGAGGGACATACTATCATCAAATTAAACAAAACCAATTGCTAGTTTATAAGATGAAGGCATTTGAAACACTTTTGTTGGTTCCAAAGCACTTGACCATATTATAGCATTGTAAATTGTCATCCTTGACAATTTCACACTAGATTTTTCTCTCTCCTAAGTGCATGAACCTAATTGTACATCTAATGTCCTAAATTATACATTCCATGGCCCATTTGGGTATTTATCAAGAAAACCCATGTACATAACCAAGACAAACATCTAATATTTTGCTCCCAACACTTTACACCCTGCAAAATAGGGTTGGGAAAAAGTCGCCCTAGGCGACTTGGTCCCCCTATTTTGCCTCCAATATTTAATATGTTGGAGTTGGCATTTATTATTTGAATTTCAAATGCCAAATGTCGGCTAGCAATATTTAATTTGTGAGAAATTGGATTAATTGCATATAAATACCTAGTCATTTCATCATTTGAAATCTAAGGAGCAAGAGGAGCAATTATTATACTTCAAGATCAAGTCAAGAGCATTCAAGAGTAGATTTATTGGAACATTTCAACATTGAAGCATCATGTCAAGTTTCATGTGAGTTTGTTCATGTTTATGCTATCATTTTGTTTGTACTAGCCCTTGTAGGTCTTCAAAGCAATCAAGCCAAATAACAATCAAGCCTTGAGGTGACATGCATGACTTCAATCCTTCAAGGAGATCAGTACTGAGTGGTGAGTTGTACTCCATTGTTAATTCATCATTCATTTGTCATTTAACCTCTATCCTTCAAAATGATAAGCTCTCTTTATCATAAATTTTTCCATTGTGGAGGTGGAAACACCAACACGGGGTTTGATTGAGACAAACCCCTATATGGCACAACCTTTCCTCTCTCTTTGAATGTGCAAGTTCTAGTCCGAGGAAGATTGAAAGAATATTGAAGATCATTTATTTATCACTTTATTCAAACCTTACAACTTGACAAGATACAAAAACTCAATTATCTTAGCATTCGACGAAGATCCGACAGTGAGACCTAAAAGGAAGAAGGATATGAGTAGATGTAGCACCCCACCACATAACCCTAGAGGAAGTTAAAAAAACTACACAAACAAACTAATTTTTTTTTATTTTAAGCACAAATAACATGCAAGTTCACTACCCATTGCCAACAACCTCTAAGATTACGAGACTGAGATTACTTTAAAACCCAAACATACATTACATTTGCATCCATAACATTTATTTACTTAAGAAATAAAAACACATACATTCCATACAAGATAAATTACATCATCAAAATAATAGATACAATATGATTTGATATAACAATTACATCTCTCATTCCTCGAATGAGGTAAATCCAATAAGAATGATTACATATTACATCTTTCCACCTCGATTACAAATGAGGAAAAATAAATTAAAATAATCAACTGAAATGAAAATAAGCATGAAAAGTAACTGGATCCCACGAGCTCTCCAATTGGAAATCTCGTCAACACAAACAAGAAGAAAACCCAACGGAGTAAGGTGCACGTTCCACCCAACCAAGTGATACCCGAAGGCCGAACCCTCGTGCTAGGAGATAGTAACAAGGATTCCTAAACAAGACCATCTACCTCTAGACACAGACTAAAACATATTGAACCTATACTGACACAACCAATCATAGGTACAACATAATGGTATAAATCTAACATAGTCACATTGCTTCCAGATATAGAACAAATTGAGTATGTTAAGAAAACCATACACACAAAATCACGTACCTACTGTTGTCGTAGAAAGAGTGTCATCATAGGCTCCAACCCCCATTATGGGATATCCTGGTGGCCTCAATCGAATCTCAGCCCCCATACTCACTCATGCAGAAACAAATACCTTTTGTAAAGATAAGATAGATGACCTTGCCATTCCAGGCCTTCCCACTCATCCCAAGCCTAAATGAGCACTTGTGTCTATGAGTGAGGCTAAATTATCTTGATTAGTGTGAAATACTACCTAATCTTCTAAGTACATTGTTTTAGTTATCACTTGATTAAAGCACCTCCGAAGGTTACCTAGTTTACCTATTTGGGCTCTGGTGCCTAACAAAAGCCACTTTTCTAGTTGAAAACTCACATTCAAACCAATTACCAAGGGAACCCAAGTGCATACAAACTAGATAAAACAATCACTCCAACTCTAGGAGGAAACATAAATGAAACTCACTCCAAACCTTGGAGGCAACAATTTCACATAATCCACTCCTTCCAAAGGAGGCACAAAACATCCCCGTTCGTGGAAACCGGGTAATAACATGATACATTTAGACGCACTACCTAAGGCAATCCAAAGGTTGACTAACATAATATGACAACCCGCATAATTAAAAACCCCATATGGAAGACTTAACAACCCTTCTATTCAATTTCCCCCAAAGCGAAAACATAAGAAACTTACCTTTAAAGGAGCAATTTAACAGGAATTAAATCTACTTTTGGATTTCCTAAATCCACATCCCTTAATAAAATCCAGTAAATTATTGCCTTAATAAAACTAATTTACTAATGCCTCTTTCAGACAAAGGATGAAATTTAAACCAATTATTTAATTCTTTAATTGCTTGTAAATAATAATAAAATAAACATTTATAGGAGATTAAATTGGAAATGGAGCTCGCGGGCGAAAAAGCATAGGAGCGAAAACCAGCAACAAGCACAAGGAAATCTTGGGGCGACAGGGTTCTGGAGGAAGAGAATGAGAAGAAGGAAAAGGTTGAAACTCCCCCCCAAATCACATGACATATCCCCCAATGGGTATTTGAAAATGGTGCATGGGTAGACAAGTGCGACCCATCCCATCTCCATCTGAGAAACTCATCGGGTTACAATTAGAGAAGCATTCTGTCCGAAAAACACAATCGGATTCCGTTTCAAAACAACAACCAAGATAATTCCTTAGAGGCACAAAGGCGTGGGTGGATCTGAGAAAATGGCCGTCAGGGAAAACCCTCGGATATGAATTGGTGCAACAAAGGTAATTTCATCCCGGTGCGAACTAGTAAATTTTGGAGAAACAAGAACTCGAGAAACTCTAACAATGGGAAAATGCATCAACAGTCTGGGTATCACCAAAGGAGGCTAAACCAAAGAGATAGTGATCTGCTCACCTGAAAAGCTAACAAGAGGGCAATGCAACACAAACCAAATTTAAACAACGGGCTATGCCCTTGGGGAAGCAAAATCTTCGAATTGCCTCTGGACACAATTGAACGAAGAGTAGATCGCCTAATGGAAGCTAGCGATGTTTGCCAAATGGGCAAGTCATGGATGCCCAAGTGAGGAGATCAAAGCCTGGTGGAATTTTTTTTTTCAAAACCAGGTAAGCATAAGCCAACTTCCAAACTCTTTTTTCCTCATAGAATTCAGTGATCAAAACTTAAAATTTGAAATAGTTAATGGTAAACCCTTGTTCATGAATGATCATAGCTTCCATTGTCTGAACTGGAAGGCTAATTTCGAGCCCTGGAACTATAAAATAAATCAAATTCATGTCTGGCTCAAGCTAATTGACCTACCTTCAGAATTCTGTAATTCAGATGCCCTAATTCGCATTGGTGATGCCCTTAGGGTGTGCCTAGGTGTAAATGAGGATTTCATTAATGGAGTAGAAGGAGCAATAGGAGGCATTCTGGTTGAAATAGATGAAGGGGTTGGGATTTACAAAAATCTGGAAATACTGACAAAATACAGAAGCTGGCAACATGAAATAGAAATTTGGGCAGGACATGAGCACAAAAAATGCCTGTTCAGAGAATCCTGTTTGGAGGGCCCATCAAATGTTGGAAAGTTCTATACTGTAGAAAAAGGAAGCACAACCTCAACCCTAAACTCCCATGTCCCAAGCTCTTTTCCAATAAAATCTTCTCCTAAAAAAGCCACCTCGAGCTTAGAGCCTCAACCAACAGGTGAAATGTGGTCGACACCTCACGATCTGGAAACTCCACTCATGGAACCCCTAATCGAAAAAACCAGTAATACAGAGCTAGCTCTAAATGCCCTAATGGAAGGGGCTTAGGATCTTCAAAAAGACATAAAAATTCAATTAGGGATACTGTCCAAAGAAACAGGGCCACAAGAACCTAATCCCCAACCATCTCAAGTGTCAAAAAAAGAACCGGCACAACCCGACCCAAACCCACTCAACTTATCACCGCAAGACTCCGAAGGGGTAAATGCTAATTCAAAAGATGAGGGTAGCTACCTCCACTCAGAGGAAGAATTGGATCCATGGGAAGAATCAGAGGCATGGAAATTACTAGAAATAAGGCAACTAGAGCAAACAAAATCCCGGTTAAAAGCTCCAAAATTTTAAAAGAAATCCACCAGAGGCAGGATGTCAAACAAAGCCAAGCTGTTAAAAGCAGGCAATGCATCATGACAACATAAAATTCTAGTTGGGAAGGAAAAAATCCTTCCCAGAGTAGAATGAGGATTATATCATGGAATGTAAAGGGCATTAATGCCCCTGACAAATGGCACATGGTCAAGCGCCAAATAGACCAGTCAAAAGCAGATATTGTGCTCATACAGGAAACAAAACATAACAAAGAAGAAAGCCATAAGAGACTAGAATTCTGGAGACAATGGAAAGGTCATTTCAAGGAAGCGACATGTGCCTCAGGTGGACTTGGAATCCTTTGGAACCCCCTGTCAATAGAAGGTTCAGTGGAGAAAGAGGAAAATAACCGACAACTTCTCAAGTTCAAAGAACTAAAGAAAAAACATCCCTTTCTTATGTGTCAACATATATGGACCAATCCCCATAGTAACAAAGAAGCAAGTCTGGGACAAAATAACAAGCATACTGGAAAATAAAAATGGAGAACTAGGAATTCTAGCAGGAGACTTCAATGTAACATTTAACAATGAGGAGAAACAGGGTGGCTTAGGGAGAATTACGACCATCCAGAAATATTTTCAGGAGTTCATAGACTCCAACCATTTAAAAGATATAATCACTAAAAATGGAACATTCACATGGTCTAATAGAAGGAAAGGATTTACCAACATCACAGAAAAGCTTGACAAATTCCTCCTATGGGGAGATTGGGGGGACTTGGCAACCAATCTAGAAGCCCAAATCTTACCGCTGACAGGTTCAGATCACTTCCCCATCACTCTTACCCTTGGTCATGATGATCCACCCTTGGGGAGCCCCTTTAAATATGAAAATATGTGGCTAAGATATGAGAAGTTTCCAAAACTAATTGAACAGTGGTAGAATGAAACCAAATTTGGAGACACTACCGGCCTTTTCAAAATAAAAAAAAAATTAGCCCACATCAAAACTAAACTCAAAGAATGAAACATTTCTCATTTCAAAAATATATTCCAGGAGAAGGTAAGAGTGGAGCAAGAAATCAAAATGCTGAATGAACATGTCATAGAAAATGGAATGGATGCAGAGGATTTTGAAAATGAAAAATCCTTGAAGGAGGAACTTTTAGAACTACTAAAAAAAGAAGAATGCTACTAGCGACAAAAATCAAGGGAATCTTGGCTGAAAGAAGGAGACAGGAATACCAAATTCTTCCACAAATCAGCCATTGCAAACAAAAATAGAAATAAAATCTCAGAAATAAAAAAGGCAAATGGTGAAGTGACTCAAACCATTGCAGAAGTTAATAAGGAAGCAACCATCTTCTTTACAGATTTGCTAAACAAAGGCTACCTTGAAAACAAAGCTATTAGAGACAAGGTGCTGAGGTCTATTCCTTCTCTAATCAATGATGTACAAAACTGCCTTCTATTCCAAAAGATCCCCCTAGAGGAAGTCAAAAAAACAAATTTTCAGATGAACCCGGACAAAGCCCCAGGTCCGGATGGTTTCCCAGCTAGCTTCTTCTAGAAGTTCTGGCACATAGTGGGAGAGGATTTAGGAGCAGAAATAGAGGAATCAAGAAAAAAATGATAATGCTGGGATCCATGAACCATACGTTCCTAGCCCTAATCCCAAAAAAAAGGACCCACAATCTATGAGTGATTTCAGACCAATAGCCCTCTACAATACAATGTACAAAGTGGTCACCAAAATAATCACGAACCAACTTAAAGTCATCTTGGACAAAATAATTTTAGAAGAACAAAGTGGCTTCACTCTAAGCAGGTCAATTGTGGAAGGAATAATCACAGCACATGAAACCATCCACACCGCAAGGAAAACCATAAAAGCCTACATGCTTTTGAATCTTGATATCCTTAAAGCGTATGACATGGTAGAAAAACATTTTTTATTAGAGGTCCTAAAATAATTCGGTTTTGGATCAAACTGGATCAATTGGGTCAACAACTGTATTTCCACAACTAAATTCTCAGTTCTGGTGAATGGCTCAGCCCATGGATTTTTCTCTTCCTCAAGAGGATTGAGACAAGGCAATCCCCTCTCCCCTTTCCTGTTTATAATAATGGCAGAATTTTTGTGAAAGGAAATCCAAAATCTAGTAAGAGAAGACAAGTGGAAAGGCATCCAAGTAGAAAATGGTTTGGAGCCAGTATCTCATCTACAATTTGCAGATGACACAATCCTAATGGGGGAGGCAAGCAAAAGAGAGGCAAGGATTATAAAAAACTTATTAGATGAATACTGCAGGGATTCAAGTCAAAGCATCAATTGGGGAAAATCAGAGGTCTTTTTTTTGAACACTCAACCAAGCATGCAGAGGACTCTAGCCAAAATCTTGAATTTAAAAGTGGCCAACCTCCCTGGGCAATTTTTGGGAATGCCACTATTTGCAAGAGTCAACAAAAATTGCTATTGGGAAAACCTAATCAATAACTACAAAGCCAGAATGGGAACCTGGAAAGGAAAATGGTTGTCCTCAGTTGGAAGATTGCTTATGGTCAAGTTAGTTCTCTCGGCCATTCCAGTATACTCAATGTATTGCCTAAAGCTACCCAAAGCAGTGGAAGATGATCTCAACTAGATCTTTAGGAGATTCCTCTGGTCAGGGATAGGAGATCAAAATAAATTTCCCCTATTGGCCTAGGACAAGATCTGTAGACCCCAAGAGGCCGAGGGAGAAAGACTAAGGAAGTTGGCTATAATGAACCAAGCCATGGGAGCCAAACTGGCTTGGGATATCCATTCTAAAGGGGATAAAAATGGGTCAAAATTCTAAGGAGAAAGTACCTAGACTGTGACACCCCGATCATAATTCTCACTACACCCAACCCTCCAAGAGGCTCAGCTATCTGGAACTTTATCCTAGATAGCAGAGACAATCTCTCAACATGTGACCTGGGAAATTAAAAGTGGTGAAAGTGCATCTTTTTGGAATGACTCCTAGGGTGGGAAATTCCCCTTAAGCAACTCCCCCGACCTAGAGGCAATAAAGGAGGAAACTACTAGACTATGGGGGGACAAAGTGGCAAAATTTGGGAAAAAAATATATAATCAAGGTGCCATCACTTGGAACTGGAAGGATTTTCAGACCCTCAATGTCCCACAGGTTCAGAAGCATGGTCTATCAATAATCCTTAAGGACAAATTTTTCATCCCTTCTACAGGTCCAGACATGATCCGTTGGTGTGGATCTCCCACTAGATCATACAAGGTTAAAACTGGCTACAAGGTGAAGGAGTTAGCAATAAACAACCAAGAATGACCCTGTAAATTATTCTGGGGCAGTAAATTCCTACCTAAGGTAGGGGTTTTCGCTTGGTTGGCAGTCCAAGGAAGAATCCTCATAGCGGACAGGTTATCCACCTTCGACATCCAAGGCTCGAGCAGATGCATATAATGCAAAGCCAACGAAGAAACAATAAACCATCTCCTCCTGCATTGCCCTATGGCGTATGAATGCTGGAACATAGTAAAGAACAAACTTGCACTTCAATCCCCCATTCCTGTAGATCTATCCTCATGGTTCAAAATGTGGCCACAAAAAATTGGCAAATCAGTGTTTGGAGGAATCTAGCAGGCTATCCCATCATTGGTAATTTGAGAAATCTAGAAAGAGAGAAACATGAGAATCTTTCAAAACAAGGAACTGAGCAAAGAAAGGATTTGGGACAAAATTGAAAAGGCAATAGTAGAAGTAGTAAATGAAGAAGCTCGGGCCAACACATCGAACCAAAGAATCTTCACAAATTGGGATGACTATCTAACCAAAAATTTCAATGGCCTAAAACCATTGCTTTTGTTCGGGAACGTGCCAATCAAGTCAACAAAAATCAAGAGGGTGAAAGTAACTTGGCAGGCACTAGAGCCAGGATGGATCAAAATAAACTTTGATGGGGTGGCTCATGACAAACCAGGTCCAGGAGGTGCGGGCTGTGTAGCAAGGGACTCCCAAGGCAATCGTTTAGCAAAACTATCCATACAACTAGGCTTCTGCACCAACAATGAAGCAAAATTCAGGGCAGCATCTCAAGGTCTCTAATGGGGAATCGATTTGGGAGTGCGAAAAGTACATCTGGAAGGGGACTCACTAATAACAATCAACGCAATCAACCGTGGCACCACTCCAAACTGGAAATTAAATCACCTCCTTCAACACATTAAAAAACTAACCACCAAATTCGAAGATTTCAAAATCAACCATATCTACAGAGAAGGGAACAACATGGCAGACGAGTTGGCAAAACTGGCCTCTGAGTCATCCACGTGGGCTCCACCAAGCCATGGTGCTGAGAAAAAGTCCGGAGCCACAAAATCCAAAGCAAAGTAACCAAAAACACACTTAAGCGTAAGGACGAACAATGAGTCCTTTCAGATGTGACTGATATATCAAGTGGCTGGCATAGTGTAGGCTCCACTAACAATCCCAAGGCTTCAGGCAGATTGAGCAGATCTAAAACTTACCAAAACTTTAATCCATGATCAGTACCCCAACGTTATGCCAACAAGCTCACACGAGTCTTCTGACACGGGCTCAAGTTAAAAATCATGAAGATTTATGATCGCCCATTGTATAATATAACACCCTGAGTTAGGCATTCTCAAAAAGGCAAGCCCGGTCCGCCAGAGAAGCTAAGAAACAAACTGGTAAAAAATGGAGACGCCGCTAGCTCTGGACACTGAGAAGCAACAAAAGGCGTTTCGAGGGGAAATAACGTACAAAAGATTTAGTGGGGTAATGTCCTGCTCTCACCCGGTTGTGCTCAGAGCAACCAAGAAGGTGTTGGGACCTGAATTCCTTAAGGCGTACCACAGGTTCAGGAAAAATGCGAAAATCCCAGCCATGTTTCTTGCAGTCAGCCTCCACATGGGAGTCCCAAAATCTTTAGCGAAGAAGCTGACCCAGATGGTGTTTAACCACGCTTGGCTGGGTGACATCGATGGGGCCCTCGACAATGTGGATGACAACAATATCATTCCTATGCCCCAACATTACAATGTGCTAAGCATTCGGGGACGTGAGGTGACAAATTTCCCATTGATCAGGACTGTCGACCCAACAGGTTTCAAAAGACTGTGGGATGTATGTGATCGGAGCATCAATTTCCTTCTCAGGGCGACAAAGCTCACCACCAACTTACCACGTGGTTGGGCCTTGCGGTATGTAAATAATGAAGGTTTTGACGCAACCCTTCCATCTGGGGATGACACTGACTGGGGGTTCGACATAGGAGAAGAATGGATCTTGTTGGACGACAGAGACTGAAAGGAAAAGGCTCTTGGACCAGCACACCAGAAGTGCAAAGCCGACTGCCCAGAGGTTGCAAATTACATAGCCTACAAAGAAAGGGTGGTGACGAAGGATTCCAAGGAAGATGATACTGAGTAGGTGGAGGAATATTGAAGCAATATACTTCCCTGTTACTAAGTATAGTATAGTATAGTCAGTCACGAGTGCTTACTAGTAGAGTCTGTAAGTTCTTTTTTGGTTCTGTGGTTATGCAACTAGGTACCTCCATAGTTAGATGCTTCAGTAGACATGAAGCCTTTTGCCATTTTCAAATTGGCTACAATGGATAACTGTTTGAAACTGTAATCATGTATTCTGTTTTGACAATCAATTTAGGGTGCTGCCCCTCTGCAGTGGTTTAACTAGCAAAATAATAATATTAAAATAAACATTTATTTCTTTGATTCAAAACATAACATTTAAAAAAAAAACTGTTTCTTCTTTCCAACATAAATCATTTTAAGACAATTAACTCATCTTAATAAACATATTATTTAACAATCAAACATACTGTTCCATCAAAATATATTATTTAAAAAAATAAATCCATTAACTTGACTATTGCATATTAATTTAGAGTTTCCTATGCATTTAAATCATGCCATCATTTAAATTAATATTTTAATATATGTATATATTTAAAAAATATATATACATACATTAAAATAAATAACTCAACTATATATATATATAATATAATATACATATATTTAATATTTATATATGTTAATATTTTAATATTGTATAATATATTATTAAATATTAATATATATTTTATTATCTTATATATGTTAATATTTTAATATTATAAAAATATAATAATAAAATATTAAAATATATTTTAATATTATAAAAATATAATAATAAAATATTAAAATATATTTTATTTTCTTTTTATAAAAAAAATTCGAAATTAAAAAAAGCCAGACGCGTTTTGTTGGGGCATGCGCCGGTTAGGGTTGGGTGGCTGTGTTGACCACAACCGAATCCCAAAAGGGTCGACTGTGTTTAAACACAAGCGTCCCATTTGTGGTAGCGACGATGGTATGGGGTGCGCGTTGGGCGTGGCTCCCCCCACATGCCTCCCATGGGGGCGCGGTGGGGGTGAGCCCCCAACGACCCCCCAACCATTCGGTTTAATTTTTTTTTTTTTTAAATAATTTCAAAAGACCCCTACGGATTTTTTTATCCGCAATTGAGACAGGGGTGAATTTTTTTTTTTCATTTAAATTTTTTTTCACCAGCATAACACATGCACAAAATATAAAATGATATATATATACACTCAGATTTACAATTTTACAAATCAATTGAGTAAATAAATTTTAAAAAGAACATTTACAACCAAGAACACAATTTTTTTTTTTGAAGTTCATTTCTTAACTCAGGTTTCAAAGTTTTGAAGCAAGATTTGAACATGGGTCTTTCTTGCAAATCAAACAGAGTTTAAATATTTTCAAACAACATAACAAAAATTGTGAAACCTTTCAAAATGAAAACTAATTTAATAGAAAGAACCTGGTTCCAAAAGCTTGAAAGGTTGTCAATGGAGCTCTGAATTCTTCTTCTCATTCTAGATCCAAAACCAAACCAGAAATTCCTTTCCTCCTCCTAATTTCAAATTTTCATCCTCCCAAAAAATTCATCCAAAAATCCAAATAATAGCAAAAAAATGAAATATTTATTCAACCACCATAATAAATTTTCAAAAACAGAATAGGAAATTGTTAGAGTAAAGGTCTTAACTTAATTATGTTGATTAAGTTACCTTTATTCCCTTCTTAAGATTTCACGTTAGTTTGCATAAAGTGACATTTAATAATTATATTAATTATTAAATGTTATCCTATTAGGGTTTGCATGATCTCCTTTTTATAAGGATTGATCCCATTGTATTTCATATCAATTCATTCTCTCATTCTTTCTAATATATACATTTTCAGTTTTCAGAGAACCCTTGCTTGTTTGTCTCCATCTTTTCTTTTGTGACAGGTTATTTGCATGCAGGTGATCTTCAGGGTTTGTGGTGTTGTATTTTCTCAACTCCTACATAGTATCAAAGCTTCACACCTGCTGCTTCCTATTCTTGTTTTGAAGATTTTTGGAGTTTCAAGGGTTTGGGGTTTGTTTTTTTGATCTAGGGCACACTTGCATTTTTGAAGCATTTTCAACTCAAACAGACATCGCCATTGCGTCCGCAGTGGTCCAAAACCCCTAAATCGACTGTTTATTCGTCTATTTTGGACAAAGTTGAAATTTGAGGCAAAATTTTTTTGCAATACGGCTGTACGGCCGTCCCCTGTCTGGTAAATTTTATTTTTCGAAAAAGAAATTCCGCCTGTTCTTTCGGAAAAATTTTCGTCAAATTTTTTTTATTTGCAAAAAGAAAAAGTTTGTCATTGCAGGTTTTGTTTTGATTTTTTAATAAAAAATCAGAAAAAAAATATCAAAAAAGGCCGAATTTTTTTTGAGCCTTTTTAAGGCTTGCTCGGGCCTTGAGCCAGGACCTGCGCAGGCCGGCAGAGTACCTGCGCAGACCTGCGCAAGCCGACAGAGTACTTGCGTAGCCCTGCGCAGTGTAGCCTGCGCAGTGTAGCCTGCGCAGTGTACTCGCAGCTGCAAGGGGTACGGTGGGGGTGGGCCCACGTGCCTCCCCCACCCCATAATTTTTTTAAATTTTTTTTTTTTCAATAAAAAAATCTTTTGTAATATTTTTTTTATGATTTTTTTGAAAAAAAATCAAATGTTTTTTTTATTGTATTTTTATATAAAAAATAATTTTTTTTTTGTAATAGCCTAATCGCACTTTTACGGTGACGGCCGTTTGGCCGTCAAATTTAACACAGTGTTTTTGCTGCGACGGCCGTATGACCGTCAAATTTAACCCAACACCGATTTTTTCCCTCTTTGGAGCTAATTTATTCTGGAGGCCGTAATTTGGGCATACGATATCATTTTTTGGAAAACGAGACATCGTCGGAAAGCTGGTTTTCTCATCTTTCCAGTGGTGTAGCTCTCATCACATCTTTTTTCTATTGGTGCATTCTACAACCAGTTGAAGACAAAAGGGCTATTTTCAGTCTCAAGCCCATAACTTTTGATCTGTTTCTTCGTTTTTCGCAATCTCAGTGGCATTGAAACCATATTTTAGAGCTCTTCAATTTCATCCATACTATTTTTCCAGATTTCATTCCAGGTATCTTTTATTCAGTTATTTGTGTTTTCACACTCTGGTGGATTACCTGGACATATTTGCTCTTGGAAACTTTTTGTTTGCATGTGATGCTTTGTTCTCGGCTGTTCTTCATGTATTTCTAGCATTTTGTCCTTTGAGGATATTTTTGAGCATCATTTGTAAGCTATCTTTTATGTAAACACATTGAGATAAAGTGCCACACTATTGTACATGCATCTTTTGGGGATTTTGCACATAAGGTTGTGCCATATTTTGTACTCGCACTGATATTATAAAGTGCCATGAGGGGTTGTGTAGTTTGCCTTTGTTTTTCCATCACATCTTTGTCTGGTGAGTATCCCTCCACGACGACATTGAATCCATACTGTGGGGGGTTGTGTAGTTTGCCTTTGTTTGCCATCACAACTTTGTCCGGTGAGTGTCCCTCCACGATGACCATGGATCCATATGATTCCAGCCTCATGCATGTGTGCTTTATTTTGCACACCACTTTTTCAGTTGCAGGTGCTATCTTGCGCACTTTCAGATGTTTCTTCTCCTTCATGCACTACAGGGTGTTTCACATCATTTCAGTGGATCTGTTAGGCTCTCTCAGTTCAACATTATGGGGGGGTTATTATATTGTTCGTGCTAATTCTTCCTTGGTTTCGCCTTGGAAGGAATCTTCCATTCTTAGTTGATCAGTATTTCAGACTATTGGTTCTTGTGCCATTTGTATCTTCATTCCAAGTGTTTGCCTTTGTTTGCCATTTGATTCTAGTAGTGTCGTATGGGCACTTATGCACATTATTGTCTTCTTGTTCCTAATCATCCTATCTTCAGCGGAGGTTCTTCAGCACCATAGTAGTCATCTTTCGACAGTTGTTTGCAGCTTCTTCTGCTTCAGTGATGTCTCTTCTTGGCTTTCTTCTTCTATTTTTGGAGTAGAGCTTTTTCCCATGAGGTTTTATCTATTTCTCCATTTACAAAGATTTGGTTGTATTTGGGTACCTGATCTGGCCTAGTTGCCAGGACCCATGTTTGCCTTCTTGCATTGTTGTTACCTTTGTTTTTCTGCATTTGTGTGTAGCTGCACTATTGCTCATCTTAAGGGGGGGTGTTAGAGTAAAGGTCTTAACTTAATTATGTTGATTAAGTTACCTTTATTCCCTTCTTAAGATTTCACGTTAGTTTGCATAAAGTGACATTTAATAATTATATTAATTATTAAATGTTATCCTATTAGGGCTTCTATTAGGGTTTTTCCTATTAGGGTTTTATTAGGGTTTGCATGATCTCCTTTTTATAAGGATTGATCCCATTGTATTTCATATCAATTCATTCTCTCATTCTCTCTGATATATACATTTTCAGTTTTCAGAGAACCCTTGCTTGTTTGTCTCCATCTCTTCTTTTGTGACAGGTTATTTGCATGCAGGTGATCTTCGGGGTTTGTGGTGTTGTATTTTCTCAACTTCTACAAACATATCTCAATTTTCATTTTTTTTTTTGCATTGAAAATTTTCAAAGAATGAAATTTGAAACCTTTTTTTAATTTTCTAATTTCAAACAAAATATCTATTAATTTAAAAATGAATAACTTAATTCAATTCAACACAATTAATTTAATTAATCAATAAAATAAATCTAATCCAAGATCAAATTATTTTATTAATTAAACTAAATTAATTAATAAATTAAATAACATTTCTAACCTTATAACCAGATAAATTTAATAAACAAATTAAATACTTAATGCAATTTAATTACCCTTTCTAACATGCAATTAAATAATAACAAGGCGAATGAACAATATTAAATAATCAAACCAAAATTAAAACTAACGACACGCTATGACCAGGGTGATGACTTGACACAGGAAACCTAGCTACTATCTTCCAATCAAATGCCATTGAGCAATGAACACGCTCAAATTAACATACCACAAGATGCTCCAAGAGGCTTTGCAGAAGATTGATGTCCTAACTTCTGTTAAACCAAATGATGTAGTCACCTTGTTTGATTGTATTTAAATGAAAAATTTGGGTATTACATTCACTCAACATGAATTACCTTTGCTTGAGATCCAAAATAAATATGAATCACTAATGATAGTGGTGGTCATTAATAAAATTGGAGTTAGGCGTACCCTCATAGATAATGGATCAGGTCTTAATGTTTGTAGTGTTGATCTTCTAGATACAATTGGTGTGGACAAGAATATTATAGAACCTAATGACGTTAATACTCATGGATTTGATAATGTTAATAAAAAACCATTAGTAGCGATCACACTACCCATTAAGGTTGGTCTTGTGGTTTTGCCTACCCCTATCCATATCATGCTAGAACCTTTTTCATACAATCTTCTCCTAGAAAGATCGTGGATTTATTCTATGAAGGGAGTCTTGTCTACTCTTCATTGTGAGATGAAGTATGAATTTAATAACAAGATATATATGGTTAAAGCAAATGAAAAAAGTTATAATTCACAATTCCAAGATGATCATAACACTTCAACTCTCTTAATTATTTGATTCCAGCTTCAAAGGTAGAACCTCTACATGTTGATAATAATCATGATTTTGTTCCACCCACAACAAAATTCTTAGACAATGATTGGGGGTTGTTAGATTTTACACCTTGTTTCAAAGGGGAGTCTAAAATCTCGCCATCGAAGTCCAAAGAGTCAAATAAAATTGATCATGATATTGCTTCATCTTCAAACACATGTTTTGGTGATGATTGGGGTTCGTTATATTTTACACTCTCCTTTATGGAAGAGTACAAAATATCAGAATCTAAACCTAAAGAGTTTTGTTTTATCTTGCTCTACATCAACAAATTCAAAAAAATCACCTAATGATGGTGATGGGGGTTATTTAACTCTCGTCCCTCATGAGTGGAAGATGCCTAACTTTAAAAAACTTAAAAAGGATTTGCATGCTCGAGAAAATTCTTCTCATGAGCATGTAGATACTATTTCTTCATATGAGTTGGAAGGATGTTATGGGCTTGGATACAAAATTATTTCTAAAAATGGATAAATGCAAACATGGAACAAAATGATAAAGATCAAGTAAAGTCTATACCATACTTTTCTAAATAGGGTCTAGGTTTCCAACCTTCGTCCCCATATTCATCTAATGTTTTGTCATGTACTATATCTATGTCATCTTGTGGTAAGTGAACACACTTTTTTTCACAAGAGAAATAAATGTCTTCTACTACTGAGCAAGAGCATATTTTATTGATGTTTCTCAAATCCCCATTGATTACTCTTCCTCCAAAAACATGAAAGTGTTGAAGGTATGAGTAGTTAGTGTTGTCATTGATGTCAACAAGCTTGTATTTTAATTGGTGTCAACTATATGAGAAGGGAGAAGATCATTGTTGAGAGAAATTTTTGCAAGAGTATGAGGAGTTGATGTTGTATATGCTTTGATTAGTTACATTATGTTCTCATTAGTAAGGTACCAATGTCAAACTCTAGTGTTGCTTTGATAAGTTTTTGTATATGGATGTTTGGTTGAGGAAGTGATGAGGATGTGCCTCTGGTGCTTGGTTTCAAAGTGATTTTGAAAATTTTTGATAAAAAGAGGAAACAATGTGTTTTATAGTGTTGTTTTGGGTTGCAGATTAGTGTTATAGTTTTGCTTCACATTTCTTCTAGGTTGAAGATCTGCCTAGATGCATTTCAGATATGTTGATTAGAGGTGTTCAAAGGTGTTATATCTAGAATTTGGTGTACTGGATCATGGTATAGAGGAAGTTGTGTTCACCAGTTGTGAACTATGTATTGTAGAGGTGTTTGGGAGAAATGTTTTTGCTTCGTGTTTCTCTGTAGTTTGGTTTTAGGTCTTGTGGATCTGAAGGTATTATGATAGTGTTGGTATCTTTCTTTAGGAAAAATTGTTCATGGTTTGGAGCTAAGGAAGTATGTTTCTTGAGTTACAATGTATGGTAGAGTTATCTGAATGTACTGGTGTGTACATTCTTTCGGTGAAAGTTGTTGTGAAGGAGTGTTGGATTTCAGGATGTTTATGGAATATCCCAGATTGTGTTTATGTGAAATTTGTTGTCTAGAAGCTATTATTTGATCAAAGGAAGCAAGTAATTAAAATCTTAATGGTGTTTATATGGGTAATGATCGACCTTGGTGTTTACACTACTTACGAAGATGCTTCGGTGTTTGTCGAAGTGTGGTGTGGCATGTAAGGATAGATTTGGGTCCTATCCAAGGTGTTTTATGGTCTACCTTCATTATTTTCCACCGTGAGAATATTTTGGCACCAACCTAATTTGAATTTGCACGTTTGAGGTGCAAAGCCGACCTTGGAGAAAGTTTCAAGGTTGAAGATGGTATAAATATGAGTTGAGTTGTTGATGGATTGTGTGATAGGAGAATAGAAAAAGATGATGCAAATTTTAGATTAATAGAGTGCAAATTTGAGACGTGTAGTGCAAGCTTTCATGTGTTGGATTACTAGATGCAGTGAGCAGAAGGTGTCTACAATTCTTCAAACAGGCTATGAAGATGTTGGTGACATAGTGGTGGATTCTTTGATGCATTGAGATGGTTTTCTCTATGTAGCACTTCTTGTTTATCTTATTTTCTATTCTGGAAGTGAGCCTTTCTTTTTCTAGGTAGTGAGCCCTCTGAAAGTGAGCCTTTGTAATCAGTGTTGATATTACTTATATTGCGAGCTAATCCTCACCGTGGTTTTTCCCATCTTGGGGTTTTCACGTAAATTTGGTGTTATTTTGTGTATGGTGTTACTGTTTTTCAATTTTTGTTATTTACTTTTCAGATAAATTATCATAATAGATTAAGGGTTTATTGAATGAATGTGGATCTGAATGTTTTTAAGGGTTTTGAAGTTTTAAGGTACAATTGATTCACTCCCCTCTTAATTATTTTGTGCATTCAACAAAAATAAATTTTATAACAACTCATTTTGTGCATTTCATCATGTGCATGGTCATTCTACCAATGAATGTTAGGCCTTGAGAAATAAAATACAAAAAAATAATGATTGTGGTGCTCTCCTATGTGTTGATGCGCCAAGTCACTCTAAGCAATAATGATCATTATTCTATGGTGTTGCTACTTGCTATGTGGAATTTGGAGCCTTATGTGTTTTCTCATTGCCATTCATGGTGGTACAATCTTAAGTGAAACCATATTTTCCATGGCAACAACACGATAGTCTCTAGCATGGTTTTCCTTGTCCCTACACTTGGGGGGCAAGGATAACTAGTTTTGAAGCTGCACATTCTTTTCTCTTTAAAATATCAACATAACAAGTATCTTGACATTTTAAGTTGAGGCATATATTACCCCTATCCATTTCATACATGTCTTGTGAGATTTGACTTATTGACATACCACCTTAGTGGTGGTGTTGTTATAGTACCCCTTGAGGCATGGCTATCAATTCTTCACCTTGGATGTTAAAAATTTTATGCACCTTCTTAAGTGAGTCTTGTTTGTTCTCTTGGATGTTAATATTTTATGCGCTCCCTGAAGTGAGATTTACAAAGATAGTCCATGGATTTGGCATAACATTGTTTTCTGATTCATGAACTTGAGCACCCTTTTTAACATGGCCACTTAGCATAACACAACTTTCTTTCCAGTGGAGCCATGTGTTTCATGAGTGTCTTAGTATAACACAAATTTATAGCCATGTGGAGCCCATCATATTGCACAGACACCTAGCATGATGCAACTTGCTAGCCAATAGATCTGTGTGGGCTCATGAGTGATCTTACATCCTTATGAGAGCATCATTTTAGATAGTGCATTCGATGGATGACGTTTCATATTTGAGACAAATTTAAGACCGAGGTCTCTTTTCCTTACCAAATCAAATCATTTTAGTACTAACCTTATGTTTGTGTTCGTAGATGTTTTCTTATGTTCATATTATGTTTGTATTGTGTTTTGTATTGTGTAGCATATTGTGTTGTGTTCTTGTCAATTATGTTTAGTTTTGTCATGTTGCATTTCATACATGTGTGTTCCATTGTATTTATGTTATCCTGACATAGGATCTTGAATCATGGGGGCTTGTGCACTCCCCCTAGATTCATTGTCATCCTATCACTTCAACATTTGGACAATCAGACCCTTCTTTACATATTTTATACTTTAGTGTGATTTTGAGCGTAAGTTCATACTCTCACTAAAGTGGGGGGTAAATATAACATCATAAGTTATCACCCTTGACAATTTTATACTAGATTTTTCTCCCTCTTAAGTGCATGGACCTAATTGTACATATAATGTCCTAAATTATGCACTCTATGGCCTATTTGGGTATTTATCAAGAAAACTCATGTACAAAACCAATACAAACATTTAATATTTTTCTCCCAACACTTTACAGCCCACAAAATACGGTTGGGAAAAAGTCACCCTAGGTGACTTGGCCCCCCTATTTTGCCTCCAATTTTTAATATGTTAGAGTTGACATTTTATTATTTGAATTTCAAATGTCAAATATAATGTATCAAGATTTAATTTATGATAAATTAGATCAATTGCATATAAATACCTAGTCATTTCATCATTTAAAATAAAGGAGAAAGGGGAGAAATTATTATACTTCAAGATCAAGTCAAGAGCATTCAAGAGAAAATTTATTGCAACATTTAAACATTGAAGCATCATGTCAAGTTCCATGTGAGTTTCTTCATGTTTATGCTTTCATTTTTTTTGTACTAACCCTTGTAAGTATTCAAAGCAATCAAGCATTGAGATGATGTGCATGACTTCAATCCTTCAAGGAGATCAGATCTAAGTGGTGAGTTGTAATGAATTGTTGATTCATCATTATTTTTTCATTTAGCCTCTATCCCTCAAAAGGATAAGCTCTCTTTATCATAAATTTTCCATTGTGGAGATGAAAACACCAACACAGGGTTTGACTGAGACAAGCTCCTATATGACACAACCCTTCCTCTCTATTTGAATGTGCAAGTTCCAATTTGAGGAAGCTTGAAAGAAAATTAAAGATAATTTATTCATCACTACATTCAAACCCTACAAGTTGAAAAAATACAAAAGCTCAGTTATCTCAACATTCGACAAAGATCCAACAGTGAGACCCAAAAGGAAGAAGGTTTTGAGTAGACACCTGAGGACTATGAAAGATTTCAAATTGGTCAACTAGGACATAGTCACTTTGGGCGACTTAGTCTTGCAAGATCAACTCTAAATTTGTATGATAGGTGCACAAAATTTTTCCTTTCTCAAATCTCTTGTTGAAATTTGGTTTTACAATTTCTCTATTTCTGAAAAGGTGCATTTTCAAATTAGGTCACATAGTTTCATCAAGTCAATACAATCAAATCATTTTCAGTCAATCTCTAAGAAATTAAAGGATCGGATCCAAAGTTGATTGAATCACTTACAAGGTTTAAATTCAATCTAATTCCCTTGCCGATTTGCATCCTAATGTTATTTGAAAAATGATTGATATTAGTGATCTATGCATTAGACCTAAGATCCCTTTTTCAACTAAACACATATGAAAACACACATTATTTTAAAACCGGTTGACCAATTGTCATTAAATAGGTTCAAATTCCACTTATGATTAAGACTAATAAGAACTTCTTGAGTGTCAACCCAAGATAAATTATCCATACTTTCAGTGTTCATCCTCAAAGTGATTGGAAAATTCATGTGAATTATTCTCTTAGAAAAGGCATTGGAGTTTATCTCAATCAAGAGTTTCTCATTAGAAAACATGTCATTGAAATCCTTAACCACTTTACATGCCCAAAGTTCAACTAAGAAACTTTGCAACAATGTAAGTGGTTTATTTTTCTAATCAAGATTCCACCAAATAGACCTCTAGTTGGTGAAAATCCCATCCAATGTAGAAAAAGTGTTATCCAAAAATTAGATGCTTAATTGCCTCCCATGGTCACCAAATGTTACAAAATATAATAGAGCCAAAGTTTTTAATAGAGAAATTTCCAAACCAAAAGTCGTGCAGGTACAAGCTTTTCTAATTTCTGCTTTGCTTAGGCATTACTTTTGGAAAAAAAATTTGATAAGAAATTTTCAAGGTTCCTGCCCATCAAAGACTAATAATTCATTTAATTGAAATAACAATGAATTGTAGCTTATCATCTTTGATATCCATATCCCATGATTATCATCCTTATACACATACATTGAGCCTAAGGCTGTAGATTCCTTTATGTGCTTTCATGTAATGTTGCTTGTTTCTATTTGAGATCCTTAGTCTTTTGATGTCATTTCATGAACACAATTTTAAGTATTTAATGTTCATAACATCCCATTTATGCCTCACCCTGGTGGCATTTTTCTTCCTTTGGTGACTTAAGGAACATTCTATCCATATTTCTTAGATAATTCACCTTCTTTCCCTCTTCCACCTTAAAATCAATTGTATACTCTTTCTCTATACAATTATTTTAAGGGAGGCATCCTTTGTGCATTCACATGTGCATCCACAGATGCACAAATCCATATTATTGGCATGCTCCTCACATCATTAGTAACATACATACCACCTAACAATAGAGTTTTCTAGCTTGTGTGCCTCATATGGCCTACATTTTATACCTTTCATGGGTCACCTAACAACAAAGTTTGCTAGTGCTTGTGATCCATGAAGCTGTTGTATGGTTCTTAGCCACAAAGTATGTTAGAAATTGAACTATAAATTATATTTTTGTAACAACAAATCATGTTGGGACTATACCTCTTTTCATCTCTTTTTGTGTGTTCTTGTATGCTTGTTAATGTCTTCCTTATATTTTTTATTTTATACATGTCTAATACGCATTAGATTATATGATTTTATAAAATTCTTGTTTTGTAGATTATACTAGTCTAATCCTTCTCTCTTACAGGTTCTATATATTATTCTAACATTGCTTGTTCTCAGTTTAGGGGCATGATTTCTTGATTTTATTTTTTGGCACTATTTACATTATCATTTTGATGATGCTATCTCATTTTTGTACTTTGGTGTAGCATATCACTTAGTGTCATCAAATCACTAGTGTAGCATAGAAAATTGCACATCTTTACAATTTCACATGATTTTTCAAACATGTTTTGGTGTTTGTGTCTCCTAGTATATTTTAAAGCTCATTTAGTTCTTCCCTTTAGCCTTTTCCACCCATGGTCCAAAGGTTGTGCTCATGTTTAAGCCTTTCTATGATATATTTTGTGAAAAATCATTCTTGTATTATATTAACCTCAAGTTTCCTTAGGGTTTAGGTGTTAGAATAAATGGGACAATCACCTAACTAATTAATTTATCATCAATTAATTAATTAGACCCCCCTTTACTTTATTCATTTACGATAAATTTTGGAGTATTTTTCTTTCTATTTTAAGTCACATTGTCTCATAGCATAGGATGATGGCACTTGTAATGATCTAATATAATCCTCACCAAGGATTTAATCTATAGTTTTCATTTTGCTTTTATAAGTATTCATTATTGCACATTGTAATTGTTAGCATCTTTGTTCCAATTTGACCCAAAATGTTATTTGGAAGTTTTAATTCAAGTCTAAGTTTTTGAAGGTCTCAAATTAGGAGGAAATAGGAAAAAATAATTTGCAAATGAGTTTAAGGGATCCCTAAAATGTGAAAAATGAACTTTTGATAAATTATCACACCACTCACCAAAGAGGGAAAAAGATGAAAAGTTTCTTTTGAAGAGTTCTAAAGTTTAGGTTTCCTTGTTTGTTTCTCTCTCCAAGTTGAAGAAGAAGAGCATGGACAGGGCACATAGAAGAGCTAAAAGAGGGTCATAGTGCATTTCATGTAGAGGGAGGGTTTTCAAGAATTAGGAAAAAATCATCCCCACATGTCCAAACACTTCCAAGATGAAAGTTTCACATGATTGAAACTCCCCAAATCTCCAGGTATGCTATGTGTTAAGGAGGTTTTGAAAAATGGGTGTAGATCTCAACATATGATTGAGAATGTAAATCTAATATTCTAGTGGCTTGAAAGTCTGATTATTATGAAGATAACATCTACATATAATTTTTTCCCTCTTTGTTTTCCCACTCTGCCTTGTTTGAACCTTCCTTGTGCATGGTTCCCAACAATCTTGGGGGTCCCCCTAATCCCCTCCCCTCCCCTCACTTTTATCGGTTCTACAAATGGCTAAGGCCCTTGTTTTGGATGGTTTTCCAAAATTAAGTGGCCCTCCTTCATTTTTTGACACTATTCTAGATGGTCTTGACCCCATGAAATCTGTTGTTCTAGTTTCCAAGGCTTAGATAAGTGTTATTTTTGGGAGCACTTGAGGTGACAATGTGTGTGAAATTGATTTATTGAGTACTTTGAGTTAGAAAATGGAATGAAAATAAAACTTCCCAACTCCACAGTTGAAAGAATCATCTCCTTAATGGAGAACACATTTGTTGGTAAATTCTTCTCCTTTTGCCCCATTATTGATATGATTCGATGTTGGACTGCTACTAAATGGAAGTTGAAAGGTGGTGTTGAGGTGAGTGTTATGGATAGGGGTCTATTCCTCTTTAGGTTCACTTCCAAGGATGATTTTCTAATGATTTTTACCACATGCCCTTGGATATATGACAAACACAAATGATCTCTGTGCAAATGGAAACCATGGTTTGACCCTATTATAAATCTAAACAAAAAATCTCTTGTTTGGGTCAAGTTTCTTGTACTCCCTCTTGAGTTTTGGGATAAAGTGGTGTTTTAATGGATTGGAAACTCTATTGACCACTTTATTTTAGTGGACAACAAACAAAAATATATCTAGGTTAGTTTTTCTTAATTTAATTATGTGTTAATATTGATATGAATAAGACTCTTCTTAACTTAATAATTTTGGATTCCAAGTTTGGGAAGTGGTCGCAACCAATTTTTTATGAAAATTATATAATATTCTATCAAAATTGATCAAGATTGAGACACTTAATTAGTGATTGCAAAACCCCCTTGAAGTAAAATAAAAAATCTAAAGAACCTTTGGTTGCAACAATGGATGCATCAGAGGGTTATCCTTTCAAAGATGACATCCTGAATATCCTCAAGTCCCCTCTTAAAAATAATATCTATAAAGAAGCAAAGCTTGGAATACCTAGGAAAAAGACCTTTAAATCTTTATCGCATGTTAGGAAAGAAAGTACTATGATGGGAGATAAACAATTGGATCGAGTGCAACCAAAGGTTCTAAGGATTGAGGCCCTCCCATCCCCTTTAATGGAAGAGAAATAAAAATGGGAAATCTCTAGTGAATACCATAACTCTTAGATCTCAAAAACATCTTCACCTCCTTGTATTGAAGCTTTGAAGAGTGCAATAGAAATGAAGATAAATTCACCCAACACCCCTATGCAAGATACCTTGTCACTATCCCTAGGTGAAGATTAAAATAAACCAACTACTAAACATTGTTCCTTTGATTAGGAAGGATGGTCAACCCCAAAAAGAAAGGAAAAAATAAATATGTTGGTGTTGAGGCTAAGGTTGGCATGCCTTCCCAACGATAGACAAGACAGAGATCTAAGCAACAAAGGAAATTTCTATTCACAGGAAAAGAGTGTTGGAGAGTTCTCCAAAAATAATTATAAGTGAAGATTCTATCCTAGAATGTGAGAGGTCTTAATATCCCTTAGAAGCAATTCTCCTTGAAAAATTACGTTTTGGAGAATAAAATAGATATGATTTTACTTCAAGAAGTTAAAATGAATAAGAACAATTTTCAAGTCATTGCAAAGAATTTATGTCCCTTGCTGAATTATTTATATGTGAGGTTGCATGGGCCTCAGGAGGTCTTGCTACTATATGGAACCTAACAAAGTTTTCTGGTACTTTATTTAATCAATCTAGAAATAGCTCGTGAGTTAAATTATCTTCGAGTGGTTTATCTAGGAATGCAATAAATATTTATACCCCTAATGTGAGAAATGCCAAAAAAGCTCTTCAGATGGATCCGGCTTCTTAAATATTGGATAATAGGGAGGCTCAGTGGATGTTGGCTGGGTACTTTAATTTCTTAATTTTCTTTTTGAAAAACTCGGGGGCTTAATTGATTACACATACATCATGGCTGATTTAACTGACTTGCTGAGTTCAACTCGACTCATGGACATAGATATTTAAGATCAAATATTCATTTGGAATAATAGGAGAACTTGAGAACACTTTATCCAAGTGGAACTAGATCATTTCTTGGTCTCTCCTAACTGAGACTTTATTAGCAATTTGAACCTTTTTGCTTTACCTTGAGCTATTTCAAACCATAACCCACTTCTTTTGGATTGGAAAAATAGTACTCCTACTGGCCCTTTATTGTTTAGGTATGAGATCATGTTAGGTTCACATCCTAACTTCATGGATTGCATCTTTAAGTGGTGGAGTATCCCTATTCAATATTCTGCTATGTATAGGGTGAATCAAAAGGTTAAGAATATTAAGAACAAAGTGAAAGGATGGAATAGGTTGGTCTATGGTGATGTCTTAGTTCACAAGGAAAGTGTAGCTACAAAACTTAAGGATATTAAAAAAAAAATGGCTAGTGGAGATGTAGTTGAGGGAACATGTCAGGTTGAGAATGCTTTATGCCTTGACTAGGCTAATACTTAAAAAAAAGAGGGAATCTTTTGGAAACATAAATCCATAATCCAGTGGCTGAAAGAGGGGGATAGGAAATTTTATTTTTTCTATTTATCTACTTTAAAGCACATAAAGATGAATTATGTCTCTATACTTGTTGATGAAAATGGTTTTGTGGGTACTTTTGATGAACAAGTTGGGAAGATAGCTTCTGAGTACTTTCAATCTACTATGATGGAACTAGATATTAACCATTCTATTGTGTTAGAAAATTAATATTTGGACAAAATCCATTCTATTGAAAGAAGAAGGTTGTCATAAATGAGTTTTCATTGATGTCAACACTACATGATGGATGTCAAAATAGTATGATGTTATTTTGCAAAAGTGTTTTTGCTAAGTGTCTACATCAAAATTTTAAGTACACAGTGCCCTTCGGTAATTTGGTTCACATTTGTTTTCCCTTTTAGATCTACTTTTGCGATTCTAATATGTTGTTCATGGACATCACTAGCATCTTATTTCATAATTTTAGTTGTTTTGGATGTGGTTCAAAAGTTGCAAGTAACAAAATATCGACAAATATGTTTTACACAATTTTTTGTGTACTGACTATTACCTAACTAGTCCACATTCCTCTATGGATTTTAGTTACTCTTTGTGGTTTTGGGAGAATGTTGACATGTGTTAGCACATTGTGTTATCCAGTTGGCATGACATTTTATGGTCCACGTATTCTATGGTGATGATCAATTGGAGTACTTTACCTTTGGGTTCTATGCTTGGCTGACCTAAGGTATGTAAAGAGTTATGGAGATTAAGTATGTGATGAAAATAGAATAGGGAGTAATTATAAGTCCATGTTTACCTATATTGCATATGTTTAGGTGCAAAGATATTTTGGTTTGAATTGGCTGCCAATAAGGAAAATTTTGTATGATTTGAGGCTACATATAATTAGGATGACCTAATTGATGTTTGTGATGGATTTTGGTATATATATACAAGGTTGATTTGAGTTTGTAAAAAGAGAATCAAGGAGCGTACATGATCTGAATGCAAGCAGTGATGCAAAATTTTGCAAAATTGTGTGAATAAGTTGTCTGTTAATAAAGGGTGTACGAATACAAAGTAGAGTAGAGACTTGTAATACGAGTTGATTATAGTGTGTGTTATGAGCTTAAAATGGATTGAATCCAACATATGTTAGATGCACTTCTATCAATTCGAATATTGGTTGTGAAACTACCTCTCTATCTTTCTTTTCTCTATGAATAATGAGTTCACTTGGACAGTGAGTCCACCTGGCATTGAGCCTTTCTATAATATCTTATAACCGGTTATAACATATTGTGAGTTAATCCTCACATTGTTTTTTCCCTTCTTTGGTTTTCCACATAAACAAATTTGGTGTTCATGTGTTGTGTGTGTTATGGATTGTTCATGCTTTCATTCCTTATAATTGTTAACTATGCTTTGGAAATTGGATGGTTTGATAGAATACCGATTCACCCCCCTCTTAGTATTCTATGTGTTCAAAAATTGGTATCAAAGCCAGGTTCTTTAGAAGAAGCTTGACGACTCTAAGAATATTTGATAAATTGAACACATGGTTGATAGAAAGTTTCCCATTTCTTTGAAAGTGATTCTTACTATTGCATACATAGAAGAAGATTGCATGTTTGAAAAATATGGAGAACTCAAATTTTCTCTTGAAGATCTTGACAAAATTGAAATTGAAAATATAGAGACCTGAAGGAAAATATTAAAGAAGCAAATGATTGCATCAAAAAATTGAGAGAGCAAATCAAGAAGTTCAGAGAAAGACATAAGGAGGTCAATGAACAATTGAAACATGCAAATGAGAACATCACCAGACTAAAAGTGCAAGTGGAAGAAAATAAAAATATCGAGGAATGTCTAAAGGGAATGTTAGAAATCAAATATAATGAATGCATAAGGCTTGAATAAGAAGTGGTAAATTTGAGATTAGATCTAGAGAAAACAAGTATTCATGAGGACAAATTCAAGACAAGTTATAAAATGCTTGATGAGTTAATTGTAGGTAAAAAAAAATCTAAAGATAAAGGTGGTTTGGGACTTGAAAAATGAGAAAGCTCAAAAGAAGACCATATAGGTCTATTGCAAAGAAGATCAGTGAACCAAAGAAGACTAAAGACAAGAAGAACAATGACAAGTTCCAGAATTAAAGAGACAATGCTAGAAGACTCCCTATCAAACAACCAAATGCTCAAAGGTACCCATATTTCAATGGTATTTGGTTTTTTTGTAATGAATTTGGACATAGAGCAATGGAATGTAGAAGAAAAATGAATCAGAATGTTCCATCCTTTATTGGTCAATGGTTTACATGCAAAAAGTTTGGGCTAGAGAAAATGAATGCAAAAGTCAAATGATGAATGCGTATATCAGTGGTAGAATGATTCAATATTTTAATGGTTACTATTATAGATGCTATGGATTTTAACACAAGGATAATCAATGCAAATTCAAAATGAATGAAAGGAATAATGCTCAAATAAATGTCATATGCAACAATTGCAAAAGACCTGGACATGTTGCTAATTTTTGTAGAAGAAAAAATTTCAAGGACAATCCGGTAAAGAGAAATGAATCGGTTAAAAAGATTGATCTGATTGAAGTAAAGAATGAAATGAAAAATATTTGGAGAAAGAAAGAAGAGCCTGAGAACAAGGAAGAATTAGATATTACAAATGAATCTGTACCACCCTCTGGTACAGATAATTGCTCTGGGAATTGAACCTAGGCATTGGCTTAGGGGAAGCAATAATAGAAAATCATATAAACCCCTGCCGATATGATGTGTCATGGCTTTGGAATGAAGACATGAGATGGAGATAAACATTATGAATCTTTTGGAGAAGAATCTAAAAGAAAATATGCAATTGTAGAGATTTGCAGAGTGATTTAGGGTTTGTTTTTGTATAGAGAAGGTTGTACCAACTTTATTATTCGGTGCATTGGATGCGAATTAGGGAAGAACCAAAAGGATTATATACCTATCCTTTGTTAATTTCATTTAATTTATATGCATTTGGAGTGATTAGTGTGTATTGAAGTGAATTCAAGAGTTTGAAGGCGATTTGTGAAGCAGAGCATCCAAACCTTAATTCTTGTTGAGCAAGAAAAAAGTATTTGCGATTGTCCAAAGCTGAAATAGAATTTATTTTTTGAAGCATTTGAATTCAATAGAGATGGAAACACATATAGAAGTGAATGTGAGTGAGAATCTCCAATTGAAATTCAAGAAATACCCCATGAAAGTGTTTGAGAATGACCCACTCGAAGGTTTTTCAAGTATTCCATGCAAGGTTTTGCCTACAAAGGAGATTAGGGCATACATCCACAGGAAAATGGAAGCGTATAACCATAAAAAAATTGAAGACTTATGGATAGATCAATTGACTGCAAATGATTTCAACATCAAACTTGAGTATGAAAACCTAGTGAAGAAGAAACTTGATGTCTGGAAGTGGTTTCCATGCTTCACCTATGATGGTGAACTTAAGTATGTGAAAATGGCATTAAGTAGAGTGCATGGAAATTCTTATGGACTGACATGGCTGGTTTGATATCTAAGAAAGTAATAAGGGAGATTACTAGACTTTGTGACACCGAACTTGTACTTGTGCTGAAATTTGTAAAGAACAAGGATGTGATGAAAATAAATGGAGCCACATTTTATGAAAAGGATCTCATTGTGAACACTATATGGAATCCTGCAGTAAGTTATGCAACTATGGTCATAAGATATAAGATATACTACACCAACAAAGATAATTTTGTGTTAGCTATAGTAATTCATGTAGCCCATGAAATGGTGGAAAAGGGAAAGGACCATGATTTGCATGAATTTATCTTGCAATAATTTTTTTACAATTTGAAGTAGACTAAAGATAAGAAATACCCCTTCAAATTTGGTTTTTTGGTAGTTTTTTTGCTATTTTATTTTTTGAGGGAGCTTTCAGGGAGAAGCAACGTCATATGGAGTAAAAGCAAGCCTGTATCCCATCAAATATTTGAATATCTACACAAAATTGGTGATAAAAAAGCTCAAGATGAGGAAATTACTACATTATTTGTAGTATTTCAGAAGAGAATGCATTACGAGAGAGGATCCCTAAGTCTATGGTGGAAAAATATTGAGATGATATCACATTTTTGGTTGAAACTGATGAATACATTATTGAAGCCATAAAACCCATAATTGTTTGGATTCAACCACTTGGATATGAGATCAATGAAAATGAAGTAGATGGTTATGTTGGTATATTATTTAATAGTCCTAAGCACCCTACACAAGAAAGACATGGATTATATGAGGAGAAATTCTTGAAAGTGCATATGGTACATGAACATCTCAATGATAGATGACTCACACATGAAAAAATATGAGTGTTAAGAGAAAAAGTAGAGGGAGAAATGAGCACAACAAGTGGGACCACTGGACCTAGAAGATATAGAAGAAATGCTTCCACTATTCCCCATGGTATTCAACAACCCTCTGGATCAGTTTCTACCTCTAGAAAAACCAAGATATCAGAGACCAATGCTCCAATAATAGAATAAATTCAGGTGGACGAGGCCACAAGACTTGGAAAGAGAAAGAAAACTAGTTCGAAAAAATCTACTACCACTACATCAAAAAAAAGAAAAGAGAAAGCTAAGAGAGAAAAGAACTTGAGTGTATAATATGAAGAAGAACAAGAAGAGGATGGAGATTCCCTATTGATCCTAAAGAGAAGTAGCGTTGTTTCAAAGAAACAAAGAATATAAATTTCTTGAAATAAAGAAGAGGTTGAGAAGGAAAATGAAGCCTTTTGTATACATATGCATAAGTGGATGAAGTAAAAAAAGAAAAATAAATTAGACACATTAGAACCAGAGAAGAAAAAGAAGACATCTCTGGAAAGACCACTCAGTCCAATGAAGTTGGATTCATTATTCAAAGGTATGTTGCATCATGAGATGTTGGAAGAAACAATTTCCTTATACAAAAAGGAAAACGAGGAGAATCGAGCCACTATAATAGAAGCAATCATCAAATTCATTGTCACAATTGAAGCAAATATGGAGAATGCATTAGGAAGAAATTTCTTGATGATGTGTGGAAAATCTTAATGGCGAGAAGAAAAGAAGCCAACAAAAGAGAAGAGAAGCTCAAATTAGATGTTGTGGAGAAAATTGAATTCTCCCTATCTGATATTGACAAGGTCACATTAGCCCAAGTACTTAGCGAAGAATTTAGAAAAAAACAAAGGGTCACACTTCTAATGGGAAGAGATCAAGATCAATTTGAGAAAATGCAGAAGTAAATAGAAGAAAAGATTACTGATATAGCACATAAGTATGACATGATTCCCATTGTTTATTGATTACATAATCATTATATATGAACAAGCTACTAAAGTTAAAAGATTGATTCAACATCATGATAAAAAAAAGGTAATTTGAATAAAAATATAATAAAATTTTGATGAATTGTAAGATGTTCATATATATATATATATATAATAAAAAAAGTCAAATTTAAGAGTTTCCAACTCTTTCAGATACACCATGATAAAGATCCTTGAACAACACATTCAAAATACTGCATAAATTAGTGGGCCAAGCTATGCAACAACTAGTACATGATAAACATTAACTATGTCATTTTTTGCAAATATTTTAGTGGCCATTGTGTGAAGGTTCCTTCTTTCTCTTTCAGGCAAATAGCTCCATCTATTTTCTCTTCATGAGAAAGGGGTATGCTACTTGTGACCTTTAAAATATTTACATTTACATCTACTATTCCTTTCAATTTGACTCCATGTATAATAGATAGTGAATGAATCCGCCCAATGCCCACACCAACACCATCAAACGGATCCAACACCCCAACTTTATCCCCTTCTTGGAGTTTATCAATGCATTTCTACAAAAAACAAAAAAAATACACAATATATTGACATATAAAACATTGGATAACACAGTTAAACATTTGATAAATATTTATAAGAAACTATAAAATGATGATAGGAAACCTGGAACCATGCACTTGACATATTAAACAAAAATTAACTTTCCGCTATTTGATAAGGAATAGATATTAGATACAAAATGTGTCAATATGTTAGCAGTCATGTACCATGAAGATGTGGATGCAAAAAATAACCCAAACATAGAGGATTGTGTAGGAGGAGACATGCCACAAGAAACATTTAACTATAAAACAACTAAATTGTTTCACCATGCTTTCTTTCTTACTTTCCTAAGTTTTTGAGATGGAATTTCTTATAGCTACAAGCACATTGATTACATATCTTAATTGATGGAATAGACTGAAAATCAGCCCAATAAAACAATTCATAGGATAATGATTAGTCTTTAAATCACAAATTTGATTTAAAGTGTCTACATGCATGAGATGTTCAGGAAGCACAAAATGAAATTCCAAGAAACCATTATTGAATGAAGTGATAACCTTACACCACTTGTTTGGAGTGTATTAGCTCCTGTTGTCACATAAAACTACACCCTACTGAATAAGAGTTCATTGTTCTAATGACATAATGGAAACAACCTCGAGGTTGTGGGACCTTGCATAGATGAGGTTGAATCTCTAGAGAATGCTAAATTCCTCTTCTAAACTAAGTGTAATTGTGTTGGTCTAACCCAACACAATGAAAACCCCCTATCACTATTCTAATCTAACAACTCAAGAGGGAAAGGGATAGAAAGATAACATGAAATGGAAAGAAGGTGATGCACCAAGATAAAAAAATATTTTTTCTTTTCTTCAAATTGCACAAAATATCAACAAATCAGCTAAAACAAGCATTAAAACATGAAGGTAAGAGATTTTTACTCAAACATGCAAGAAATACAATGATAATAGTAAGATTTTATTGATACTAGCCATAAAATCCAAACTTTACAATGACAAAATGCAAGATGTAGGATCTGCAAAAGAAAACTATTTGAGGAGCCCAAAAGAAGAGCCCTTCAAAAAGATACAAACATTGCCTTTATAGTTCAGGCATAATTGAGGATTAAATTAAAACCCTAACCCTAAATTAACTAGGGTTTCAGAAAGATGAACACCGATTAGGTTTGGAAAATATATGAATTTCTCCCAACCACAGAGCCACCACCAAGCCATAAGGGCTCTGACATCTCAAATGAGCACCAAATAATGAATATCATGAATGTGGGGATGGAGCTCCTGTGAAAGTCGCTGAAAAACTCTTCGACCAATACACCCTGATAGAGAATAAAGAGTCTGTAGCACATCAAGGAGTAATGGCAACATCCTGCAATCAATACAACATTGAAAAATGTGTTAAAAAGATCCATAATTGATTAGATTTGATTCGACAGTTGAGGATGTCGTTGAACAATAACTTCTACAACTCTACCATGAATGGGATCAAGTAGTTGTTGAATTTTGAAAATTGGTCGTCAGATCAAGCATGAGTTGCCGAGATCAGATTCCTAATGAAAATTTAAAACACAACCATTCATTGCATGAGAATCATGATCAACAACCATCATGTAGCCTTAATACATTTCCAAGATGACCATTAGATTATCCTCAATTAAATTTGTGTTGTTGATACCATACAAAGCAAAAAAGGCCTCACTCCCATAATGGAAAATGTTGCCTCAACATTCCCCATTTGTCATTGTCACCATCCTATCGGGATGTTGAAGGGACCATCAACAACGTCCCACCGATATCCACCTATCCCTCCGATAAAGAGATCTTGTTGTCCATCAGAATGTTGAAGGGACAAGCCTCAAGGTCCCTTCGATATTGTAATGTCTCCTCAATACAACTCTTTCTATCCAATAGTCTAGCAGACGATAATGATGATGCCACATGACTCATTCTTGCTATCCCTCCACAAGCCCAAATGTAACATTGGGTCCCTTGCGAGCTAGCGGGGAATGATTAAGATTCATTTTTCAGAACACATCTTAACCATTGACTTGATAATCCAAGGCCATTGGTGCATTTGAACAATGGTAGGGACCGCCTTGAGGGTGGACAAGTGTCAAATACCTACCATCCCTACGACTTCTTAATTTTAGTATTTTAATCTTGCAGGCTAGCGAGGAACCAATAGGGTACATTCTGTGGGACCCACCCAGTATTACAAAGGCCTAATAAGCATGTGTGCCTAATCCATGAGTTAAAAGGTGATCGCTTGCCTAGGTAATGTAAGGTTATGCAATCTAGAACATTTAGGCCTAGGGAAAAACACTAGACCTAGGTCAAAATATTTCAAGACCCACATACAATATTTAGGACAAATATTGAATGGGGGGGTGATTGGTAAGACAAGGATGAAGGGGATGGTCAAAACATGATCTCGATAGACATAAGTTAAAACTAAATGACCGAGAACCGGCTATAGAGAGTCAACAAAGGAGTATACCAGAAGTGTCTGCCAATACCAGTGGGTTAAGCGTTTAAGCATATGAGGGTTTTGGAAGCCCTAACTTGTAGATTCAAAACCTTAAAAATGGACACAATTGAGGAATTCCAAAACCTCAAGGTCCAAATTCATCAAAATAAACATGGATTCCAATAGGATGCCCATGTAGGATCTCTCAGATCAGATATTAGTGATGGTTCATCTAAGGGGGGCATGAAATGTCAACATTTTGGTGATTTTTGTGGGATAATTGCCTACTAATCATGGAATCCAAAGGCCCTATCAATCCATTTGGAACAAATTCATGAAGGGAATTTACAAAATTGGGTCTCCCAAGGGAAAAACAAAAAATGTGTAGGCTTTCACTTGGAGGAAAGTTATGAAAGCTAAGGGCATACATTCCCTTAAGGAGAATGTAGGGTGTGCCAAGCACTTCATGGAAAGGAAGATATTTACAATATTTACACTTAAACTAATATAAAGAAAAGAATGGAAGCTTGCCTCTATCAAAGATGAACCTTTTGAAGGAGCTAATCTCCCTCAAACCATTATTGTAGACCTCACCCAACTATAACCACTGAAAACTGTTGCCAACATGCATGTAACTACACAAAACAATTGCAAGGTGAAGAGTTGCTTCATTGTAAATTTTAGCATTGCAAGGGAACCCTATGATGAAAGTGTTAGATTCATCTAACACTGGTGTCTCAGCTAAACATACAGTAGTAGGGGTGAAACACTTTGAATGCAAGCAAGCATCCAAGAACAAACCTTTTGTAGAGGGAAGAGAACTCATCTCACAAAAGAACATGCCAATGCCAAGACTACTGATCTCCTCAATGCATGAACTGAAACAAAAAGAGAAAGCTTCCAGCTCGCATGGTGATGAAAAATATGCCAAATTTGATGCAAAATATGCCAAATCTTATTTTTGATCTGCACAAGGATTCTCTTCTTCATGCATCTCAAAAGAAAAGCTTTGAAGCTCAGACATACAAACAAATTGAGCAACGGAAGAATCACTCTCCAAACAAATGTGTGGTTTCTCAATGGTGGATTTTTAGGGTATTAGTTCCATTTGAATCACTCTAACTTAGTCACATTATCCCTAATGCAAAAGGTCACATATTCATCTTGAATGTAGACCTCATATTCAACATTTCTACATTCAGGGATAGTAGAAAAACAACAAACCTCATGATTACTTGTATTGATGCACACTTTATCAACACATACCTCATATTTTTGAGACACATTGAGTGAAGGATTGAATTCTTCAAGTTGTCTCTTTATTTTCATTTTCTCTTGGCAACTAGCTGCAACAAAATAAGACTCTTGGTGTGTAATGGTTTCCGCATCCTGTGTTGTTTCTTCACTCTTATGATTCTACCCACAAATCTCCTTTTTTGGGGGTGAAAGATTGGCATCCAAGCTTGAACATAAGTTTCTATAATATCCCAAAAGAGGTCCTCCATCTCAAAACTGCAAACCTCAATAGATTTGGGATCTTCATCTACAATAATAGGGGAGAAACATGTCTACTACTGATACTCCAAAACCATGGAGTTGTCTCCATCCATCAATCCATGACCAAGATGTTTGGAGGCTTGAACTGATGTAGGTATAGCTGATCTATCCTCCTCATCTCCAAAAAAATAAGGGAGGGCATCAAATGAGAGGTCTGATTCATTTATTGTATCATATTTCTCTACCTTTTTAATGTCTTATTGTTGTAACACTGCTCCATCTTCATTCTTTTCTTGCAACAAACCAATACACTGGTTGTCTTGAGAAAATGAAGGCTCCACAACAGAATAAACCTCTTAATTTCTAGCCCAAAACTACTCCTTTTATTCTTTTTACCAATCAGGATCCCATGCCATAGGTCCACCTTTAAAGAGTGAAATAGGGAAAGAGGGAGCAAAACGGTCAAAAGGGCATTGAAACTCTTATTGATGTTCTTAAAGGGGTTGCTCAATAGGAGTAAAAGGTTAAGCCTCCTCAAGGATATGTTCTTGTGAGGAATGAAGGTTCACAAAAATTAGGATCTCCAACATAGAAGATCTACTTGATAGAACAAGAGGTTGAAAGGGAGTTTTAAGGGGCTAATTAGGATTCTTGAAACTAAAAATTTCTTGCCTGCAAACCTCTTGCACAATAGGTTGTTTTGGAACAAAAGGAGGGCTAATGGGTGTTTCAAGAGACTTGCTAGAGTTCTTGAAAATTACAAATTTATGCTTTCTTACCTCCTCCTTAGCAGGTTGTTCTCTAAATGGTGGAGTTGCTTGTTTGAAACTAGGCACACAAGGGGCTACTTGAGTCTCAGGCACTTGTGCTAGAGCAAGGGAAAGTCTGATTTTTTCTTTCCTAACAACAAAATCACTTGTTGTATACTCTTCTTATTGCCTTTTTTGTGCCTCCAACTGTTGTTCATACCTCCAATGAGCTTTAGTATTTTTCTATTGATGGTGAGTTTGGTGGGCAAGCTCATCATGACATGGTAAATAACCTTCTTACCTCCCTTTATAGGTTTGATTTTACCACTCTCCCTACTATAGGTCAAATGCATGTTGATCCTTAAGCTCAATGATTCACTAAAAGAGATCCTTCACCATGGACATGAGTTCACTCTCATTTTGGGGCTGAAATGAAGGATAAGGAGTATCTTGGGCTTGCTAATAGGAATGTGTAGGCATCCAAGATGTTTGAGCAGGGTGGGGTGGGTGGTTAGCATTTTGAAAAGATGGAAAACCCACAACAAAAAGGTTATTTGAAATGGAATTGGGTGCATAATTGACCTGATATGACTGATTGGGAGGTACAAAAATGGAATTATCATGAAATGGTGGGGTCTACATATGGTTTCCATTATAACTAGACATTTTTAAGCATGGGAAACACTTTTAAATTTTGAAAGGAAAGAAAAGGACTACCCAACCAGAGATTTCGGGTACATACCAAAGAGTCACTTAAAGATGTATCTTACAGAGTCACGAGGTGCTTTTAGAACTGCCTCCAAAGGCTAAAATGTTAAAGAAGGCACCACTTCATCAACGACATGAAATGAAACTATGCTGCTTGAACCGGCTGATTTTGAAAAGAGTCACCATGGTGTTTGAGATATGCCTCGAAAGGCAAGATGCATTGAAGAAAACACCAGATTCTTCAAGGGAAAGAAGTAGTCCCGTCGAGCATGCCAAAAATTATTGTCAAATAAAACTGCACCCTATTGAAAAATATTTAAGTGTTCTAATGATACAATGGAAACAACCTTGAGGTTGTGGGACCTTGCACAAATGAGGTTGAATCTCCAAAAAAGGCCGACTTCCTCTTCTAAACTAAGTGCAATTTTGTTGGTCTAACCCAACATAATGAAAACCCTATCACTAATCCAATCTAACAACTCATAGAAGGAAATGGATAGAAGAATAAAAAATAATATGAAATGGAAAGAAGGTGATGTACCAATATATAAATGTGTTTCTTCTTTGCTTCAAATTGCACAAAATATCAAAAAATCAACTAAAACAAGAATTCAAATATGAAGGTAAGAGATTTTTACTCAAAAATGCAAGAAATTCAATGATAATAGTAAGATTTTATTGATATTAGGTATAAAGTCTAGAATTTACAATGGTAGAATGCAAGATGCAGGGTCTGCAAAAGAAAACTATGAGAGGAGCCCAAAAGAAGAACCCTTCAAAAAGATACAAAAATTTCCTTTATAGTTAAAGCATAATTGAGGAGTGAATTTAAAACCCTAACCCTAACTTAACTAGGGATTTAGAAAGATGAACGTCGATTAGGTATGGAAAAGATTTAAATTTCTCCCAACTGTAGAGCCACCACCAAGCCATAAGGGATCTGACATCTTGAATGAGCCCCAAATAATGAATATGATGAAGGTAGGGATGGAGCTCTCATGAAAGCCGTTGAAAAATCCTCTAACCAATACACCCTGACAGAGAATAAAGATTTTTTAGCACATCAAGGAGTAATGGTGAGATTCTACAATCAATATAATGTTGAAAAAATGTGTACAAAATGATCCATAATTGATCAAATTTGATTCGACAACTGAGGATGTCACTGAACAATAAATTTTACAAATCTACCCCGAACATGATCAAGTAGCTATTGAAATTTGAAAATTGGTTGTTGGATCGAGCATGAGTGGCCAAGATCATATTCCCAATGAAGGTTTAAAATTCAGCCATTGATTGCATGAGAGTCATGGTCAACGACCATCGTGTAGCCTTAATACAATGCCAAGATGACCATTAGATTATCCTCCATTAAATTTATGTCATTGATACCATATAAAGCAAAATAAGGCCTTAGTCCCACCATGACACATGTTGCCTCAACATTTTTCATCCACCATTTTTCATCGTCACCATCCAATTAGGATGTCAAAGGGATCATCAATGTCTTGCTGATATCCACCTATCCCTCCGATAAAGAGATCTTGTCATCCATCAGAATATCAAAGGGACAAGAATCAAGGTCCCATTGATATCATAATGCCTCCGTGATACATTTCTTGTCATCCAATAGTCTAGTGAAATACAGTGATGACGCCACATGGCTCATGCCCACTATCCCTCCACAAGCCCATATCTGATAGTGGGTCCCCCATGGGCTAGCGAGGAATGGTCGAGATTCATTTGTCAAAACACATCTTAACTGCATTGGCACCTTTGAATAGTGGTAGGGCCTGCCTTGAGGGTGGATAGGTGTCACCTACACACCATCCCTTCAACTTCTTAATTTTAGTATTTTAATCCTGCGAGCTAGCGGGGAACCAATAGGGTGCATTTTGTGGGACCTGACCGATATTACAAAGGCCTAATGAGCATGTGCGCTTGCTCCATGAGTTAAAAGGTGATCGCTTGCCTAGGTAACATAAGGTTATGCGATTTAGAACATTTAGACCTAGGGAAAAACATTAGACTCGAGTGAAAATATTTCAAGACCTGCAAACATAAGATTTAAGACAAATATTGAATGAGGGAGTGACTAGTAAGACAAGGATGAAGGGCCGGTCAAAACATGACCTTGACAGATATAAGTTATAACTAAACGACCGAGAATGAGCTACAAAGAGTCAACATAGGAATATAACAAAAGTGTCTGCCAAGACCATGGGGTTTAGGCTTTAAGCATATGAGGGTTTTGGAAGCACTAACTTGCAAATTTAAAACCCTAAAAAATGGATACAATTGAGGAATTCCAAAACCTAAAGGCCCAAATTCATCAAAATAAACATGGATTCCAATAGGATGCCCATGTAGGATCTCTCAAATCGGGTATCAGTGATGGGTCATCTAAGGGGGGCATGAAATTCCAACATTTTGGTGATTTCTATGGGATGATTGCCTACTAATAATGGAATCCAGAGGCCCTATCAGTCTATTGGGCACTAAGTTATGAAGGGAATTTACAAAATTGGGTCTCCCAAGGGCAAAAAAAAACATGTGTAGGCTTGCACTTGGAGCAAAGCATGAAAGCTAAGAGCATACATTCCCTTAAAGAGAATGTAGGGTGTGCCAAGAACTTCATAGAAAGGAAGATATTTACAATATGTACACTTAAAATAATAGAAAAAAGAATGGAAGCTTGCCTCTTTCAAAGATGAACCTTTTGAGGGAGTTGATCTCTCTCAAACCATTGTTGCATACCTCACCCAACTGCAACCATTGAAAACTACTACCAACATGCATGTAATTGCATAAAACACTTGCAAGGTGAAGGATTGCTTCACTGTAAATTTTACCATCGCAAGGGAACCCTATGATGCAAGTATTATATTCATCTAACACTAGTGTCTTAGCTGAACATACAACAATAGGGGTGAAACACTTTGAAGGCAAGCCAACATCCAAGAACAAACCTTTTGTAGAGGGAATAGAACTCACCTCACAAAAGGATAGGCCGATGTCAACACTACTGACCTCCTCAATACATGAACTAAAGCAAAAAGAGAAAGCTTCCAACTCATATGGTGATGCAAAATATGCCAAATTTGATTTTTGATTTGCACAAGGAATCTCTTCTTCATGCATCTCAAAAGAAAAGCTTTGAAGCTCATACATACAAACTAATTGAGCAATGAGAATCTCACTCTCCAAGAAACTATGTGGCTTCTCAATGGTGGATTTTTAAGGGTGTTAGTTCCATGTGAAGCACTCTAACTCAGTCACATTATCCCTCATGCCAAAGGTCACATCTTCATCTTGAATGAAGGCCTCATATTCAACATTGCTACATTTAGGGACAACAAAAAACCAACAAACCTCATGATTACTTGTATTGCTACACACTTCATCAACACATACCCCATATTTTTGAGACACATTAAGCTCTTCCTTATTAGTGCATTCATCTTTGAGTTTTTAAGAATATTCTATTTTAACCATTTTATTTCGTTCATCACCTCGAGATACAATGCATATCTATGTCAGTGGATTTTCCAATTCAAAAAAATAAAGAAAATGAATTGGAATTCCTAACCCACAAAATGGGTAACAACAAGCCACATGTACAAAAAAAATACGTTTTCAACTATTTTGAGGCCGCGAAAAATCCATGTGGGGCACTTCTTTACTAGTTCCTTGAACATCTTGCACAAAAACCTTAATCTATTTTATATCTGAAAATTCTGCCACAAAATACATGTGAACATGCTTTTAATAGTAATTTAAGGACTTAGATAATGATTTATCAATTTACAATATTGAGCCTTGCTTGAATTGCAGATCCTAGAGATAGAAAATTTTTAGCATAGTTGAATTTAACCATAATGATCTTGAAATCAACATATTTGAATAGCACACTTTTAGGAATCTTTGTAGATTAACTGGACCCACATAATTATTAACTTTATAGCATCAAACAATATGCACAATAATTTATCACAGTGAAAAGATATCAATTTTTTTTCTCATGATATTAAATGCATTTATTGTTGAGTTTCTCATTTGTAGATTTGTTGCATTATCCTTCTCTCATACATACAACTAATTTGAACGAGATTGGATGGATTTTTTACTTTGTAAAAAGTAATTTCCATGTTATTGATATAATATTGTATGATTATAGTCCATAAAAGTATAATTTAATTCATGTTCATAAAGCTATGCAAAAACACCTTAAACCAAGCAATTAAAATTGCGCCTTCCAAATGAAGGAGACAATATAAAGATAAACAAAGATATTCATGTGTACTATTAATAATGCAACATTTAAGGCTACAATATTGACTATTTTCAGTACAAAATAGATCAGGTCAAACTATAAGTGCCTTGCCTTGCTACCAATATAGGCTACAAGACAACATTATATAATCAGACCCATTAATATTGAATTTGGTATACAAATTTAAATATTGAAGTCAAATCTTCAAATCAGTTTGCTTCAACATGAAGTGATATGCCACTAATCTTGTCCTACTTAATAATAAAGAATACAATTTTTTCAAGGAAGACACCTGAAGGTACAAAAAGGTGTTTCAAAAAACTCAAGGCATTAAAAGATTATGTCCAACAAATAATAGTATACCTCTGGGTTTTACCCTTCAGTTTTGTGATAACATTAAATCATAACTTACAAAGAGAATAAATATTGGCAATAGTCACCTAGAGACACTAGTGTACCAATACACATATCTAGGCACCATTTCAAATTAGGGCATGAGGACACAACTGTTCTGAAGTTCTTTAGTTTCCATACTCAGGCTAGGGTTTCACACTTTTGTTTGAGAGTGCTTGGTTCATTTTGAGGTTTCCTTTAGATCTTGTGTTGTATGAGGTCATGAAGAATAGTAATATGCAAATTATTTTGAATGATGATGTGAACATCAATGATGTTCAAATGTTGATGGCCCATACCTTGAATGAACCTTGATTACCTTGAAGGCAAGAATGTAGTCACTTTATATTGTCGTTCAAAAGGTAGAGGAATATGTCATCTTGTTAGGCTTAGGTAATCTAGGAAGCAGTGAGGAGTAACCCTAGGTGTTTTATGTTTTCAAATATTACACAATGATTAGTTCACTGTGGCAATCATGCATGCTACAATCCTTTAGTGGAAGGGTTTAAATCTTTATGAACTCTATTCAGGGCAACCAAATGTTCTTTGGAGATGGATCTTGTTCTTTTATAGATGGTTGTTGTATAGGAGCGAATTTGCACCCCTAACACAAATTACCCTTTCACCCCTTTACACTTTAGAAAACCAAACTTGGAGGCTTAATTCCACATAAGCCCATTGTTCACATCACACTTGGAACCCATTTTGTGTGTCAGTGGAGGTGTTTTTTTCAGGGATGCCCACATGACGCGCAGACATCTGTGCGACACACCTACGTCCTTGATAGATTCCTGCAGTTGGAGTCTGCAGAAAGTTACACTTCCTATTGGAGGTTCAAGTGTAACGCATTTCTTCGGCTGGACGACCCGAATATGGTCATTTTCTTCCATTCTTTCCTCATATTCTTCATTCATTCATCCATTTTCATCTTCTTCACAAGTTTACACAATATCTCCACACTTTGAGCATTCACTCCAAGCTTTGTAGCAGCATTTCACACTTCATAGCAACAATCTATCACTCCATCACTTTGATAGAGAAAGCACATGATTAATCCATTGCAGTAGAGGCTTGAGTTCCTCTCATCTTTCTCCTCCACTAGTCTTGAGCACTTTGGACGGAGGTGGTAATATCCTCTCATCTTCTTTATTGTTTGGTTGAGCTAGCACGTACTATGTCGTAGTGTTTTTGGTGTACTTTGCTTGTATTCCCTCTTTATCTCTTTATTTCTACATCGTTGCAATCTTAGATGTCTGTGGAGGTGGAAACACCAAAACAGGGGGTCTAACTGAGGCAGACCCCTATATAGCCCCCTAAAATTTTCCCTCTTTTTTGTGTATAGGTGGAGAGATCTTGGAGAAAGATGGTGAAAAGATTGTTGTGTGAGATCATTTTTGTCACCCTTGCAGTAATCTACTTTCTTTATCACATTCGTCTTTATGTTTCACATTTCATTATTTTGTTTTATACATTTAGAAGTTCTTACACTAGGCTATTAGTCTATATTTTAGAGGTTAGACCTTGTCTCTATGGTTTTATGGCTGTACGAATTCCAGTGCACTTGAGAGACACCAGCGCACCATGTTGTCATCCCAAAACCACGCTTCTATCCTTGGAGAGAGAGCTCTTTGAGACATAGAGTTGACCTTGAAAATTGACTCGCCTAGTCTCCTTTCAACTCTAGAGTTTTCATAGTGATTGAAGGACACCATAGTCCTCATCATTCTCATCTCGCCTATCCTAACACTCCTTTAAACTGAGGTAAGTTAGGGCAGTCATACTGCTCTCAACCTTTCATGACTTGGGGCCTTGCAGTGGTTGGTCCCCTTCTCTTACATTTTTGGTGAACCCGACGTGAACCATTTTGGTTCCGTTTTGCGATACTGAAAGTTCCTTTCCTTGTATCCTAGGAGCATTGTAGGTGTGAGTGTTGTGAGGCTTATGCCTTGCAACCCAACCTGTGACCCCTAATAGGTGTAGTTGGAAGGTTCTGATGGTGTTGTGTAACAAAACCTTAATTGGGTCATTGTCTTATCCCATAAACCTTACGAGGCTCTATAGAAGTACTATTTAGTGTGCATGATGCCCTCTTTCTTAAATCAGCCTATTCCCCCTGTGCAACTTATGAATAGTGGTACTAGTATAACCTTCACTTCACAGGACCTATCGATGGGATTCAATAGGGAACCATCTCCTCTTTACATTACTGTGAGGATAAATGGGAATACCATAGTAGGTGTTCTCGCTGATCTGACATCTCAAGTGAATATCATAATTGAGGAGATCATGTTAATCAAATTCCTGCATAAGGATGGGTATGATGCACCTAAAAGTACTGTTCGCACACACGACAAAATTTTCATAGCTCTTATAGGGAGTATTTTCCTATCGATCCTCGTCAGACCTAAATTTGTGAACCTTAAGTTTGACATCATCCTGAGGTCTTAATTCTTGAGAGTGAATCTAGGTATCCCTTGGCTGGCAGCTATGAATGCAGTTCCCTTGGTTGTGCACAAGTGTCTGAAATTCGTTTATGGAGGTTTAGTACATGTTGTCCATGACTTCGATTATAGACCATCGGTTGCACATGGAAGCTATACCTTAGATTAATTTTGGCCTACACCTACTGGTACTCTTCCATCTAGGAAGGACCTCTTGTATCACACATATAAAAATTATAAGAGGGTGTGCTCTAGGCCGAAAGTAAGATACCCTCCTTCGCCTTATGCTATTTCACATAGGGCTTGCCTAAAAGCTAACACTGATGCTTCCAAGGCACATAGAAGAGAAGTGGCCCCAAGATCCTCCTTCTTCCTATTCCACTACTCAACCTGATGCTTCCTCTCATCTTTTTGTGGTACCACATGCTTCCATCTTGTGCTTGCAAGAGAATCCCATGGTGCCCACTTGGCGAAAGGCCAAGCATCCTACATTTAAGATTCTTGTCTTACCCACGGAGCCTAGGATCGTTCGATATGGTAGATAGAAATCCCTATGTGGAGAGTCATCTATGTCCTGGTCTTTTTGGCCTCCTAGCATTCCTACTCCTAAAATAGTGAATGAGAAGAGGCCCGCCGCTGAGGCGCTAGAGTTGATTCCTCCTACCATCTCTGAACCTACTCCTCCTACTCCCATCCAGGAGTCTATCCCTCCATTGGAAAAAAATATGGAGGACACTCCCATGGTTGAGCAAGAGCCCCCTATTCCTTTAGAAACCCTAGCTTCTAGGTCGAAGAGTCACAGAAACCGCCATGCACGTGAGCACAAGTGTTGGCAAAAGACTCTTCTAGCCCAGCAAGCAACCTTACAGAAGAAAGAAGTGGAGTCGACCGCTCCTGTATCAGGAACTCTTGCCGCATCCTCCTCTCTCTTCACTTTTGTTTCTTTCCAAACTAGCTTTGTATCTCTTCTGGCTTCTACTACAAGCACACATGTGCCTGAAAAGGTGCAGGTGTTCATCACTCCTTCCATGGAGCCGCCTTTGTTGACATCCATTCCAGATGTCTCACCTTTTCTAAAGCCCGTAGGTATGATTAACACTTAATTTGTATCTACTACGGTTCTTTCCTCCTCCCCCTCTACCCGTCTTGCTTCATTTGTGGGGAGTTTGCCTCCTCTGATGAAGAAAAAGGTAGATAATAGTCCCTCCAACAATGAAGGACGTGAGGAGCCCAACTTCCCCAAAAGGGGGTCTCACACTACCTTGCTCTATCCTAGTGAAAAAACCAGTCCTAGCCTTTCCTGGGTTCGTCACCACTCTTGAATCCCTCGGTGAGCCTAGCGGTGAACCTTGGGTGCAAACTCCCCCGTCCACTGAGATGAAACGTGGATATCCCATCAAGTGTATGCTTAACTTGGTGGATGAAGTTCCGACCTTGTCAACAATCTTTGCGAAGTCATTGACCTTAGACCCACAAGAGTTAAGTGACAAAGATCTCACAAGTCCCTCTGTCTTAGCCCTTGTTGCGGGAGGATCAGAAGATCCTCCCCTTAACATTACATCATTACAGGCTCATCATCCTTCCCCCTATGATGATCTAGAGTGGGAAGTTGATGACCTCTTGGTTGACTAGTGTTAGGGGGAGACCCTCTTCTTGATCTTTAGATTGGATGTGTGTGTGTGTTGTGATGTGTTCCCCCTTGATCATGCTATATGTGTCTAGATGACCCTCGTCACCCCTGTTGGTTCTTAGATACATGCGTGGAATTTGTTTTGTAAACCTTCTTCTATGTGTATCATCATTCTTCCATGTTTGTGATTGACTTTCGGAAAATTGGGGACAATGCAAAGCATTGGGGGCATTTAGGCTTCCTTCCATGTTGACCCAATTTTTTTTTTTTACTTTGTCTTCTCATGCATTCCTCACTTGGCCTGGTATAGTAGGGGTTGATGATAGTTCATTTATATACTATTATTATACTTATATATATATTTATGAGTAGTTTTGACCCCGAAATATTAGGCTACCCCTATGCCCTTCGTGTGTGTTCTCTTTCATTTTGCTTTCTCTTTATCTTTCTCTCTTCTTTGCTTGAATTGTCCCTTTCATGTGCGAGAATTCCACTTTTACATTACTTGTTCTTTAGATAAAATGTATTTGTTTCCAAAAAATTCCTTTCTCAAAGACCTCTTCACAAACTTCTTTGTTGGAATTGCATTTTGGACCTGAAAACCCTAGCAAAACATGTTTCCTTCATCATGGGTTCGTAAAGAAAGGACTTGGAAACCTTCCTTCAAAGCGGGAACACCTTTGATCTTCCTCTTGTATGGGGGAATATCCTTCCTTTCTAATTCCTTGATGAAGTGAACATCTTTCAAAAGGATTCCTTGATGATGAATTGATTTGAGAAAGAAGGAATTTTCTTTTGAATAGTGTGTCCCTTGAGTGGAACCCCTTTCTTCACGCTGAGTTTTCGAGGGACCCCTTCAAAATTTTCTATTTCTAATGAGATCTATGGCATCTAGCTCAGGGGCAACTCGACTAGACCGGTCTTCACATATTTACGTCTAGCCTAGGGGCAACCCGACTAGACCTACTTCACATCCTTATGTCTAGCTTGGGGATAGCCTGACTAGAATCTACTTTTTAGATAGTGTGTCCCTTGAGTGGACCCCTCTTCCTTTTGAAGGGTTCCCAAGGGAGCCCTTTGAAATTCTTCCAACTTAGCGATGGTCTACATGACTGCCTATTTACTGGCCTGCGCGATCGCTTCCTGACGTGTTCTATCTACAGGTAAACATGTCGTCGTCCTTGACTTTGCAGAGTCCCCTCTACTCGGTCTCCCTCATGTGAGAGTTCTTGGGGAATACCTCCCTTGCAGGTTAGCGGGTCTGTAAGGTGATTTCCCAGTTTCCTCATGTGAGAGTTCTTGAAGGATACCTCCCTTGCAAGTTCGTAGGCTTGTGAGGTGCTTTCATTCTTTAGCTTTATAGTTTTGCACAACTATGAATCCCTTTCCTGCACTTTCGGGTTCACCAAACCATGATTTGCTTCCTCGTTGGTATAGGCATACATCCCTAACCTTATTTCTCCTTTGATATACTTTAGTGAAGGACTCATCAATATTTGTGCTCACTAAAGTGGGGGAAAAATGTATAGGAGTGAATTTGCACCCCTAACACAAATTCCCCTTTCACTCCTTTACACTTTAGAAAACCAAAATCGAAGGCTCAATTCCACATAAGCCCATTGTTCACATCACACTTGGCACCCATTTTGTGTGTTGGTGGAGGAATTTTCATCGAGGATTCCCACATGGTGTGTAGACATCCACGTGGTGTGCTTATGTCCCTCGCAAATTCCTATGGCTGGAGTTTGTAGAAACGTTACACTTCCTATTGGAGGTCAAAGTGTAACGCCTTTCTTCGGTTGGCCGACCCAAATATGGCCACTTTCTTCCATTCATTCTTCATATTCTTGATTCATTCATCCATTTTCATCTTCTTCAGAATTTTACACAATCTCTCCACACTTTGAGCATTAACTCCAAGCTTTGTAGCAACATTTCACACTTCATAGCAACAATCTATCACTCCATCACTTCGATAGAGCAATGTAGGATAAATCCATTGCAGTAGAGGCTTGATTTCCTCTCATATTTCTCCTCCACTAGCCTTGAGCGCTTTGGACGAAGGTGGTAAGATCCTCTCATCTTCTCTATTGTTTGGTTGAGTTAGCATGTATTGTGTTGTAGTGTTTTTGGTGTACTTTGCTTGTATTCCCTCTTTATCACTTTATTTCTACATCGTTGCAATCTTGGATGTTCGTGGAGGTGGAAACACCAAAATTGGGGTCTGACTGAGGAAAACCCCTATACATCCCCCAACATTTTCCCTCTTTTATGTGTGTAGGTGGAGAGATCTTGGAGCAGGATGGCGAAAGGATTGTTGTGTGAGATCATCTTCGTCACCACTGTGGTAATCTACTTTCTTTATCACATTCATCTTTATGTTTCACATTTCATTTTCTTGTTTTATACCTTTAGAAGTTCTTAAACTAGGTTGTTATTCTATCTTTTAGAGGTTAGACCTTGTCTTTGTGGTTTTCTGGTTGTACGAACGCCAACGCACCGTGCTGTCATCCCACAACTGCGCTTTTGTCCTTGGATAGAGAGCTCTCTAAGACACAGATTTGACCCTAAAAAATGACTCGCCTAGTCTCCTTTCAACTCTTGGGTTTGCAGAGTGATCAAAGGACACCATAGTCCTCATCATTCTCATCCTGCCTATGTTAACACTCCTTTAAGCTGAGGTAAGTTAGGGCAGCCATACTACTCTCAGCCTTTTGTGACCTAGGGTCTTGCAGTGGTTGGTCCCCCTCTCTTATAGTTGTGATAGAGCATATGAAGAAATAAAATGGATGAGAGTTAATTGGGTGCAAACACAGTGTTTATGAGTTGTGACCCCATTTTCATATTTTTCATCACGGTGTGACCATTAAAGAATACAAAGAAAGGTACAAGATAATGAAAAAAGTTACCTCCTTACAAATAATGGACTATGCAAATGGTGGAAAAATTTACTAGGGTTCTTAGACCTTCTAGTTCTCAAGGCCAAAGAGCAAAGATAAAATTCCATGGGCACTGGTTATAGAGAACATAAAATCAAATGATAGAGATACCTGTTGGATGAAGATTTTATGTGGGGTATTTGTAGTTTTTATGAAGTATGCATGGAAGATTAACAATGATAAAAGAACAAAGTAGTTATGAGGTTCGAGTGGAAACTAATGACAAAGAAAGTGCTCAAGAGAATCACTATCCAAGTAGATTACAGTGACAAAGATTACAGTGGTGATTACATATTTAATTTTCCAAGATTTGAGGGAAGAGCTTTTGTTGTCAAGGAGAAGACCATGCACATGAGGTTTGTGATGGATAATAGGCCTAAAACAACATTACAGAGGACACTTTCAAATCTTGTTAAAATATTTGTAACATTTGCATCTAGTATCCCTACTTTAGGAAGCTTGTGCATACACTTAATTCATGAAGAAGTAGTGAATAGAAAAACACAATCATAATGTTATCTTTGATAGGTACTAATCTGTGTTTTAGAAGGTAGTGTTAAAATCTTGTCACAATGTTGTGAGATTAGTGTGGCTACAATGACAAAGAGATTACAATGGAAATACAAGTTGAAAGTGATTTTAGTTCCCTATTGAAGCATGGTGAAATGAAACCAAATAATGAAGTCTAATGACATGCTTTTTGTTAGAAAACATAGTCATAGTCTTTTGGTAATATGAAATATATAACGCATTGTGGTCTCATTGGTATGAAGTCATCACAGGGATCATTGAGGAGTGCAGAATGATGAAACAGTTACTCTAATGGATATAGGTGTGAATACTACTTCCAAAGCAATGAAATTTTGTCTACTCGCTTCTCATTGTCAACTGCCTTCAAGCCTCTCATTGTGGTCTGCATTATACTTTGTTGTCCTTGATATTTGACCATCCTAGTACATTGAACCTTTACACAATTATTAACAATACCATCCTTTGAGTGTAATATCCCTCAAGCAAATACCTATTTTGAGCATAACTTCCAATGGGATATCTCCCACTACCCTTTTACCCTTAGAATGATATCTTAGTCCCATATTCTTACTTGCTGTGAATCAAGGAACACCTTAATACATTGTTAAGGGTCTAAATGCATAAGGGGAATCCAAGGATACCCATCTTCACTGCCTTTAATCTCGTTGAAGGCTATTTTATCACCGTTTTCATACATTAAACTCTTAAAATGATTATTATCATACATTCTTTTTATTACATTAAAAACCAATGCCAAAATAGTACAAAATGTTTCAAAGAGGCTTCACAAAATTATTCAACAAAACCCTATGGATCGTTCAACCTACACCAGTAAAATTTCTTACCAAATTTGAGTTGAATGCTCCAAATGTATCTGCATATAAATAATTTTTTAAGACAATTTTTTGTGCATAAGTATTTACCATATTTTTGTGTAAATCTCCATAAAGATATGCTTAGCCAAGTATAAACAATAGATTAGGATAAATAATCCCTAACAATAGTGGCTGGTGATAGGAATACTCAAGCTCAAAATTAACCTCACTTTATATAAAGCACACAAAATTTCTTTAATATTAAATAAAATATGCTTACCTTTCCATTATTTTGAAAGAGCCCATAGGAAATGGGGCAAAGTTATGTAGGCCAAGTATTTGGATGATGAAAACCCATCCAACATTCTAACCACTTCCAATCTGCCAATGGGGTCAAGGGTCTAGACCTTCTTACAAATCTACAAACCAGTTGTGGTGGATTATCTTTCTTGGGATATGCATGACAACAACAACGATCTCTTTTGGGAATAATCATGGGAAAGGTACCCTAGTCTAGATAGATTGTTGGATGTAGCTCAAGTTCAGGTTACTGTAAAATACCTTTGGGGTGATTTTGTTAGAGACTATATTGTCTTCTCTCTCGAGGACAAAAAATTGGGATGGAAATGGAAAGAATTATCCTCCTTGCAACTTCCCATGAGGGAAGTGGAGATTATCTCTTCTACCTTAGTGAATAGAAGATTGGAATTCAGATCTGGGGAGGATGTCTTAATCTAGTGCGGTTACAAATCGGGATAGTTACATGCGCTTATCGAAGTACATGTTGTAGCAAGGGACAAACATCCCATTAGATCTATGTTGGAGAAAATATTTCCTTCCAAAGGATGACAACTTCATATGTGCTGCTCTACAAAAGAAAATCCTAACAATGGATAAGTTTAGTAGGATGGGTTTCTATGGCCCTTCCAAGTGTGTGCTCTACAAATCACAAGAAGAAAATGTGGATCATTTTCTCTTGGGGTGTCCTTATTCTTAGGAGTGTTGGCATTGGCTTTGTGCCAAACTAGGATGGTCTAATGCATTTCCAAGTGATAACCTCTACTTATTCCAACATTGGCCAAACATCAAAAGGTCATCAGTATGTAGAAGCCTTTAGACCACTTTCCCTTCCATCCTTTTGTGGGAATTATGGAAGGAAAGAAACATATAATTTTCCAAGAAAAGATAATAAGTCTTCCATCTCTTTAGAAAAAGATTGATGTGGCAATCATAGAAGTGATGAACAATAAATTGGCGCAAATTTATCCAAAAAATGCATTCTTCACAAATTAGGATGCCAAAATGAGGCTCAATTGGCACAGGCTGAGAGTCTCACCATGGGTTGAGGTTGGAGGTATTTCTTCTTGAATGGATAGGGATTAGGTAGTATGGTCCGCTCAAAAACATAGTTGGTATAAGTTGAATTTTGACGAGGCATCCAGGGGCAACCAGGATGTTCTGGGTGTGGGCTGCATAATCAAAGATTGGAAGGAATTAATGATCGGAAGTTCTTCCAAGCCAATCCATCAAGGCACAAATAATGAGGCAAAATTCTTGGCAGTTATTCATTGTCTCATCATTTGTAAGGAACTAGCCATCAGGAAATTAGAAATAAAAGGTGATTCTTCTCTGATCATCAATGCTTTGCACTCTAGATCCACACCAAACTGGAAAATGAAGGCCCTATTGGAGAAGGCTATCGAACTCCTCCAAAGCTTTAAATTATCATCAATCATATTTATAGAGAAGGCAATGCAAATTTAGACATGCTAGCCAATAAGACAATCAACAGTCTTAATTATTTATCCACGATGGTCGAGTTTGATCTGAGCTTTTGCCTTTGATTTAATGGTCCATACCGAGATGTCACTTTATACTTCCCATGCATTAATTTAGCCACAAATATAAGGAATTAAGGAAAATTGAGCTCCCTCATTTTATCAACATTGGCTCTACGATGGCGACATTCAGGGTGGCATTTAGTAATGCTACCAGACAATTTGTATTTATGGATCCTCCTTATTCCTTCTTGGTGGCTCGTGTGAGGGGTCTCTTTCCTTTTATATCAAAAGAAACCTTGTCATTCTTATACAATATTATGATGAAGACCCCAATTTGATAGAGGTGTGAGAAGAGACAAGTTGCCTTCCTTGGTAAGATCACTAACTTGAGGTTGAAGATGACTTGCAAGATAAAAAAAAAGCTTGCCTTGGAGGCCATAAAAATGGAGCTCAACTGGAAGTTCTTGGTTTTTAGGGATAGGTATAGGGTAAACATGGGAATTTCATCTCATTTCCTTGCCTCTCTCTCAGATTTGGGAGATTTGAAGGCCCAGTCATGAGGTCTTCAAGTAAGACATGTTGGTGGATGATGTCAATATCATGGTCTCGATGATGTTTGGTGTTGGTATCCCTAGGCCACGTGATTTTCCAAAATTGTTCGAACCAGGGGTGGTGGTTATTAGACAATCATTTATTTTGAATTTAGATATGTAAGGGTTGGCACATCATCATCATGGGTGACCTTGAGTAGAGATTTCTTGCAACAGGTGGTGGGTATTGACCATAATGACAATTTTTTGTGGCTAGAACATATTATGTAGGTGCTGAATTTTGATGAGTTTTACCAGGAAGTGGAGTAGGCGATGCAGAGTCCTAGTTTTAAATTTTTGTTTTTGATTATTCCATGTTGATCTTTGGGTAAAGTCGTCATGCTGACAGTAAGGAAATTGTCGATGGTTTTCTTTCTTGTATATGTGTTGCCTCAGTTCCTTTAGCAGTTGAAAGGTGCTCAACTAAAAGAGATACATTTTGTAATGTTGTTATGAATTTCCTATGTATTTTGTGCCAATGCTCATAGATGATGGTTGTAAAAGATGTTTGGACTCTCTTGTTGTACTATTTTGATGATCAATACAATTTCTACAACCTTGGTTGCATTTATGGAGAAAAATAATAAATTTTTTTAAAAACTAATAAATAATTAACTTTTAATTATTATTTTTTTTTAATTTTAAAAATCTAATTGCCCTTTTTAAGGCAACATCCTATTACATAGGTTGAATCCCTTCTTATTATACATTTTTTTATTTTTATAATCATTTAAAACTTTATTATATTATTTTTAAATTTTAATTATTTTAATAAACGATTACAAAAAAAGTCTAGTAAAATTAATATATTAAGATTTTTTTAGAATTGAATTTAATAATTATTTAAAATTTTGAGAAATAAATTAATTATTAAAAATATTTCAAAAATATAATTAAATATATAAAAACATTCTATGAAGAATTAAACAAACTGTTGGGAAATATTTATTCAAAATAGAAGAGGAGAGACAAACCATGTTATATTCTAAATACAAAGATTGTTGCATGGTCCAAGACTCAGGTGGACTGCCACTCTATACGAAACTCTCTTTGGAGACTTGACTATACAAAATTTAGAATGGTGGAACATAGATTACATGGATATCACATACATTGTAGAATACAATCTGGAACATAGAAATGAAAGGAGTTAGAGAAAAATGATTTCCCGAACTTATGAGACTCATAGATGATGCAATTGCATATCCACATCAGGATTTCAGAAGGGGAGATTGGTTGTGGATTGAGAATGTTGAATCATCTATAAAACAATGCGAAGGGAAAGTGGAAGGAAAAAATGGATATCATAACCATTTTGAGTTGTGTACATGTTCTTGCCCATGGGTGTGTGCAAGAAGTTGAGTCCACTTTTTGGCCAAAATGTGAAGGTGTTTTCCTTGATTTTCAGAATTAGTCTTCTTTGACCTAAAAGTTTGAAGCACTTAAAGATTGAATCTTAAAAAAATTCAATAGTATGAAATGTAGTACTCTAAGTTTAGTTTCCAAATATGTAATTTATTTTAATACCTAGATGATACAAATTGATTTTCAATAGGCATGTCTAAGAACCACTATTTAAAAACATTTTTTTACCATACCATGCACGTGTACGTCATCCATATTTTGACCTAAATAATTATATTTTTCTGAATCATTTTAGGAAAAGATTTGCAACACACTAAAGAATCTACACAATATGTTTTTGTAATTTTTTTGTTAATTTTTTATGGCCATAATTGTTGTTTTGAAAATTCCTTGTGTATGCCACACATAAGATGACCTAAACTTATCATTTTTTATTTTTTTCAAATTGAAAAGAATTTTATTAAGAATGTGTACGTATAATTTGTTTTTCAAAAAAATATTTTAATAAAAATTATTAAAATAATAAAAGCCCTGATATTTCAAGTTTATGAACTAGTTTCATAAAAAAATATTTGAAAAATAGAAAAAATAATTCAATTGTAAAAAAAATTACATATTTGGAATCTACACAATCTCATCTATAATGGGTTTTAATTTTGTCAAAAAATACTACAAAAAACGTCTTCAAACATATGTCCAAAGTCACTCTTTTGTATTAACATTGACATGACCTTCAAGTTGCAGGTCAAAGTAGGTCCAAAGCTAAGGGTTGGTTCTCCAATCCTTTTTTTGACCCGAAACCCATAGCAAAAACTAGGCCGAAAATTATTTTTTTTAGAAATGGGATCTTGTTTATTTTAAAAAAAAATTTAAGCCTCGGTGCAAGAGAACACGGGCGAATAGGAAATCAACACCAACCAAAAATACTGTCGGTTTTGTTTTTCACAAATTTGGTTTGGTTTTCTCTCGCTGCTTGATCCTCTTAAATTTACACTTTGACAAGACATGAAAGAATATATGTTTTAAGAAAATGTAATTGGTTAGTATAAATAAAATCTTCATCTTCACAGTATGTGGCATGAGTTGACGAGGATAAAGGTTTGATAGGAAAAGTCATGAAAGATGGCAGGATGAAAGATTCATTGGAGGAGTGTCTATAAGAGGGGATAATGAATCTTTATTGTATTTAAATGGCAAGGGAAAATTCAATGAACATGACACATCCAATGGAGAAAAACTTGCTTGTAAATGCAATATGAAAGCATAGAATGGAGGGTCATGGGCGTTCTATTTTGCTTGGAGCTCGATCTTTTTAACAAGGCAGGAAATGAAAAGACATGATAAGAATGCAAATAGTTGCAAATTTTAAAACCTTGACAAAGTGAGAAGAGGTTGGTGGAGACCACAGAGATTTATGTAAAGGAAATAAAAATGAAACGACTCTCTTTTAGATAGCCAACACCTTGGAAAATGAGTTGATTCGATATTAGAAAGTCTTCAAAACAATTAAAAACATAGAATAGAAAATGAAGGGGCAGTCGAAGGAAGTGGAACGATGCCACAAAGAAGTAAAAGTGTAGATTTCAAAATCAAATGTAGGGAGAGGACCTACACACAGATGAAAAGTTAGGGGCTGCATAAAGATCAAGAGGGAGCAGGTCGATTGGAGGGGACATGTGAAGATTGGTGGAGAGTGACCACATCAAATCATTGAATGCAAACAATAAAATATTGATCTCTCGTGCCACAAAGAAAAGGTGAAAAAAAAAAACATAAATGAAAGTTGTGTGTAGGGGCACACCACATAAGGAGTTATGAACCAGATAAATAAATATGAATGAAATAAACTATGGCTATTTGTGATTCAGGAAAGAGAGTAATGATCAAAGAGATGGAAGAAGGTTGCACTGGGTAAAAAATTGTAATAAAAATAGAATTGATAAACTGGAACACTGGATTAAATTGTAGTTGGAGAGTATTGAATTATATGTATTTGAATTTGGACTAAAAAAATAAAATGAGTTTTTTTTCAATCTATATTTTGTTGAAAGTTGATTTCAGGTAGAGTTGTTTAAGAAAGTTGTTTTGTGTTTTGAGTTGGGGTGTAGAGGGGAGTACCCTCTTGCGTCAATTGGTATTAGAGCGAGTAATCCTGAGCATGGAGAGTATCCACTAGGATTTGTGGGAGTGAGTAGCAGTTGAGAAGAAGCGCGTGAGAGATGTTGTAGGTGTGTGAGGAATCGTGGCACCAAGAGAGAGCTTGAAGCCATGACAATTTTTTTTGTAGAGTGAGTGATTGCAGTAGGCAAGATGGGTTGGGTTGTGAGGAGACCCATGCAAATACTATTTTGGGAGCAGTATTGCGATGATGTGGAGGACAAAATATGTGAAGCAATGGAAAATATGGTTCGAGGAAAAGTGGAAAAGAATGTTGGAAAGAGTGAGAAGAAAGTAGTAAAGAGGAATGAGAAGAAGAGAGAAGACAGTAGCCTGAGATAGAAAAAGGAAGATGTAGCCCCTATCTAAGAAGTTGCAGCGGAGACATGCGATGAGGAAGGCATGACAAGAGAATAAGAAAGGAATGAAGTGATCAATGAAGAGGTAACAATGAAGGGTGAAGGTGAAGCATATTTGTTCGCATAATTGTTGGAAATTGAGGAAGAGTGGACGTCGAAGCTTGATGTTGTAGTGAAGTGTGAAGAACTAAAAGTTATAGTTGATGATGATACATGAGATGTCACAGCAAAGAATGATGTTGCGATTGAGAAAAAGGATGAGGTAAATAGTATTGTATTTTGTGATGAGAAATTGACATTAAATTCATATGTCATTGAGGGAAAGAGAGAGAATATAGTTATAGTTTCAAATTTAAATGTAGATGTTTTATATTTGTTGGTAGAGTTTGTTGAGGATTTTGTAGGATTTTGGTGGAGGTGGATGGTTAGAGGTGGGTTTGAACCCATAGAAGAGGAGGGAAGTGTGGAAAGCATTTGGTGTAGTAGGTCAAGATATGGTGGACATGAGTCCTCGAGGGGGAGAAGGAAGAGAATGCAATGTGGTTGGAAGGAGATGGTGTGTGTTCCAGAGAAGTGTTGGAAAAAGAGGAAGAAGACATAACTTTGGCACTTTGGATAGCGATGGAGTTTTCTGTAGGTTGCAATCAACCTGGAAGAGTAGTACAACTACTCAACTCCAGTATTGTGAGCCTATGCTCACAATATTTCTTCCTAATGTGTCTAGTGCAAGAGCACATGGGAAAACAAGCAATCAACACCAACCAAAAATACTGTTGGTTTTGATTTTTGCATTTTGGTTTGGTTTTCTCTCATTGCCTAATCCTCTTAAATTTACACTTTGACGAGACATGAAAGCATTTATGTTTTAAGAAAATGTAATTGGTTAGTATTAAACAAATCTTCTTCTTCATAGTATGAGTCATGATTTGACGAGGAGAAAGGTTCGATAAGAAAAGTCACTAAATAGGGCAACATGGAAGATTCATTGGAGGAGTGTCTATAAGAGGGGATAATTAATCTTTATTGTATTTAAATGGCAGGGGAAAATTCAATAAACATGGCACAACCAATGGAGAAAAACCAGCTTGTAAATGCAATATGAAAGCATAGAATGGAGGGTCATAGGCATTCTATTTTGCTTGGAGCTTGATCTTTTTAACAGGGTAGGAAATGAAAAGGTACGATAAGAATGCAAATTAATAGTTACAAATTTTAAAACCTTGACAAAGTGAGAAGAGGTTGGTGGAGACCACAACGATTTATGTAAAGGAAATGAAAATGAAACGACTCTCTTTTCGATAGCCAACACCTTGGAAAATGAAGTGATTCGATATTAGAAAGTCTTCAAAACTATTAAAAATGTAGAATAGAAAATGAAGGGGCAATCAAAGGAAGTGGAAACGGTGCCGTGGAGAAGCAAAAGTGTAGATTTCAAAATCAAATCGAGGGAGAGGACCTGGACATAGATGAGAAGTTAGGGGTTGCATAAAGATGAAGAGGGAGAAGGTCGATTGGAGGGGACATGCGAATATTGGTGGAGAGTGACCACATCAAATCATTGAATGCAAACAGGAAAATATTGATCACTTGTGCCACAAAGAAAAGGTGATTTTTTTTTAACATGAATAGAAGCTGTGTGTAGGGGCACACCACATAAGGAGTTGTAAAATGGATAAATAAATATGAATCAAATCAACCATGGCTAGTTGTGACTCAAGATACAGAGTGATGATCAAAGAGAGGGAAGAAGGCTGCACTAGGAATTTTTTTGTAATAAAAATAAAGAATTGATAAACTGGAACATTGGATTAAATTGTAGTTGGAGAGTATTGAATTGTATGTATTTGAATTTGGACTAAATAAATAAAATGAGTGTTTGTTGCAATCTATATTTTGTTGAAAGTTGATTTCAAGCAGAGTTGTCTGAGAAAATCGTTTTGTGTTTTGAGTTGGGGTGTAGAGGGGAGTACCCTCTTGCATTAAGCCTTTATGAAATTAGATCCCATTTTTAGAAAAAAGGATCCCATTTTTGGATCAAGGTCTTAAAGCGAAATGAGATCCCATTTTCTAAATAATGGGATCTCATTTTGTTTTTCCTGATTCAGGTTTTTTTAAGTTTGAAACTTCCACTAGAAGTGGACTCATCTTCTTGCATTTACCCCTACATGAGGATATTAACACACATATAGGATCTCTTCCGAGCTAAGGAACCAAATGTGAAGGATGCAATCAAGAGGGTGATTGGGGAGCATTGGCTTATGTTGGGGCACATCCATGATAAAATTCTACTTGGGGTGTTCCTAAAAAATGTTGTTTGGATGGTAGGAAGGAAACTGATTGAAAAGATCATGGCGCAACACCTACTAAAGGAATATTTCATCTAGGACATCATAGCGGACATTTTTTCTTTTGATAAAGATCTAAAGCATGGGCTTGTCTATGACATTGTGGATAATAGTAAGGTAAAGAATCAAATGCGGCTTGCGACTGTTGTGAATTTGTATAGGGAATGTTTCTTCAAGAAAAAATTGTAACCCTTCTTAGAACATGTAATCACCAACAAAGGACTATTCAACAAAATGGAAGTCGAAAGAACGACATAGCTAGCTACTGGATTGGTAACATTGTATACCTATAAGCCCAAATAGTATTAAAATGCATATGTAACAATTTGTAATTTTATTTTTTATTAATGAAATGAGAGCTACCCTCTTTTATATCAGTTTCCAAAAAAAAAGTATACAAAATAGAAAAAATAACTATTTATAAATAGATAATAATATTGTTTTTTTAAGCAATTAGAAAGTTCTATTGTTTTATGATTTTAAATTATTAGAATGAATAATTAGTTTTAGGAAGTTGAGAAATTTAGAATTAAATTTAAATATTTTATTGTAAATCTTGTTTTAAAAGTTTATAAATTTCCATGCAAAATCTAAAATAATATATTTCAATTATTTTAGACAATCTTTGTAAATTAATTATCCTTTAAATTTAAAAATCATATTATTCAATAGTTAGTATTTATTCCAAAATAGTAAAATGATAACATTTTTAACAGTTGATAGCATATGACCTTCTTAAAATGCTAAATGTAAGACACCCTCACTTAAATCCTTTGTCTTCATGATATTTACTAGAGTTATTAGGATACTAAACCTATGAAGGTGTATATATATATATTTCCTAAATCTTAATAACTAGTCTCACATCCAAACCATGTCATTAGAATCCATTGGAAAAGTCAAGAAATCTAAATCCTAGGTTGGTAGTAAAGAATTGAAGTTATCTACAATTTAAGGATACATTGTAAATTCTCACAATGTAATTTAAATTTTATTTTTGCATTCTAGATATGTGAGGAGATATGCTAGAAGGTAGAACAAGAAAACATGCCAAAAAATCAAGATCAAAGACTTATCCTTAATCATGATTAAAAAATAGCAATGCCTGAACTATGGTTATCAGATATTGAAACTCAAGAAATTGCCATAAAATGAATAAAGAAAGATAAGAGTAATCAATTGAAAAAAAAAATAGAGACCACAACCTCAACAAATTATCTTCCACCTATAGGTGTGGAGAAGACACATCCTTCCTAAGTAACAAAACAATGAATAAATAATGATCATCTTAATAAATGTTAATGTATGAGATACAAGTTCTAATTTTACATTTACGTTTTCTTCTTGAATACATGTTAAATTGATCATTTTTAAAGTATCAATTTCTACTTTCACATATTTATTAGAAGTGATAAGTTGCTAAAATATACTTATTTTATGTAACTTGATTATATCCAATTCTTTTAGTTAATTCTTGAATTTAAGTTATATATGTTAAATTCTTTTCCTTTTAAAAGGAAGAGTTTTTTTTGTACATGTTAGATAGATTAGAAAACCTAATAAATACATGAAACTAAAATCGACATCATTTAGTATTAATGGTGCCTTTGGTTCATGTTTATGAGAAATGCCACCGTGCTTGAGCTATTACATCTATATCCTAACACAATTGTAGCAACAATATTTGTGGCATCATACCTATAAATTGTTGAGGAGTAATAAGGGACACAATGTTGATTAAACTCCAAGGGATCTTAGATCGCTAAATTCTAATGAACCAAATGACGTTAGGAAAAACATAGAAAACCACAAATAATTTTTTATGATGTGCATGTAAATTTTGTTTGGGATTATATTTACTTTTTGACGCATGACAATTATTTGTCTAATAAATGGTTCAAGGGTGAAACTAGTTATAGGTTAGGACCTATATAGAATTAGGAAAACAAACAATGGTCATGAATACCAATTGTTTTAATTGCTTCCCTTTGTGGGTAGCAGTTGCAAAGAAATTGACTGGAGAAAAGGGGCCCTAGAAATGGTTGTGTACCCACTTAAATAATCCACATCAAACCTAATTAGAAAATAGAACTACATATATATTATGCCTTGATCTCATTTGAAAGCGGTGTATGTAGATAGTATGGGGAATGAAGAATGTTCCTAGTATGTACACGTTCAAGGTTGGGGCTTATAGAGTGTTCAAGAATAATTATGTCAATTTAATGAATAATATAAGATAACCATTCAAGAGAACCTTTCAATTAAGGGGGAGACATACAAATATTTAACATAAATATCAATATAAAATATATTTCTTTGTATACTAAGAAGAATCTTAGATGGATTTTCTTGACTCCTTGAGGCTTTAGGCCAAATTCTGAGGTAGGATTCAAAAATTTTAATTTTGCATATCCTTGAATAAAAATGACCTTGGTGTACTTTCATTAGGGAAGTGTAGTCATTCAAGAGAGACTCATAGTGATGGACTATCCCTATTCATTCAAAACAAACTCAGGGTGATGGATTGTCCTCAGAGATACTTAGGGAGATGAATTGTTCCTAAGTCTAAGACTCTGGCTAGAGCATGATGTTTATCATGTTGTATGGATGGATGCCTATCTTATTTGATAGATATATGTATGTCTATTTTGATGGATGAATACCTATCTTATTGTATGGATCGATGATTACTTGAGTATGTTGTTGAATGAACACTTAATAAGATAATCAAATTTTAACACAAAAAAATAGGTAAAATTTAGATGCTCAACTAGGGGTTTTTTACATATTACAAATAATTATTTAATTATACCCCTTATCACCTAGACTCCTAAAAATCCTAATGGTATGATCAATTCTCACCAACTTTTTAATAGAACTTTACAATTTCATAAAATCACAACCCCTTTGTCAACTTAGAACTCTTTATTTTTCAATTACTCACCCAATAAATCCTTCACTCCTTTTTTTGTCTTTTCCATCACCCAAACCCCCAACATTATTGATGGAAATTTATATTTTATAATTTTAAAATAGTAAGTATCAAGAATTGGTTCATAATATATTGAGTAACCATCGATCCAAGTAACATATTATAAGATATTTTATTAGAGGTTGACAAGTCACTAGTTGTGAACAATAAATCCTCATCGCTCACCCAAATTAACATAAGAATAGGAAAATGAAATCTTTGAATACTTTCATAGATTGAAAATACTATAATTATAATGTGTAGCTTGATAGGTCTATATAATAGTTTGTTTTTTGTTAGTTTTATGCAAACTTTAAAATACTTTTAAGCACACTTCCTAACGATATTGCATATCATATTATGCTTTTTGTATCCATTATACATGCCTAAGACCCAAAAACATGGTGATAGAATTATGATTTAATATATTAGCATTAAGTGGTTTATATGAATATGTGCATGGAAATGTTGATGGAAAGTTATTCTTAATTATGATAGTTATCCTTGTGTAGATATTTTTGAAACTAACTTGATTGTAGAAAAAAGAGGAACCATGATGAACAGTTGTTGCGGGATGAACCCGTAGCAAAAGGGGGCAATCAGTACCGAACCAGGAGGAGCTGCAAAACAGTTGAACGTGGTGGTTATTGGTTGAAGGCATTTAATGATGATAGACCACGAGTTATCATAAACAATTAATAAACATTGAAGAAGAGGTCTTTTTTGATATGGAACTTTGATAGATGGATGCATGATTGAATGCGATATGCTTTGACAGAGTTCTAGTTTGATAGGGTTCTCTCTCTTTTTAGTTAAATAGGTTGAATAATTCTAAATCTTGAATCCACTCTCTAAATATCTGGGATTGGAATTAATGATTTTGATTTAAGTTGTTGCTTTCAATTAAGACTCCCTCGGTTTGTATATAACTGTTGGTTGAGTTTGTAGTTTAGTTAGTTGGTTGTTCACAATTTATACTATCTGTTATTTTCCAATTGAACATGAATCTACAAAATGGTTAAATCCAGTTCATGTAAGAGTATTATGTAATCTTTTATCTTATGCGATAAATGGAGATCAATTTATGAGATGTGTGAAATCTATTAGTTAGATTGAGTTTAGTTAAGTGGGAAAAATTACTTGAGCATGCCACTCAAGGTACTGTTCTTCACTTCATCTTTTAGTTATTTATTTTTGTTGATAGTTAATATTAGTTAATCATTGTTGATAGTAAATTCTTAGGAACATTCATGTAATAATTCTTAGTAATACTCCAGAGGTCAATTTAGTTGAGTTAGTAAGCTTAATCGGGTTTTTAGTTAACACAATATCATTCCACTAGCAATAGTTTAGTTATAGCCTTTATTGTAGGTACCCGTAGCAACTAAGTTTTAGTTATACTTTTGTCATTTTATAGTTTTGTGAATTTTCAGTAACTAGAATAACCATAGGAGGATAGTTTAGGTAGTTTGAGTCCATGAAGGAATATACAATATTTCACCATCATAAGCTTACACACCTTGGTTGATAATTTAATGTAGTCTTAACTAGCGCCAAGTGGACTGTTCAGTAGTTACCCTTTGAATTGAGTGACTTTCACCAAGTTTAAAAAACATTAGCTTAGACTCTACATTTATGGCACCATTTTTGGGGATGGTTCTATCTTCATAGGCTTGTTTTTATAAACTTTCATAGTTAAAATTTTCTATTTTGCATTAGGATTGATAGATTTCATCTTAAAAAATACCTAGAGTTATACTAACATTGTGCAGGGTCGTTGCCATACAAAGTCAAACCTACTGTATACGAAGGCAGAGAGATAACCAAGGAAGATTCCTCCCTTCAAACTCTAAAGACATAGAAGATACTCGTGATTTTGCTGAATATACTGCATAGATTGTTGAAAGGGTGGACACTGCCTTTCCATATTCATCATCTTAATCATCATCACCATCTTCCACAACTTCTGAAGGGACCTTTCAAACAATTTCAAATCTTGATCCACTAGAGCCTGGTACCTTTGAGTTTCCCATTGCTGATCAAGCCAGAGCTACTATGTTGAAAAATATTCCACCATTAACATTACCAATATTTTATGGCTTGGTAACTGAGGACCCAGATACCTTTCTCTTTGAATTTGATGTTTTGTGCAAAATTTATGATTACATTTCTGATGCCCACCGACTCAAGCTCTTCCCATCCACTCTTAAGGATGCTGCCCTTAGGTGGTTTATGGGGCTTGGCAGGGATGTCCCAGATTGTGACACCATGAAGACTAAGTTCTTGGAAAAATACAAGGACTATTGTAGAGGATTAGACCAGAGGAGAGATGACATATTCTCAATGTCTCAAAAATAGGATGAGCCATTAGAAGATTATATAGAAAGATTTCAATTTCCTTTGAAGAAAAACCCCCAACATAAACTTTCAGAGGAGTCCCTTAAGTTGGTGTTTTTAAGGGGGATTAATGTAGAAAGCATGGATGCCCTCAACCTTATTGGGGGAGGAGACATTTCTATAGGGCCATTTGAAGACATTTTAAAAGTTTGTAGGAATTATTCCAGGACCCTTTCCAGGAATCCACGAGGAGAGAGGTCATCCATCACAAGTAAGTCCTCTAATAGAGTTTCCAAGGTTGAAATCAGTAATTTTATTGTCCAACATGAAACACGATATAATCAGTCATGTAGCAACATAGTTGGAAAAACTCCACATCAAGAAGAAGCAAGAGGAAGCAGATGCCATGCTCATTGAGAACTGTCCTAATTGTAGGCATAGGAAGGCCAATTGTAAGTGCAAAAGAGTGGCTAATATCCAACAAGAAAAGGTTGAGAAACCATATTTCTAGCCAATGGAAGGAGATGATGCAAAAATTTTCTACATAGCACAAAGGAGGCCTTGGAAGAAAATAAAAGGTATACCACCAAACCCCCTTAATTTTAATCCATCTTTCCCTTCTAGCAATACAAAAACATTTCTTGGAACACCTAGCCCTACAAAAAAAATTAAAACCAGTGGCAGAATTTCCAAAAATGGCCACAAACCCGGCCAAATTGGAACCAACAATCAAACCCATTTCCATAGATTTTTTTTTAGGTTCCAACTATAATTTGCAATGGCCAAACCAACAAAATCAATGGCGGCCTTAGTGGTAGAAAGGCCAGCAATGGAAACAACCCAATATGGATTACCAACCACCTATGCTACTACCTCCTCCACCTCAACAACAAACTATGATGCCTCCATCAAATCCTCAGTCTCAACCACCTAGACCATCCCAAATACCTACCCAACCTGTACCTAACCCTAACACTAAGCCTGTTCAATAGGCTTATACTAACAAAGTTGTCTAATACCCCACTTATGGGGTAGAGGTGAGTAAACTTCATCTCAAATGAGGGAAGCAGTGTGCAGGACCTTCATCCCCCAAAATTACTAAAATAGATGATGAAGAGTGTGTAAAAGAAGCCTCAGATAACATACCTTTGGAATCCCAGTCCAATCAAGGGCTCCATACCACATCACATTTGAAGCCTCCATTCCCTGAATGTTTGGCTATCTAGTAGCAACAAACACAAGCTGAAACAAACCTTCTAAACCAGTTAAAGGAGGTCAGCATTAAAATCCCTTTGGTCCAAGCTATCAAAGATATTCCCATTTATACTAAGACTGTTAGGGATCTCTATCTTAAGAAGCTAGGAAGGAAAAGAAAGGACCCACATACAGTCCATGTTCTGAGTAACCTTTTTGACATAATGTTGGGAAATATAACTGTTCCCAAATATATAGATCCTGGTAGTCTAGTAGTGGACACTAAAATCAATGGGTCTCTTATCAAAAATACTTTGATAGACCTAGGTTCTGCAATTGATGTGATGACTAGGGAAACCATGCAATTACTACAGTTAGCCACCCTTAGGCCTACTTAGAAAATTTTACAATTAGTTGATAGGTCTACAATTAAGCCTGAAGGAGTTATTGAGGACCTCGTCATTGCATTAGATTCTTCGGATTACCCTGTTGACTTTATAGCACTTCATCCCAAAGTTAATCTAGCTGGTTATCCACTAATACTAGGCAGGCCTTGGTTGACAACAACTGATGCATTCATAGGATGTAGATCTGGTAAAATGATAATATCCAATGGGACAATCGCAAAGAACTTGGTTCTTTATCCACCTGCCCAATTGTATGCAGATTTGGAGCACTCCATTTGGCCCAATTTGGGTAAGGAGGAGGAAGATAACCGCTCTCTTCAGACATTGATGAATATTGAGCACAACCCTTTATTAGATGACAAATATGAAGATGAGCTTATCACTCATATAATCCAAAATGATTTCAGTAGGAGCTGACAACAATGGGATTGTCTCATATGCCTCCAAGACCCCTTGCAAAGTACTGTACCAAATGATTCTATAGAGGAAATATCTCAACTATTCCATTCGCTACTCCCTCAACAATGTTTTCCAATCATACCAAGCCTTGATCTCTCATCAGTTCAGGAGTTATCAAAGGAGTTGGAAATTATGCCAGGGAGGATGTTAACTATTAATAATGCCCTGACTGAGGAACAACAAAATTCTCTGAAATTAGTGTTGTAGGCACACTCAACTGCATATGCATGGGATTACCATGATATGAGGGGCGTTGATCTTGATCTTTTTATGCACATGATTTACATCAATGAAGGTTCTAGACCTATAAGACAACCACATAGACACATGAATCCAACATTAAGAGATATAGTAAAAGTTGAATTGAAAAAGCTTTTAGATGTTGGTTTTATATACCCTATTTCAAATAGTGAATGGGTTTCACCATTGGTTATAGTTCCCAAGAAAGGTGGGAAATGGAGAGTCTGTTTTGATTATAGGGAATTAAATACTGCCACAAGGAAAGATCACTTTCCATTGTCATTTATTGACCAAGTTCTTGATTCTTTGACTGGCAATTTTTTTAATTTATTTCTTCATGGTTTTAGTGGTTATAACTAGATCAAGATTGCACCAGGAGATCAAGATAAGACCACATTTACCTGCCCCTGGGGAACTTATGCATATTTTTTTTTACCTTTTGGCTTTTGCAATGCTCCAACTAACTTTCAAAGAGAAGTACTCAACATATTTTCTGATTTTGCACACAATTGCATGGAGATATACATGGATGATTTCACCACATATAGTGAAAGTTATGAAGAAGCTCTTAGTAACCTAAAGAAAGTGTTAAAAAGATGCAAGGAGCACAATTTATCCCTCAACAATGAGAAGAGTTTCATGATGATGACACAATGCATTGTGTTAGGACACTTTATCTCTAGTGAAGGCATACAGGTTGATCCAAAGAAGACTTAGGTTATATCTAATCTACCTATACCACATAAACCAAAAGATATAAGAAGCTTCCTTGGAAATGCATGTTACTATAGGCGGTTCATCCAATATTTTAGTAAAATTGCTACACCTCTATTTATTTAGTTGACAAAGGATTGTGAATTTGATTGGATTGGATGTTATTAGAGTTCATTTGAAAAAATAAAGGTAGTTCTAACTCATGCACCAATTATAAGAGGCCCAAATTGGACATTTCCATTTCACATCCACATTGATGCATTTTAATTTGCAATAGGAGTAGTCCTAGGGCAGAAAGAAGGGAATAAGGAATATGCAATCTATTATATCAGCAAAAACCTCCAAGGCACAAAGTTGAACTACATAGTGACCAAAAAATAAATTCTATTGTTGTCTATGCCATTAACAAGTTCAAACATTATATAACTCATTATCAAGTGTTCATACATACATATCATACAACCATTAGGTACTTGATGAATAAACCAGTGGTAGGAGGAATACTTGTAAGGTGGTTATTATTGCTGCAAGAATTTGACATAACAATTGTAGACAAGCTTGGAAAGGCTAATGTGGTTGCTGATTTTCTATCAAGATTGCCTACCCAATCATCATAAAGAGTGGTTGATGATTCTTTCCCTGATGAGCATCTATTTTCTCTCAATGTACACACACCATGGTATGCTGACATAGCCAACTAGTTGGTGTTAGGACATATTCCAAGTTAATTTTCTCCAAGAGAGAAGTGACAGTTGGTTCATAAATGCTTCCTTTATTCGTTACTTTCTTACCTTCAATACCACTTCTCTCCTTTTCATTACTTGCTTCATACATGGATCACTCCAAAATTATTTTGTTGTCTTCAACAATTGATTTTGTATGCTTAAACATACTATAGGGATATTATCTATTTCAACCTTTTCCTTCAATGGGATTATAGTAAATTTATTTTTTTCCTTCATAATAGTGTAAATATTTCTTCTTTCATCATACATAGCTTCTCTATCAAACTACTAGGATCTACCCGAAAGGGACACTTGTGCCAATCTGGGTGACCTAGTCCCAGATTTGAGAAAACTGGCCTGAAGTGTGTTTTTGCCAAATGGGTGTCTGGAAATGTGAAAATCATTGAAAGGCCTATCTAGTGGGACTAGGTCGCCATTGTTGGTGAATTAGTCCCCTTCTAGATTTCTGGAAATTCTGAAGGGGGAATGAAAGCCCTAGGTTTGCACTTTGGTTCTTCATAGGTTTTCGCTTTTGAAACTCTGATATTCGGGCTTGAAAGTGACTTTTGGTGGATGTTTGGACTTTGAAAGCAAGGAGAGGTCTTCAACAAGTCTTCAAAGTCTCCAATGATCTCCAATGTACCTAAATCTACAAACACACAAGGAGAGACAGATAAAATGTTGATTGTTAGGGATTAGGGGTTTGCCTTGGTCAAACCCCTTTTAGGTAACTAAACCAAAATGAATAGAAATAATGCAGTGAAACATGAAAAAATAGAGTAATGGATTAAGTTATCTTTCCATGATGAGAGATCTTGTGTTGTTGCAAAAATCAACCTTGAATGCTTCATAAAAGATGTCTTGTTGACTCGGAATGCTCAAATCCTAGCTTGCTTGAGAAGGAGAGAAGAGTGATTGCAAAGAGGAATTAGGGTTTAGAATGAATTGAATTAGAATAGGATAGGGTTAAAAAGATGATAAAAACCCTTATTTATAGATGTTATGCCCTAATTTCCTCGAAATGATACCATACAGTCCAACCTTAGGGTATAGAAGACAAAATCCTGAAAGAAAATTAAGTTTATTTTAATTTTTAAGCCACATGGGACTAGGTCGCCCAAGGTGGCGACCTAGTCCACCTGGGAAATTTTCATTGATTGTCGGGGATTAAAGTATGATTATAGTTAATTGTTGGGATTGCCTTCTGAAACACACTAAAATAAGGCATGTATGTGCATTAAAGGGTCATTATAACATAAGAAAGGGTTGATTAAGTGATGACAAGCCTATGAAAGTGTGAAAATGTATTGCAACACCTTACAACACTTTGTCACAAGGCTTGGAAAAGGGGTAAAAAGTGGTTGAAAAAGGGTACAAAATCCATAGGCAAGGGCCAAATGAGTGAAAAATGTCAAAGGCTACACTTTTTGGCGACACATTTAGCCCCCACTTTAGTGAGAGGATGAACTTGCTTCAAACTCACACTAAAGTAGCCCAATGGAGTTGGTGAAGAAGAAGGAGGTGGTCAAGCCCCCAAGGATTTGAGATTCTAAGTCAAGTCGACATCAATGCAAAGGACACATTCAAGGGTGAATGATATGCAACAACACAAGATACAGGATCATGCAATAACAAGGATTAGTATGAAGAGAATAAGGAAATATGTGCTCACTCTAGGGCCATAGAACATCAAGTTGTTCATGGGGTGAGTTGTCCAAAAGAAGGTGAGAAACATACACATGGTTGGTATGTACTGACACACACAAAGGTGGCTATGGGGAAAGTCATGTCGCTGGTTGGGCTTCCTGCTCAAACCATACCAAAGTTATACCTCATGATAACTTTGATAAGGCACCACAAAAGAGAGTGATTTTTGTTATGATTTTGTTCAAAGGGATTTTTCTTTTGTTCATGCGAGGTCTCATCTTAATGAACATTAAATGTGTAATGTCACAAAGAGAGGAAAAGTGCAAATGGACTCATCTTGTATCCAAGAGAGGAAGAACTCATCTTGTATGCAAAAGAGAAAAAATCCAAATGTCTCATCTTGATCAACATTTTACCTAATGTTTCCAAGAGAGGGGATTGTGAGAAAAAAAAAATCACACATTGAAATGTGAATGCCAATGTATGCCCCCAGTTTAAAGGAATTGTGAAACACTGTACTATAAAAAATTGATTTAAAGTAGAAGAAGAAGACATGAGAGCTTGTTCGAAAATCCCTATTCCAAGTCATATGTTTCCAAATGAGTTATGTCATGAAGAGGTGGTATGTCACATGCGAGTCAACTTAATACATGTCATCCACATCCCAAGCTTGCTCTTATATGTTCATGAAAGGTTAACGACTAGTCAAAAGAGACAATGACAAGTGACATACGAGGGAAGAGGCTACCTAACCCCTTGCCCCCACCTAGTGCAGGACAAGAGTGAGTCGAAAGGATTAAGGGAATGTAAGATTGAGTAAAAATCAATTTCGATTAGAGGAATGAGGTTCCCCCACATAAGGAATAACACCAAACTCCTTAAAATGTTGGATTTTACTGCTCAAGGCCTTACATGCAGTAGTGGAATGACCATGAACTCGATGGTAAGCAAAAAAGGAATGTTTCGTTGAACATTTCTTTTGAGTTTTGGGAGGAAGAGAGATCAAGTGATCTTTGAGGAGTCTCAACAAGATACCCTCTTGATCAAGGGTAGAAGGTGTTTCTTTGGTTCGCGATAAAGAAGGGTCTTGCTTAGTATAGGATGTCATACCTACGCAAGGTGCTATAGATTGTGAGATTTTGTACACTCCTTTGGAAGTGTGTAAAATCTAAATCAGTAGTGGGTTGCAAGATGACATTGGATTCAAGCAAAGAGTCCTTTGTTGGTTTCAAAGAAGCACTTTCTAAGGTTGGGTTAGAAGGGTGATGAGGGATAGTGTTGATATTGGATGAAGGTTTGATGATTTTGATGAAAGGACAAAATCCAAGACCATGATTGGATGTTTGCGTGAGAGGCTCGATATGGTTACAAATATTGTGTTCGTTAGCACTACAACCTTTTACACTATAGCCAAGTTGTTTTAGGATCTCATAACCTTTTCCATAGAGATTTTTCATATTTTTTGGATCAAGTGAGGGTTCGTTGTTGGCTTCGTTGTCTAAAGTAGATGAGGTGGATGCTTGCGAAGGATCTGTCGAGTCTTGTGTTGACAAGACTACATTTCCCTTGTCAGAGTCTTTGTTTGTGATCTTATATTCTCCCATTAAGGGAGGGGTGAAGTCTAAGGAACCCCAATCATCATCCAAGAGATTTTTGAGTTGCTCAAGATGTTGTTCTTTATTCATTTGTTGTGCGGGTTCCACTTGAGTGGTGGGTGTTAAGGTGTTGAAGTGATTCCCTTTGGATTTTTCAATGTTTAAGCAACTGTTACATTCGAGGTCAGATTCAAGTGTGTAAAATTTGTTGTTGTAGATGTAATTCATCTTGCGATGAAGAGTGGAAAGTACTCCATTCATTGCATGAATCCACGACCTGCCTAAGAGAATATTGTATGAAATTTCATGACGCATAACATGGATTTTTGTGTCCAATGTGGTCATTCCAACTGTAAGAGGTATAGTGATCACATCAAGTGGTTGCTTAGTGACGTCAAATCCTCTGATACAGAGAGAATAAGGTTTGATGTAGGATCTATCTATGCCAAGACTATCCAAAAGGTGCACACTACACACATTAAGGGAAGATACGGTATCTACAAGAGTTCTCTTGATCCATTTAATTTTGTATTGAGAGATTATTACAAAAGCTTCATTTTGTTTTTGCACATCCAAAGGAGGAAGCTCACTTTGGTGAAAAAAAATATCAGCATTAATTCCGTGAATAATAACTTCTAAAAATTTTTATGGTTCATTAGAAGGGATAGGAACTTGTTGTAGGGTGTTCTGCATCATGTTGTGATAGTAAGGGGAGACTTGAATAAGATCCCATAAGGATATTTTAGCGGGAGTATTTCTTAGATGATCAACAAGGTCATACTCCCTAAGGATGGAATTTAAGTGAGGGGTAGTAGGTAAGATGGGATTAGGTAAAGGCAAGGAAGTGGAGGTTGGTTGTTGTAGTCATAGATTTTTGTGGGTGTAATGTGTATGAGAAATGGTATTATGATTCAATTGTTGCAACACATTATGAGTAGGTGGGTAGAGAGTGAATTCGGGTTTGGTTAGAGGTGAAGGTTTTTTTGAAGGGGTTAAAGGATAGGTTGAGGTTGAATAATATGAAAATCCTTGAGCAAGGGAGAGGTCAAGGCTGTATCTTCATTTGCTTCTAAGGAAACAATATTATTATTGTTATGGTTATCCTTATTGGGCATCATGATATCCTCCCTAGGAGGAAAGGTTTTAGGATAACTACAAACCAATTGGTCTTGACAATCAAAGGTTGGTTCTTCCAAAATGGCTTCATCACTAATAGGGGAATGATCGATGGTGGAAGGTTCTTGCGCAATAAGGATGTTTTTTTTTTATGGAGGTCATCCACAAATTTTTTTTGCTACTCGATACGGGAGCACGAGCCTTCTTGGGCTCAACCTCTTCGGCTAAGAGCCAAGGACTGAGGGGTATCCATTCCACCAAATTCTCCCAAGGCACGATCCTGACCTCATCCCTTTTTCGGTGTTGGAGCCTTTGCACTCAACAAGACTTGATCCCTGGTGGGCTCATTTAGAACCTTTCAACTTCACCAGTAAACCAAGGGCCCATTGACAATAAGGATGTTTATAGGTGAAGGGGGACAACTAATATTCTCATGACCTTCACTAATTGTGTTTTTTAACAACAAAGCATCATCTTCACAACTAGAAGAAATACTAGGAGAAAAACAAATGTTATTACATCATGATTAGCTATGTGTATGTTGTCTTGGTCATTACGGTCTTGTCCACTAAGAGAAGTAAGAGGAGAGAAACAACTAGGATTCTCATAACTCTCATTGATTGGTTTTTCTAACAAAATATCTTCATCACCAAGGGGAGACATATTAAGAGAAGAGGATATGAACCACCAAAAAGGTGATATGCTAAAAGGGAAAGAGGATTCCCCAATAGACTCCTAGGGTTTTGCACCTAGGAGCAAGGTTAGGAAATGGACTCTCCTTCACCTAATGATATACTTTTTGGGTGAGTTCATTCAAAGGATTAAGGGTTGTGAGGATTAAAGTGATGTATGTGGGATGCCCTAAATGCAATAAATTAAAAATACAGATGATTTACTAATGCTAAGCCTAAGAAATGCAAAGTGCTGGAAAACACATAATGATATGCAAACATATACAAAATGACCTAAAAATGTACACTAAACTAAACATAAATGAAAGAGATAGAATGTGTGCACTTGGAATTTGAAGAAGGATTTGATGGAGGTCTGGAATCTAATGAAAATGTTATAGAAATCGAAAGGGACACTTGTGCCAATCTGGGCGACCTAGTCCCAAATTTGAGAAAACTAGTCCGGAGCTTATTTCTGCCAAATGGGTGTCTGGAAATGTGAAAATCATTGAAAGGTTTGTCCAGTGGGACTAGGTCACCATTGTTGATTGTTAGGAATTAGGGGTTTTCCTTGTTCAAACCCCTTTTAGGCAACTAAACCAAAATGAATATAAATAATGTAGTGAAACATGAAACAATGGATACTTAATGGAGTAAGTTACCTTGCCATGATGAGAGATCTTGTGTTGTTGCAGAAATCAACTCTTAAATGCTTTAGAAAAGATGTCTTGTTGACTTGGAATGCTCAAACCCTAGCTTGCTTGAGAAGAAGGAGAGAAGAGTGATTGAGAAGAGGAATTAGGGTTTAGAATGAATGAAATTAGAATAGGATAGGTTAAAAAGATGAGAAAAACCCTTATTTATAGATGTTATGCCCTAATTTCCTCGAAATGAAACCATACAGGTCGACCTTAGGGTTTAGAAGACAAAATCCTGAAAGAAAATTAAGTTTATTTTAAGTTTTAAGCCACATGGGACTAGGTCACCCAAGGTGGCGACCTAGTCCACCTGGGCAATTTTCATTGATTATCGAGGATTAAAGTATGATTATTGTTAATTGTCGAGATTGTCTTTTGAAACACACTAAAATAAGGCATGTATGTGCATTAAGGGGTCATTATAGGATAAGAAAGGGTTGATTAAGTGATGAAAAGCCTATGAAAGTGTGAAAATGTATTGCAACACCTTACAAAACTTTGACACAAGGCTTGGAAAAGGGGTAAAAAATGGTTGAAAAATGGTCCAAAATCCATAGGCAAGGTCCAAATGAGTGAAAAGTGTCAAAGGCTACACTTTTTGGTGACACACATGATGCAATTCATCATTAGTAACTTTCTTTGTGGTGTATTAATGCTAAACAAGCTAATTAAACATTGATTTAACTAAGTCATATTGTTCAGGCTTACAACATGCCTCTACTTCTCATTGAGTTGGGGACACTTATTTTAAAGTCATACTACTAACTAGTGATTAGTACTTGATTTATTCACATGTTTTCATCTTTGGACTAGTGCATTGTTTTAGCTTGTTACATATACATCACATCTTTTCTTTCGCTTATAATTTTGGCATCACAATTATTGCACTTTGTCATCACAAATTAATGTACTTTGATGTATCAGATCTTGTCATCATTTACAATTTGCCATGGTATCATAAGTCTTGATGTTTTAAATTTTGTAAAATGTTGTGATAAAGGTTTAATAACTTGTTTAATAAGTTATTAAAATTAAATTATTTTAAAATAGATTAAAATAGATTAAAATGAAAAGTAATTTAAAATTATTAACAAATTAAAATATTTTCTAAATTTTGACTTACAATTTAAATGTTCAAATATAAATGTTAAAATATATGTTTTCAGAGTGACGATTTAAAATATATGTGATAGTTCAAACATCATGTACTTAATTTTTCAATGCATACATGTTTACAGATTTAAAATGCACTTTCAAATTCCCAAATTCAAAATATAAGATACATATATCAAATTTATCATTTAAAATTAATACATTTTTATTTGTATCATTACAAATTGAATTTATAGATTAAAATATATAACAAAATAAAAATAAAATTCTAATTTTTAATTTATCTTGTTACAAGGAAATACAAGTTAGCATCTTGGAGTGGAACCTTGATATACAAATTGCATTTTGGAGCCCAACCTTGGATTGCACAGAGAAACCATGAAAAACCCACAAACTTGACTAAGAATGTAAATTATTTTGTCTCCCAGAAATGAAATGTCAGCGCCCACAACTTGTTTCAGGAGGAAGAAGAGGATTTGTTTGAAAGTAAGTGAATTGTTCAATCCGTAGGGACTTCTGGATGTTCAAAACAATACCACCCCAAAGTTTTGCTGACATCCTCCTAGACCACGCTAGGAAAAGAAGCCAAACTATTTGTAAAAATGTCAGATGAAGAGTTTTGACAAAACATGTCAATTGTGAGGTAAGATACTTCAAAGGAATTAGGCTGCATATAATGTTTCAAAGAGAATAAAGGACACCATATCAATATTATGTGAATTCTTCTTTAGTATGAAGATTCAAATATGAGATATGCAATAGGAAAAGGGTCATGCGACTCGTCTACCTGAGTTCCCAGATGCAACATAATATCATGGCTTGCAGATTGGTTTGGGAGAATTTGTTGGAATGTGGAAAGCTAGTGGGAGTTATAGAGATTTAGAAGGAATAGATAAGGGAATTGAACCATTTGAAAAAGGCCATAGACTTGTTCAAAGAGTTGCAGGTGTAGTCATTAACAAGAGAATGTGCATACTCTAGCTACAATTGCTTTCTCAGTCATTGGTAAGGTTGGACGATTTGTGGCATCTATGCTCCAAGTAATTGTTGCTAGGTTATTATATTGTTTGTGGATTATGCTTGTTGCTAAGATATGGTGTGACCAAAGGCTTGTCAAACATGCTAATAGTGGGACCATCTTTATTTTTTTTAAAGCAATATGGTAGAAGGCATAGCATCAACTTAGAAAAATAGTTCCAACCATATCTATTTGGGGGTAAATGGTTCCATCAAGTAGTCAACTAAGTCAAGGATTATAGTTTTATATTTGAGATTTCAGATACTTCTTGATAGGCCGAAATTGACTAGATATTAAGATAGATTTAATGTTAAAAAATTAAAATTTAGCTCAGTCCTTGTGTCAATCTGAGAGTGTAAATTTATGAAAGATGTTATAACTATATGTTCCAGGATTGTAGATAGTGAGGTGAGTAAATTGAAATGTAGCTATCCTAAAATGAGAAAAAAAAACATTCTTTTAAAATTGTTGTAGAATTTTTGAATTGTACTATTATAGGAACTATAAATAATATTGCTATAGAAATTGTAATAATGTTGTTAGAGAAAATGTTTAAATTGCTACAATCATTCTATATACAAACTACACTCTCTATGTATTAAAACCAATTCACAATATTTAATTTATAAATCACAATGCTATAACAATCAAGTAGAAAAAATATAAACAATAACATAAAATAAAGAATAGAAAATGACATCATCAATGCCTTAAGAGAGTGGGCCCTCCTCGAGGTGATTGAAAAACTTTTTCTACAAACTCTTTAATAGTTGAACATACTCGTATATATGTAGAAATTTGCATCTACTATATCTTACTTCCCATCCCTAGTTTATATAATATTTCCATAGTTCAAGCCTTCAACAAATTTCCAAAATATATGGAATTTATTAACATGCAACCGCTCCTCTCAAACCAAAATATTATTGGTTGTAACAAGATAATATAAACAATCATTATTTCTTGTAATTGCAAGAATAAAAGAATACAGAGTTGTTTGTGGCCCATGATTATTATTTTTTTGCTCATGGTTGATACAATGTAAAATTTGGTTTTAATAAAAGGATCATTATTCAATAGAACACATAATTAGTTCAACATCCATGTTGACTAATATAGTCCACATGTTACACAAGCTATGTGAAGTCTACTTTCTTGACATAATGGAAGCATATATTAATAAATATAATATTGTACTTATATTTCTCTTATTTTACCTTAAAACTAAACTAAATCAATTATTTTTATTTAATCATATGCAACAAAAAAGTGGTAAAAAGATAATATATGCTATGCAAATAAAGCATAAAGATGAAAATTATGGTATAAGAAGAAAAAACCAAAACATGAGATAAATGAAACATAAATGAATCTCATCACTTCTTATAGGTGATGAAATACCAAAACAGAGGGGTCGTGGCTTGTTTAAAGGAAACTTTAGGCAAGCACATGCATTGTTTTATTACCTCTATAAAACCTATGGATGCATTCCTATAGTTTATATCATTCTTACACTCAACATTGAAGAGAGTATAGGTATCAAGATCTTAGCAAAGTGTATCTTTCTAATCTTGTATTTTTACTTGATGGGTCTTGCCAGGGAATTTATGCTAAAGCTAACAAAAGTTTTTAGAGAGAGTTGATTTGATATTGTGTTTTCTCTTTGAGAGGATTTTGGTTCATAGTGGCCATCATGGGGATCATTGTTGGGTATGCAGAAGAGAAAGAAGGCTTAGAAATAAGCAAGGAGTTACAATTTTTGTGCATATAAGGGGGAAGTTTTTGCTTCCAAAGTGAAGAGTAAAAAATGATTTTTTTGAAGATGAGGAATATGTTTGACACAAAGGGAATTAACATGAAAATGCAAGTTAAGGAGGCAAATTATTTTCAAGGAGGGAAATCATTTGGAGAGAAAAGATGAATATGAAGATTCAACCCAAGACTTCATTTTTTGAAAACTCAATAGTTGTTTGTGACAATTTGTAGGGAAGAAGTTTCTTGCATTCTCATGCAAATTTCCTATTTATATTCATGTATTACATATTTTTAAGACAATGGAAAACCCACCGGGGTTTAGAAACATAACTTATGAATGGAGTTAATTGTTTTGTTCCAATTTTTTGAGTTTTATTTTGTTCAATGTTGTTTTCCAAGCTCCAAAACCAATTTCTTTTCATTTGAACTTGCACAAATAATTCAACAATGCTTTGACTGTAGGTTTATACAAATAATACTTGATTGATGTTGGAGCATTTTATGTGGTTTATTAAACACTTTTGCACATTTCCCTTTGAAGATTGCACTATCTCAGATTAAAATTTTTCACAAAAAATCCAATGGGTATTTGTTTACATTGAGCTCATCCTTTCATTGAATGGTGTGTAGGAAAGATTGAATGTGTTTTTCTTCTCTTTCTCTCCACCCTCTATGTTTTGCATTTATTTTGTATTTGATGTTAGATTAGTTTTAAATTTTAGTTTGATGATGGATTTTAGTCATACAAGGCAAATAATTAATTTTTTAAAATTTTCTTCATATAAAATTGTTGCGAATTTCAATATATTTGTCACTATTGTAAAAGACTAGTTATATTAAAAATGAACAAACTTAATGCAAAACCAATCTAAATTTATGCATACAAGTTCTGATTTTAAGGTTTAAAAACATAATTACTTAGCTTTGAATGCATTTTTTTAACTCTTTGTGATAAATTTTAGCAAATTTCAAATTATTTTTCAATTCTATAAATTATAGTTTGTATTTTAACAAAAAAAAATTAATAAATATACTTGTCAATTTCACCTAATTAAATTTTGAATTTATTAAGAAAAATATGGTTTTACAATTCTTAATCAATCTAAAGCAAATTAAAGTAAAAAATAATGGTAGGAAGTTAGATTAATCAAAGCTAAAATGAACTATCTATTAACCTTTAATTTAAACAAAAAAGGTTATGCTCTTGTCTTTCATTTTGAATGATCTGGAGAATCAGAAAGGGTTTGCAAAGATATAATCCCTTTTATATTGTATATATGTTTTGTGAGATCCAGGTGATTGCAAAAAATTTGGTTATATTGGCAGTATTTTTGACTATTCCAACTCGTCTAGAAGGCTCAAGAAAGTTAAGATTGGATTTTGGTTCATCCAAATTGGAGATCATTTGACATAGTTGCAAAAAAAGTTTGAAGCTTAGATTTGGTGAATTGTTTTTTATCGAAGTATTTTCAGCCAAAAAGGACCTTGCCATTGCGTTCAAGAGGTCGAGGAGATAAAATTTAGCATAAAATTTGCCCATATTTGGGTTGGGATCCGTCGAGATTTTTTTTTGCTAGGAGGGTCGTACTGTAACAACCCTAGTGTTCTACTCAGTAAAATTCCAAAGATTTCACCTCAAGTGAATAAACCATGATGTCTTAGCATAGCAATACAAAATTTTCTTTCCATAATGTAAATTGCAAGAATATTTGAGATAAAACTATTTCCAAGCTTCCATTGCGTTTCTTTGTAATTTCATAAATATTTCCATTACATAGATGTCATATTTAATGAACTCAAGTATATAATTCATGATTAAATCCTTCCATATGAATGGGTACATGTTACAAACATAGCTCCTTTGAGCTACACAACAATAGATATAAATGGTCCATGATCCGTCTTTCAAAACCTTGGTCTTTTGTCACTTGCTGAGGAGGAGAAGCATCACTCAAGTGCTTTTTCGCCAACCACAGACTCATATGCGGTCCCTCACACATCTATCATAAGATAGATGGCCCTACCCTTCAATAAAGAGATTGGTTAAGTAACCTCGTACGAAAACCATACTAATCTTAGTGTTGTGCCCTGCATGACTAGAACTTGTAACCCTACAATCTACAACTAGCATGCACTACATGGACATGGTGAACTGGCAGTGGAGCCAAAGGCAATCACACTACTTTGGCCAAAGTGTTCTCACTTAGTACTTCGAGTGATGGTCATTATTCACTTACACAACTTAAGCTCATTTTGACTTAAGGACACTATAATCTATGCATAGGTAATCCCTCCCATGGGTAATCTTTAACCCCAAAATTAACCTATCATTAATCTTATATACTCTAGGGTATTTCTACTCTTAAAGCATATATAAAAGTTCCCTCCCTTCATTGGACTAACAATCCTGAGAGTAACCCACTAGCTATCTATTATAATCAAATAACTTAGCTATGAGTAACCCTTAAGCTACCCTTGTTTAATCATATCTAGTACATTAATACCTATGACAAACAATTCCTCCTATTATGGAGTAACTACAAGCACTTCACAAAACAACACAACAAATTCTATTTTCCTTTTAAAGAAAATACTATTTTCCCCTAATGCAAGTAATTTTCAAAGACTAAATAAAGAATTCATGACTCAATCTTTTATAAACTAAAACAATTAAAGGGAGAATTATCCCCATGCCTGTAACTCGCTTATCCAATTGACTAAATGATGCACAAATTCCCAATTTCAGCCACTAGTTTTACTTTGACTTCACAATCAATGCCTCTATAAAGAATTCCCTCAAGTTTATAATATACTTCACTCTAAATACCCAAAGATCTCTCACAATACTTAGAATAAACTTGGAGAATAAGGAAAATTAGAACTATGGAATAGAATGCGTATATTTAATGCAAAGAAAAAGCATATGAAATGCATCCCAAAAGAGAGAGATTGCTTCTCTATTTATATAGTAGCAAGGAGATTTCGTAGCCTACAGAAAAGGCATATAAATTGACATCAACATCCATGCAAATCAACTTACTCAACTCAGCTAAAAGGTGGCGCATAAGAAAATAGTGTACTCAACATAAAATTCCACAAATTGACCTCATTAGTTGACAACAACATATGACTATTTCAAACAACATATAATTAAAGGGTGACATTCGAATTGCTCTCAAAATGAACTTCTACAACAATTAAAATTTCTTAATATGGCGCCAAGCAAGCAACCATTCACCCTATAAGTTGGCATGACCTTTCCTCTTTGAATTAGTCTATTCTCAAAATGCAACACTTGTATACAATCAACTAAGTCTATGATGAGTCACTTTGTCTCATAGACCAACTTTGACTAATTCATCGACTTAATGTAACTTATCCTTTCATTTATGCATTTGCATTTACTTGTTGTTGATATTTATTCCATGATAAGGTGTCTCAAGTATTTGTAGTTTACTAAGTCAAAGATACTCCAACTCAAAGCATTAACTAAGTCTTACTCTTCAAATCAACTTAATTGCTATGAATTATATTGCATATATTTTGACCTTTATATTTTGCCAATACATATTATATATTCGGCCTATGTTTATGTTAATAAATCGAACTCAAAGCATTGAATAAGTTAATCGATTCCCAAGCATTTATTCAAAGACCTCAATAAGTTGCGCCTAGATCCTTGTTTGGTGTGATATCATAGTAACTTAAACTATATATGCTTCCATATACATATAGCACCTTTCACTAAAGGTAAAATATGCGTTTAAAAGCATAATCAAAACTATTTATAATAGCAACAAATATTATATATATATACTCACAAAGTATATCTACACATATACACATATATATACATATATATATAGATGTACGTGCATTATTATTTACGCATTTATTAAATGTAGACCAACACTTTGCTAGTCAAACACACACACACACACATATATATACACACATTCTTTTCAAGCATGAATGCTCTTATGTATATATATGTATATATATGTATATATATGTATATATGCACACTCATATAACATCATATCTATATACATATATGCATAATCATGCATATGTTGACCTACTCATATGGACATCTTATTATGTCTAACATACATGTAAATCGACATGTGCATACATATGCATATAGGCATATATCTCAAACACTCATCCAACCATACAATCAAGCATAGTACATAAAGAAGAACTCACAAGCTCAAACATATAATCATCATCCAAGCATGCATTCAACAATAATCACAACCCTTAATAATGTAACACATCATACTAAGGTTTACTTACCATTTCCCCAACACTATGTCTAGACTCAACCTTTTTACTGTGAGTGTGTGTAAGCTTAGATAGGTTACATTATTGGTTACCCAACCAAGATCTTATCCTGAGTGATACTTCCCATCCACTTGGAGGAATGAACCCACCCTTGCAACCAACTGAACACATTTGTAATGGTAGTTAGACATTCATAATAAATCCATATGCATCATAATTTAAGCATATACATATAGCAACACATGTTCATCATCAATGTAAACATAATTACTCTTCCAAAGAATTTAACAACACTTTCGCATAATACCTATTTCAGTATTCCATTTATCATATTAAAATCATGATTGTATTTACCATCCTTTTTACCAGTGAAGGTAAAAGTAAATCGGTAACAACAAGATGGGGTGTAACACGTACAACCCTCTAATTGTAGGTTGTATGATTTTATTTTTAAAATATGATTTTTTAATTTGTTAACATTTTTATTTAAATAATTATAAAAAAAATTAAAAGCACAAAGCACTTAAAGCCTAGTGCTTAGCACCTACACTTGGGGATTTAACCTCGTGGCCGAAGTTGTAGTGGCCGATAAGTTGTAGTTTGCATTCAATTCGCTAAGCAACTAAACTCTAAGCAATGCGGCAACATAAGCCACGACTTATGCGGATAGGTTATTAACTACCATGATTAGTGTGGGAGTTGTCAGTGGTTTGTTAAATTGCCACCAATTTGTATTTTGTGTGTCACCCAAACTTTGCCCTAGTGCCACCAAAGCACCACCAACACACCACCAAGGGGCCATCAAGGCCCTCCCTACAAGCTAAATTAGGCCTTTTTTTCAAACTTGCATAATTTTTTCTTTGATTGTCCATTTTAAAAAATTGCCAGAAAGATGGAGATGAGAACTTTTCATCCATGGAGGTATTGAAAATATTTTTTGCCATTTTGTACTAGATATTTAAGGTTGGAGCTATTTATTGCTAATTTCTTCAATAGGCCATAACTTTCACCATGGTGCTTCAATTTTTATAAATAAATAAGGATTGGAAAAGTGGTGAAGAGCACTACATAGCTACAAGATTAATTTTTCCAAATTTTGTATTAGGTTTATTTTTTATTAGAATTTGTAATTTTGGCTATTTTGAGCCTATTGAGCATTGTATCTTAGAAAAAAGGCTTTGTAAACAAACTAAATTATAAAGTGTCAACCTTATAATATTTGAGGGGGGTGATTTTTGATACTAGTGAAAAGGGTGAGGGTGTTCTTGTGTTCACTTTCTTTCCGCACTTTCTTTTCCATTCCTTCATCATGGCCTCAACAACAATTCCTATTCTAATCGCATATAACTATTTTGAGTGGAAATCTAAAATACAAATTCACTTAAGAAGTCTTGGTTTGCATAGAATAACAACGGGATTAGAAAATAAACCTACTAAAGATAAAGAAAATACTAAGTGGTTTAATATATGTGATGAAGCATATGGAGCGTTATGTTTGTTTGTATCTCATGATTTGCTCTTTCATATTGAATCTTTGAATACTTCAAATAGAATATGGAAAAATCTAGAATCTCTTTTTGGCAATTAGGATTCTATGAGGGGTAATATATCAAAAAATTGATTAATCAATTTAATTCTAGGCAACTTCAACACAATTCAAGATTTCTTCACTAAATTAAAATCACTAAGGCTACAACTACAACAATGTGGAATTGATAAGAAATATGAATAATTGATCGTAATCATTCTCTCTAAGCTAGGTTTTGAATATTCGATGTTTGTTTCTACCTTTTACGCTACTAAGGATGCATTTGGTTCCAAATTCACCATGCTATCATTAGATGACTTTGCTAAATATCTCACACAAGAGCAAGATAAGTTAATCCAGATGGGGCACTCTTAAGTCTTCTAAGTCACATGCCTTGACAACCAACCATGGCACAAATGAACAACGAGGACAAATTGGTAATAAGGATAAGAAAAAAAAGAATAGCAAAGAGAAAAAGTGTTAGAAATTAGTTGCTCCAATAGCTAATGAGACCTCATCTTTGAAAGGTGATAAGCCTAAGAGAGAGAAGGTCAAATGTGCCTATTGCAAACAACCTGGTCATGACGAGAAAAAATGTTTGAAGAAACAAGTAGATCACTTGATGCACATTTTTTAGAAGAATAATCTTAGTGTTCTTGATTCCATCAAATAGTGTTCTGATGAGGGGTTTCACAAGGCCAAAGACAAAAACAAGGGGAAAGGAAAGGGAAAGACTCTTGTTGCATTTACTTCTCCACCATCCACATGGGTTCTTGATTTAGGTGCTTCACACCACATGGCTTCTTTTAAGGATAAGATTACATCTTTGGAGTTGTGTACTATGCCTTCCATTTTGTTGGGTGACGACACTCCAGTTAAGGTGTGTGGGAGAGGGTTTGTTGATATGGAGGAAGTCATATTTTAGGATATTTTTGTGTGCCCTCATTTTCAACTAATCTCATATTGATATATCAAATAACTCACATAGGTACACGCAAGCGAGTTGAGTTTAGTCCTGATTCAATGGTGGTTCATGAATTGCACAATGACTCTATAGTTGCAGTTGGGAGAGTAGATCATCCTTCACGACTCTATTTTTTCTCTCACTTTGTTTCTAATCCACCTTCATTTGATCTACTCACTCATTCATATGGTGTGAGTAATTTATGGCATCAATAGTTTTTCCACTTGAACTATTGCTACTTACATCAGATCAGTCAACATGACATGGTTATAGGATTTTCTATAGTTCACTTTCCTGATGGTGTTTGTCAGGGATGGATTATTGGAAAACATCCTAAAGAGAAGTTTTACAAAGGAAAAGCTTGGAGAGCCTCACATATTTTGGAGTTGGTACATAGTTATTTGGCAGGGCCATTTCCATAGCCATCTTTGAGTAGAGCTTGATAATTTTTCTAGGTACACCATTGTATACTTTCTTAAACAAAAGTGTGATGTCTTCGATTCATTCTTGGAGTACAAGGATTTTGTAGAGAAACAAACTGGAAAATCTATCAAAGTTTTGCATACAAATAATGGGGAGAATATGTTAACCAGAGGTTTATGCAATATTGTGCTTCAAAGGGAATTGATTTGCAACATATAGTTCCCTATAGTCCTCAACATAATGGAGTTTCAAAACAAAAGAACTGATTCGTGAAAGATATGGCTAATTGTATGATTCACTCCAAGTCTTTTGCACCACATTTCTGGGCAGAAGCCATTAGCTATGTGTGTTATATTCAAAATTATGTTCCTCATAAAGTTGTGAAAGGGGTAACTCCCTTTTAGGCTTGGACCGGTCAGAAACCATTAGTTAAGCACTTTTGAGTGTTTTGCTCTAGTGCATGGGCCTACATTCCAGTAAAGAAACATAAGGCCATGGATTCGTAGAGCAAGCCTTGCATATTTTTTGGTTGCCCAGATGATGTCAAAGGCTACAAGATTCTTCATCCTACCACACATGAGTTTCTCATTGAGAGGAGTGTTTGTTTTGAGGAGAGTCCTCCTAGTTCTTCTCTCAACACTTCTCTTGCCACCATTAGATTGGAGTGCTTGCATCATAATGATAGTTCTTCAGAGGATCATAATCCTTTAGATAATGATGAGGAGTCTTCTTCCTCTACTTAAAATGATGATAGTGTTGATGAGGGTGCACATGATCCACCTTCTAAGGATGATGATTCTCCTCTTAAATCTCCTCCTCCAACCTTAGGGCCTCTTTGGTCTCAATAGATAGTGCAATCAACAGGGTTTTGGGTAGGGGATCCTTTAAATCACAGGAGAATAAGATCACCATTTAAGGATGCTCCACATGTCTTCCTTGCTTTAGCTTCCAATCCACATAACTTTCAAGAAGCCTCAAGTGTCCTCGAGTGGGATGTAGCCATGTAGGAAGAGTTCAATTCCTTGGAGAGGAACCACACTTGGGATCTTGTCCCACTTCCTAAGGGAAGGAAACTTGTTTGATGCAAGTGGGTCTATCAAATGAAATTTTTGGCATATGGGTCGGTTAACAAGTATAAGGCTCACTTGGTTTCCAAAGGATTCTCCCGCATTCTAGGGATTGACTACTTTGAGACTTTTACACAAGTTGCCAAAATGAATTCCATTTGACTTATCTTTGCTATCATTGCTGCACATAGATGGGAAGTTCATTAGATGGATGTGAAGAGTGTTTTTCTTCATGGTGATCTTCAGGAGGCGATATATATATGGAGCAACCACAGGGGTTCATTTTGGATCCTTCACTTATGTGTTATCTTTAGAAGTCTCTATGTCCTCAAATAGACCCCTTAGGCTTGGTATGCCAAGATGTATTCCTTCCTTCTAAAAGTGGGGTTCACTTGATGCCATTCTAATCCTAATGTTTATATTTTTTAGCAGGATGATAATCATGCCTTCTTGGTTCTCTATGTCGATGACTTGTTGATCATAGGAATTCACTCATCCACCATTCGGGTAGGGAAAACCACCCTTGATGATCAATTTTTGATGTCAAACTTGGGCTTATTGCATTAATTTTTAGGGATTGAGATCACTCAATCTTCTATAGGTATTTCCCTTGCACAACCTAATTATGCACTTGATATGCTCTAGATATTTCATATGGTTGATTGTATTGCACCGACTCCATTTTTGTCAGGGGTCAAACTTGACGCCAAGTGTTCTTCACCCTTGGTGGATGGCACTTTGTATCAACAACTTATTGGTAGTCTCATCTATGTGACTCATACGAGGCCTAATATTTCATATGTGGTAGGCATGGTCTCTTGATTGATGTAGGAGCCACATGAGTTGCATTGGAAGGAAGCTAAGAAGATTATTCACTACATCACTTGGGTACTCACAATTATGGGATTCACTATGCAATAGGTGTAGATTTTGACTTAGTGGGTCACACAGATTTTGATTGGGTAGGTGATTCTCAAGATCACAAATCTACTTCAAGGTATTGCTTCTCTCTTGGTTGCGGTCCAATTTGTTGGTCGAGCAAGAAGTAGTATGCTATTTCTATTTCATCTTCAAAGGTTGAGTATCAAGGAGTGGTTGATGCTACTACTGAGGTATGTTGATGATATAGTGTAGCCACGTGATGAATACTTTCAAGGCGAATCAAGAAATAAATTTAAATGATAGAAAAAGATATTTAAATTTATACATATTCGAATTAATGAAAGGAGACGACTTCACATTATTAAACTGATTTAATAGTAATTAAATATTATTTATTTATGAAGGTCGACCTTCATTGAAAATCATGCCCCAGCAAGAGACATCTTGAGGCTGACTTAATATTATGAAGACATTTCTCTTGGGCCGACCTCTCTTGATGAAGAGGTGTGAATTTCCTATATATACAGGGCACTTCATTTGTGTTTATTATCAAGTTCATTTTTTGAGCAAGTTTGCATTCTTAAGAGCAAAAGGAGAAGTTCACAATTATCAACAAATCTTCATCTGCAACAGCATGTCTATTATAAAGGAGAAACATATTGTTTGTGTCTTTGTATCTAGGAGAGGTGTTTTTGTTCATTGTATCTTTCAGGCATTGTATTTGTGCCTAAGTTGTAAGCAGATTATTGCTCTTATTATTATCAATATATAAGAGATATATTGGTTGGGTTTTTCTCCCTCAGGTTGGAGGGTTTTCCCAGGGTATTGGTTGTGTTCTTGTGTCAATTTTAAATTAATTTTCTGTGCATTACATCTGATCATAAAACTAACATGGTATCAGAGCGGGTTTGAAGAGGATCTCGATCAGATTGTGCTTTACAACGATACCCTTATTTTATCTCTCATCTTTATTCACCTCTACCTCTCTATCAAGATGGTGAATGGTCTTAAGATTGAAGATAGGATTGAGGGAGTGTCAAAATTCACTTCGTGGAGATTCAGGATCATGCTCACCTTGGAGGAAAGCGAATTGGCAGATTTTGTGGAGAGCTCCACCCCCGAGCCCACGGATGGGGAAGAAAAAGCCCTATGGAAGAAGAAAGATATTGGGGCAAAGAAGATGTTAGTTGATTCGATGAAGGATCATATTGTTCCTATTATCTCCAAGTTAAGGACTGTGAGGGAGATGTTCAAAACCCTGGAGGAGATGTACGAGATCAACAACACTAGTCGAGCTCTTGCACTAAAGCAACAACTTCATCACTTGAAGATGGCAAAGGGAGAATCTGTCATTGCCTACTTCATGAGAATAATCAAATTGAGAGATCAACTCTCGTCGATTGGGCATTTTGTCGATAGCAAGGATTTGACCATGTTGGCTCTTAATGGTCTTCCTTCATCATGGGAGCTATATTCAAGGAATCAATGCAAGATCAAAACTTCCTTGCAAGTTTGATTGGTTAAGGGAAGACTGTATTCAAGAAGAGTCTAGGTTGGCGACAAGAGGTATTGGGAAAAGCTCTGTTAATGAAGAATTTCATGTTCTTGCCACTCAATCCTCAAAGAAGAAAGGTGGGAGGAAAGGGTATTTCAAAAGAAATAGAGATAGAGGAGTTGATGGTGGCCCCACATTTAAGAAGAAGAGGGACCTCTCCAAGGTCTAATGTTTTTGATGTGACAAGTATGGTCATTTTGCAAAGGAATGTCCTCCCAGACCTAGGCAACAAATCACCTTTGCTAATGTCGATGAAACCTCCATGCAGAAAGATACAAGTGAATACATGTTATATTTAGCCTTGTCATGCAATGTAACCACCAACACCAACACTTGGCTGATAGATAGTGGTGCCTCTCACCACATCATTGGATTTAGGGAGCATCTATCTAATTTTGTGGAGAAAGATTCTAGCGAACAAGTCATTATCAGAGATGATGCTAGTTATGTTGTGAGAGGAGTTGGAACTGCCTCTCTTAAATTGGATTCTGGTGTTTCCTTGCAATTGGATGATGTGCTATTTGTTCTTTGCATAAAGAGAAACCTTGTTTCCATCTCAACCTTGGAAGACGAGGGTTACCAAGTTGCATTTTCAGAAGGCAAAGTTTTGATATGGGAAAATAACTCCAATATCAAGACTACTCGGGTGATTGGAGTTAGACATGGGTGTCTCCATAGGATATGCACTCGCCCTCTTCAGGATCTAGTGCATGACTCCTCAAGTTTGTGTGATCTTTGGCATCAAAGATTGGCTCACCTTCACTTTCAAGCGGTACCTATTATGGAGAGGCTGGTGACTGGCCTTCCTAAATTCAATCAGAAGCATGAAGGAACCTGCAAAGGCTACACTTTGGGTAAGAATACAAAAGGTCCATTCCATAGTAGTGAAAGTATTTCCAACTTTGTCTTAGATCTTATTCATTCTGATTTATGTGGTCCAATATCTGTTGCGTCTTCGAGTGTTTTCTTGCATTACATTATTTTTATTGATGACTACTCTAGAAAGACTTGGATCTATTTCTTGAAATCTAAAGAATCTGAGGAGATCTTAGAAAGGTTCAAAGAATTCAAAGCTCAGGTGGAGAATTTGTCTGAAAAAAAGGATCAAGGTCTTGAGATCCAATAACAGAGGAGAATACACTTTTGTTATCTTTCATAACTTTTGCATTGAAGCAAGGATTAAGAGGGAGCTCAATGTTCCTTATAATCCTCAACAGAACGGTGTTGCAGAGAGAAATAATAGATCTATTGTGGAAGCAGTCAAAGCCATGATTCATGACCAAAACCTACAAATATCTCTTTGGGCTGAAGCATCTAGGATTGTTGTTTATATTCAGAATAAAATTCCTCACAGAATCTTGGATAATATAACTCCTGAAGAAGCATTCTCTGGGGTGAAGCCTGAAGTAAGTCATTTGAGGATCTTTGGGTGTCCAGTGTATATTCATATACCAAAGGAAAAGAGGACAAAGTTGGAACCTTCTAGCAAGAAGGGAATTTCGTTAGGCTATAGCGAGACATCAAAAGCCTACATAATCTACATTCTAGGTCAAAAGACTATTGAGATTAGTAGAGATGTCACATTTGAGGAAGATGTTGCATTCAGAAGATCTAAGGGCACTCATATGGAGATCGATGAAGAAGAACCTCCTCAGGATATGGAAGTTGACCATGTTCCTGAGAATCAGAGGGAGGTTCTAGAACCTAAAGAAGATGATGATCCAATTGAGCCCTTGGAACCTATTGATGGGCCTACAGATATTGCGATTGGAAGGAAGAGACCTCTTTGGGCTAGGAAAACAATGTAGGAGGCAAGAATTTTTGCAGCCCCAAGAGGAAACTTTCAAAGAAAGTAAGAGACCTAATAAGTTCTCTGGTTATGTAGCTTTGATGAGTTAGATCATTGAGTTAGAGCCTTCAAGTGTTGAAGAAGCTTCTAGTAAATAGGTTTGGAAAGATGTTATGACTGAAGAGTAATAGTCCATACTTAAGAATGATGTTTGGGACATAGTTCCTAGACCCGAAGGCAAATCTGTGGTGTCTTCTAAATGGCTCTTCAAGATCAAGCATGCGGTTGATGGGAGCATTGAGAAGTACAAGGCCAGATTCGTGGCTAGAGGGTTTTCACAAAAAGATGGAGTTGACTATGAAGAAACCTTTGCTCCAGTGGCTCGCTATACTTCTATTAGAACCATTATTGCTATTGTTGCATCTAGAGGATGAAAGATTCACCAAATGGATGTAAAGACAACCTTTCTAAATGGTGTCATAGAAGAAGAGGTTTACATTGAGAAACTCGATGGATTTGAGGTACATGGGAAGGAGTCTCATGTTTGCAAGTTGAAGAAGGCCTTGTATGGTCTTAAGCAAGCTCCTCGTGCTTGGTACGAAAGGATTGATCGTTACCTATTGAGTTTGGGTTTCTCAAAGAATGATGTAGATTCTAACCTCTACTTCAAGGTAATAAATGGTGAAGCATTGATTTTGGTTATGTATGTTGATGATTTGATTATCATTGGAGAAGAAAACCTCATTCTAAAATGTAAGAAGGAGTTAGCTTCTAAGTTTGAAATGAAGAATCTTGGTCTCATGCATTACTTTCTTGGCTTAGAAGTTTGGCAAAATCCAAATGAGATGATTCTAAGTCAAGGTAAGTATACCATTGACATTCTAAAGAGGTTAGGTATGATTGATTGCAAACCTATGAACACACCTATGGAGACCAACTTACATAAGTTGAAGGAAGCTGCAACTAGTTCAGAACTAGTGGATCCCACGATGTACAAGCAGTTGATTGGTTCACTGATGTATCTAGTTAACACTAGACCAGATATCTGCTATGCAGTGAGTGCATTTAGTCAGTTCATGTGTGAACCAAGATAGATACATCTTGTTGCGGCTAAACATATCCTGAGATACTTGTGTGACACAGTTGGATATGGATTGAGATATTCTATAGGTGTGGATTTGGAGCTGCATGGTTTTACTGATTCTGATTGGGCAGGGAGCGTTACTGATCGAAAGAGTACCTCTGGTTGTTGCTTCAGTTTGGGTTCTACTATGATATCCTGGTGCAACAAGAAGCAGTCTTTAGTGGCATTGAGTACAACAGAGGTAGAGTACATTGCAGCTTGTGAAGTAGTGTGGCTTTGTAAGCTCCTTGCAGGATTGTTTGGACAATCAATGGAGCCTACTATCATTCATTGTGATAATCATAGTTGTGCGAAGCTTTTTGTCAATCTGGTGTTTCATGACATAACAAAGCATGTTGAGATCAAATACCATTATATCAGAGATATGGTATTGAGGAAAGATATACAACTGAGGTATATCAAGACTGATGAGCAGACAACATACATTCTCACTAAGCCTCTCTCCAGGATAAATTTTGTCTACTTTCGAGATAAGCTTGGTATGGTGGAGAATACATCCTTAACTAAGAAGGAGTCTCAATATCAGTGATCCTCTTTAATGAGTTCTTCTTTGTGAGAGAATTTTGAGGTGGAATCCCTTGTTAATGATTTCTTCTCTGTAAGAGAGGTTCAACATGAAATCCCTTGATTCCATCCTCTGCGAGAGCCATGGTAGATGTCATGTGTGTGACTCCATGATAACATCACGTGAGGGAGTCCGTGATGATTTCTCTTGTACTTATGCTTCACCCTCTGGGAGAGCCATGGTGAAAGTCATGGTGAGGTGACAACATCACATTGAGTGATGAGCACTTGTACATACCATCTATGGAGGTAGCCATAATGGTCGATATCACGGTGAGGTGATAAGCTCTTTTTTTACATGGATGTAGCCATGTTGATTAACATCACTATGAGGTGATATATCTTACTCAGGTAAAAGTATTCCTCCCTAGCTGAGAGGGAGTGTTGATGATACAATGTAGCCACGTGATGAATACTTTCAAGGTGAATCGAGAAATAAATTTAAATGATAGCAAAAGCTTTTTAAATTTATACATATTCGAATTAATGAAAGTAGATGACTTCACATTATTAAAGTGATTTAATAATAATTAAATATTATTTATTTATGAAGGTCGACCTTCATTGAAAATCGTGCCCTAGAAAGAGACATCTTGAGGCCAACTTAATATTATGAAAAGACATTTCTCTTGGGCTGACCTTTCTTGGTGAAGAGGTGTGAATTGCCTATATATACAAGGCACTTCATTTGTGTTTATTATCAAGTTCATTTTTTAAGCAAGTTCACATTCTTAAGAGCGGAAGGAGAAGTTCGCAATTATCAATAGATCTTCATCTACATCAATAGGTCAATTATAAAGGAGAAACATATTGTTTGTGTCTTTGCATCTAGGAGAGGTGTTGTTGTTCATTGTATCTTTCAGGAATTGTATTTGTGCCTAAGTTGTAAGCAGGTTACTGCTCTTATTATTATCAATATATAGGAGATATATTGGTTGGGTTTTTCTCCCTCAGGTTGGAGGATTTTCCCAGGGTATTGACTGTGTTCTTGTGTCAATTTTAAATTATTTTTTTGTGCATTACATCTGATCATAAAACTAACAAGGTCATCTGGCTTCAAAACATTCTCACTGAGTTTAGCATTCCCTTTTAGAAGCCCATAGTCATCTCTTGTGACAACCAAAGTGCTATTCAAATCTCTCACAATCTAGTTCATCATTAATGGACCAAGCACATCGAGATCCACATGGACTACATTCAGAAGTTGATTCATTTGGATATCATCAATCTCAATTACTATTTGACATCAGATCATACTACAAACATCTTCACCAAACCCTTCACTGAGAGAAAGTTCCTTCATTTACGAGATTTGCTTGGGCTACTTAGTCTTTCTTGTCTTCTTCTCTCTCTATTTTGGGGTTCGTTCTCTCTCTATTTGTGGGGGGCTTCTTCTTCTTTGGGGGGGAATTTGAGATGTACATGGGTGCCTAGCATGGCCTCATTTCTTGGGACCCATCATCTTTTACATCCTCCCAAGTTGTGCTTGAGGGGGGTGTTAGTGTAGGTTTTTATTTTCCTAGTGGAATATTTAACTTTCCCTTAGTTATAGGTTTTTCGTACACATTTATTAATTTTTCTTAGGATAATAAAGTGAGTTAGTCATTTAATAACTAGGAGATAAAGTGATGAGTTGACCTCCACCTTTTAAGAATGGACTATTTACTTTTTCATCACTTTACTTAATATTGGTGTTCAATTCTCATTGGTTGATTTGCCACCTCCATCTTCTCCTTAGTTCTATATAAAATCACTACCTAGCTTGTATTTTTCATCTTGGAAGCTCTTAATGCAATTCTATCATATTGACATTGCATAATATCTCAAAGTTTTGGTTTGCATCATTTATGTTTTCCAGACTAACTTAGATTTTCTCTTAAAAAGTTCCTTGGGTTATTCAATCTATTTCAGATTTCTAATAGATGGTACCCTTGAAGGGACAATGCACATGTGATTGATGTGATGGGGGGTTGATGTGCAAATGATTAGGGGGTGTATTAGGCGAGGATTGGGATTAGGGTTAGGATTAAAGGGCAAGTGGGAGAGTTGGAGGATGTGACATTTGGAGAGAGAAAAATACAATTAAATAATTAAATTTAAATCCTATTTGTAGGATAGGGTATTTGGGGATTAAAGTGAATAAATAAGGATATTTATTCAATTTAATAGATGAATGAGATACTGTGGTTTATGGTTTAAGGATAATAAGAGAAATAGATTGTGATGAAACTTGAGATAATTGAATATTATTTAAATAATAGGGTATTATTTAATTAATATAGAGGATAGGAAATTGGTCAAAATAAGGGTAAATTGACAAAATGAAAGTGGTCAATTTTAGGTTTCTACAAGTTGGATGGTCAAAAACTCCTCTTTACTATGATGAAGCCTTTAATTTACCAACAAAATTATGCATCAGTTTTTCTTTCTTTATTGTCTTTGTAAGAATGAGTTTTTTAATCATTTGACAAAAGGGTTTTGCATAGGTGAAATACAAGTGTACTTATGTGGGCATGATGCCCAATAGAGATGTTTTTAGTTTGTGTATTGTCTCAACTTTGATCACACTTTCATGATGGATTTGATTATTGTGCTTGAACATATCTCCCTAGCAACACTAACCTAAGTATTGTGTGAAAGGATAACACAGAGGATGAGATAAATAAACCATCCTCCTCTCTTTCCCAACATCAAAAGAGTGAGGTACTTTTCTTTAGATTTGTTATATTTAATTCTAGCCTAACAATTATTTGATTATGAAAATATTTTTCAATAATTTGACTAATATTATATTATTTTCATTCTCAATATTCTTTGATGTTGTGCTAATTTTATTCTTGATTTTAATATTCTTTAAAATTATTAAATGAGATTATCTTAATTTTTGTTGTCAATTTATTAAAATACCATTTTTGAGGCACTTCTTTAACTTAGCCATTTCATGTTACTATGCCAACAATGAATCAAACATAGTAGACTATGTAGAGAGATTTTGTGCATAGTGTTAATCTATCTACACTCTAATTAAACATCACACTCTTCAATGCTCAAATAGTCAATAATAGTTTTACTCTTTATTCCTTCCAAAATGTGATAATTAATGAAGTCTATTTCTTTCCTAAGTATTGAATGAACTAGCATTCACTAGGGGAGAGGGGTCAATGGTTGTGTGGGCTAACTTTGCAATCATTTAGTGGTTGCATGCTTTATTGGAAATGTGAACTTGCCTCTTCTCTATCTATAACTAAGGTTTGGAGGTGTGACTCATCACACAACTTGTCATATTAACACGTCTAATGAGAAGTGTCCTAAAATTGGATTTTAAAATATTCAACCAAAATTTAATCATGGTATCCCTAGTAATTGAATAAAAAAATTATTTATTGTTAGCATACAATGCTATTATTATTTAAAATATTATTTATATGCAATCTAAATAATCACAATACCTTTTGATGGCCATTAATCATGCTATCTCTAACCCTTAGATCCAACACACATGGACCAATAGTTGAACACTAAAACTTTTTGTCAATCCTTCACATTTCATGAGAAAATACAAGGTACTTATTGTGCTCACCTTTAATATTTGTGATAGGACAAATTATTAATATGAAGTACTTCAATGCTTATACATTGCTACCCCAATATTTGTACATATAAGAATAATATTTTTTCACTATGACAACAATACTTGTTTAAATGAGAACCTTATTTTATAAATGACACACTTATAGTAGATAGGTATGATATTTTATTTGAAATACAAAAAGTATTATTTCACTTGTTAATTGATGTATTTATGCTTCTTTTATATAACATTCATAGATTCTCATGGTTCAAGTATGGGCCCATCTTGACCAACATCTGGTATTTTTTTTGATTTACATGTAAACTAATTATTGATAATATATAGTATAAATATGTGGCAAGACTAATTATTATAACCACAAGTACTATCCCAACAATTCTACCCCACACAACTATTGGTCCCTCTCCTCTAAAGAAGATCAAATTATTGCGTAGTGAAAATGTGTAGATTCATTCTCAAGAGTTTGGAATGTATGTACATGATCACATACAAGAGTTATTTGATCCATTTTAGACATTCTTACATATATTTTAATTAAATTAATTTTCTTCTACTTTATAATAAAGATTGTATTTATTTCTACAAGTATTTATAGATACATTAATGGGAATATTAGATAGGCTAAAATTCAAACTTAAAATCTACTTGTGATTCTAATATTTTCCACCACTAAGCCACTTGCACTTTTATGATGAAAACTTTCAAATTCTATTAAGAATTTTATTTCAACTCCAACAAATCCTCTCATGTACACAAATGTTGAGATCACTTATGACATTGTCAATTTCAAAATTTTAGACATATAATTTAATTCTAATAAAATTTAGATGAAATAAAAATCTTAATTATTTTTCTATTACTTTATAATAAAAAACTATTTTACTATTTTTTTATAAATTATATATATATGGATGGTAGAGAGATATAGTAAAAAACAATGGTGATATGATACATAGAATGAGTGCTTTTGCTTTGAAATTTAGAAACAAATGTGATGAGGAAAGGTTGTTGAATAAATGTATATATAAAATCTAGATGCATTTAAATGTGACATTATGCCATTAAATCAAATCTTCAAATTGGATTTCTCACCGCAAAACTTTGATTTCCTACCTTCACTTTATGTTGACTTAAATTCTCTTAAAAAAGTTGCTTTCATTTTCATTGATGGAACGATAAGGCTTTTTGCGAGGATATATTTTTCACAAAACACAATTTTACTTTAGGATTTTGAGATGCCCACAAATTAAAATGAAAGTAGTTTGAAAATAAAGTTTAAGATGACTTATCCTTTGAAAAAAAAAAAAAAAATTATTTTAAAATTAATGAATAAAAATAATTATTAAAATTTGGAATAATATTTGTTGGTTCAAGTGTAATTTTTTTATTTGATAATTTTGTCAAAATAAATATCTAAGATAATATTAGAAAAAAGGATTTTAAGTAATGTATTTTCTATGGAATCAACGAGGAATGGGTGTCTTATTTTTTCTTTTAATATTTCTTTTTTGAGGGTCTTTTGAGATAGTGGTAACATATTTAGAATCAACTTTTATTCATGCTACTTTTTTGTTTGATTTTTGGGTTAGTTTGGGGTATCCTTTTGCTTTTGCCTCTTTCTCGTGGGTTGCTTAGAATATTGGTCATGTCTTTATCTTTTGACAAATTTGATTGGAGATGCATTATCGTATCTTCCAAGCATATCAAAGTCTCATTAGACATGTTTGGTAGAAGATTTTAGATTCTTTTGATCGAGTCATCATCCCTCCAATATTTTGGTTTTGAAGAAGTTAGATTTGAATCATCGGGTTGGATTAGTTCCTTCTAAATCTTAGGTCAAATCTTCTCATAAGGTTAATAGGGTTGACAAATTGTCTTCTCCCCCTTTAGTTATTTTAAAATAAAAACGGATGGTTCTCCTTAAAGTAATTCTACTGAAGCTGGGATTGGTGGTATTGAGCATGATAGTAAAGGTTTGGTTCATTTTTTTTCTTTTCTACTATAGGATTTGGTACTAATTTTTAGAAGTTGGGTTGGAAATATGCTATTTGTGAGATGGATTCTATGATTTTGGTTTTTCTTTGGAATATAGAGGGAATTTTGACGACTCTTTGTAATGTCCCCACTCTATTTAGTACCAGTGTGCAGATGGGTTAGCCTATTTCTTGGACCCTCGTAGGCTAACATGTTTGGATAGGGGGTTTGAATGGCAGTTCATGGAGGTTATTGCCAGAGTCATCTCTTTAGTTCAGTATTGAGTCTGTGCCAAGCCTTGCAGATCAGTGTTTGCTAGCTTCTGACAACATGTCAAAATATTGAGTATTGAAGGAGATATTAATATTTTAGTGGTTAAGTTATTTAATTAACTTAAGGGAATATTATAAACTTATAATGTAACTTTATACAAGTAAAAGCCACTTAAAATATTATAAAGTGAGTGAAATATTAAATCCAAAAAGGTACACCCAAGTGAAATAAATGATTTAATGTGAGTATGAAGTTTTAAATACATTTTAAATGTATTAAATTTTTTTTTGGGAAGTCATGCCTTTTGAGAAGATTATAAGAGGCAAAGACAAGTCAATCTCAAGGCAGTTATTGATTATTTGACATTGTTCTTATTTTGACTTCTTTGTGCATTTGTCTCAAACAAGGGTTACAATGATTTTCTACCATTGGAGAATGGGAATTCTTCAGTGATCTGTGATCTTGGGGCTATGAAAGACCAGTTGAATCATTGCATCTGAGAGGGCTTCATTCTGGAGTCCATTTGTGCTTACAAGAGATTTGCTATTCAGATTTTACAAGTTTCCAATAAAGGAAAGGGCTATTCATCTTGGATGCCTTCTTTCCTTAGTTGTTTTCTTCTATAGGAAGGTTGTACATTTTCTACGGAGGGTCGTACCTTGCTCTTGGCATGGTGTGGGCTTCTTAGTTGAGGCGTGTGAACTATAGAGAGAAACACCTCACTTTATTGCCATTTGATAGCTCCATCTTGGTCGCCTTGCATCATCAAGCCATTTGATCCAATTTTAGTGTGGGAGAAATCAACATTTAGAGGTGGGCGTTGGAATTCATCATTCTTAGTGTTCTTGCCTGACATGTGCCAGATATTTCTTATTTAAATAAATTGAGGACCTTCGGGTACATTTATTGTTTGGAATCTATTTGTAGCAATTGCTAGATACTAAATACAATTGCAGTTTCTCTATTATGGCTTCTATTTCAGTTTAGCACCATTTATTGCCTTATGCACTTCTTAATTTTTGCATAAAATTCACAAAAACAAGCAAAAACATAATAAACATCACAGTTTAGCAATTGGGCAGAGTTGGAATTAGCTAGGTTCTTCACACTCTTCTTGATGATTGCCATATTTTATGGTGCAAATTATTTGCTTTTCTTGAAAATTTGATTCTATCTCCTTTATTAATATTTCGTGTGAATGAAATGTTCTTGTTGATTGTCTTGTCAAATAGGCTTCTTTAGATTTAGAGTCTTTATCTCCTAATCAATCTTCACAATTCCTTAAGCTTCTTCAAAATGATATGACTTGATCATTGTTACTATTTTTTTTTAGTATTGTCTAGTTTGAGTTGTTTGTTTTCCCTTGGATTCTTAGTAGTAGGATTTTAGTGGTAAACATTTGTGAATTTTTCGTTTCTTTTACTTTTAGTGACAACTATTGTTGTTTGCAAATCCTTATATAACCTTGAACTTTTTTAATTAATATATCTTTATCCTTTTTGGTAAAAAAAAGTTAATGAATGAAATTGTTAAAAATATATACAATTTTAGAATAGTTAACAATAATTTTGTGAAATTGAAGTGTACCATGAGTTTTTCAATAAATTAATTATGTTATCATTTTTATTAATTTATAATATTTCTAGAATATTATTTATATTTCTTATTTCTTATTATTTAATAATTTTCTTTTTTAATTAATAGTAATTAAAATTAAGTCTAAGTCTTGATATATTTTTATTTAAAAATATTAAAATAATTATAAATATTTATTTTAATATATATATTTTAAAAAATAAATATATATAAATTTATAAAAATAAAATAGATTTCAATGTCTACATGTAAGATTAGTTTGTTTTACTTTTTATTCTATATTATTATAAATTAAAATTTATAATAAAATATAAAAAATAAGATAATTTTAAATTCTAAAATCTATTTATTTACTTATGAAAGATTTTATGTCAAATTCATATTGTTTTTGGTATGAGATACAATAGTGTGAGTCTAAGCTATATCTTTTGATTGAGAATGAAAGATTAAGAAACATACTAACATCCTCATTAATAATACCCAACCAATTCAATTGTATTCATTTAATAAAATCATATTTCACAATAATATATTCTAAAAGATTGTTTCTAATTTTTTTTCATAAAATTTCAATTATAATCCATATAAATAATATTAAATAACTTAATTTGTATAAACATTTCTGCTTCTTTTAAGTTTTTATATCATGTGTATTAACACTTCTTATTAATGCAACTCAACTAAAATGTTCTTACCTTTTATTTATTTAAAAATTATAATACTATTAAAGAGCTTCATCATAAGGGATAAGAGTAAGTGAGCCTCAATACCGAAGGGGTTGCATGCAAACAATCACCATGGCGAAACCAAATTTACATAGGTTGCTATTAAAGATAATGACAGCAGGTGCATGCACACGGCTTTCACTACGTATAATATGTATGTATGACACAAAAGACAGAAAAAATAACAGCTAGAGTTACGCACATTAAATCACGCGGAAGGGCAAGGCCTCTTACTTCAAATTCCTTAGCAAGGAAGACAACCTTATGATAATAATAAAAATAACAGCAGCATTTGAATAGCAGGTACAAGAAGGCCTTTGCGCAATACCAACTCTACCCTCTGTTGATATTTAGAATTGGGTCTCCCAAATTTGTCCAGGCCGGGGCGTAAAAAATCTAATTCAGACCATATAAGTAGATTATTCAGGTTTAGGGAAATCGTAGACAAAAAAACAAAACTCATCTTCGTAGGATCCAGCAGATTCATTTCACAGAAGAAAGAAGATTGAGTCAAGATGTCAATGATGGATTCATTCTTCAACAGGGGAGGCTTTAAGGCAGCAAGATGGTGAGTAGCATAACCAATCCTAGTCCTAATTGTCTGCTTTTCTCAAAATCTGGATGTTCCTGAACTGGTTCCAGTGCTAATAAGGCTGATGTGCTTATTAGGTCTATGTCTTTTAGTTTTTATTCCTCTTTTAATAACAATTCCATTAATGGTTATGAAGACGATCTTATAGACTAAATAACTGTGCCGGTTTTTACTAAGTATCCTGGCAAACTCAAACTTAGATTTGTTTCCATTCTGTAGTTTCATAGTTGACTAAATTTCCATTGAGAACAATATGTAGAAAAAACACTCGAGATTGAGGTTATCTGTTGTGTCCAGATATTTAACATGCTCAGGATTATATATAATATAATGTTCCGTATATTATATAATTATCCTCAAGGGTGGATTCCAGATCCCCTGAGGTAGGACAAAACCATACAATATGCTATATAGTCCTTACAGACAGGTTCCAGTATATTTCCCACTAGGAGAGGCAAAGCATCTACATCGCTTCTCATGACGCTAATAAAATTATTGAAGTCCTGGATGTAGAATCTCTGATCTAATAACATCGTGGGAGAAGCAAAACTTTTAACCCATAACTTACTCAGTTGTTTGACTCATATGGCATCCATTGGGTTTTGAATCCAGGTCATCCTAGCAATTAAGTGCTCTATATCGTCACCGGACCACAATCCAATGGAAACCTTGCAGTATCTATTTTCAGAATGATTAGTTTACCCCAATCTATCATTTTTATTATCTTTAAACTAACAATACAATCTGGTTTCATCCAGTATTTTACATAATTTTACATCCTAGACATCGAGAAACCACATTGGGGTCTATATTCAATAACTGCTATAAATATCTCATGTTCTGTGACAACCACACCTTTACATAAGCTACTCAGTTGATCCTTTCATATGGCAACCATTGGATTATGAACTGCTTCATTCTCGCAATTAAGTGCTCTGTATTGTCATTAGTCCACAGCCCAATGGAACCCTACTGGTGTCTATTTTTAGAATTATTAGTTTATCCCAAAATCATCATTTTTACTGTCTTTGAAGTTTGAACTAACAATACAATCTGATTTCAACCAGAGTTTTACATCCTAGACATGGACAAAGTGATGACAAGTCACTTTGGAGCCTATATCCAATATCCGCTAACAAAATCTCATGTTCTGTGACAATACATAATATTGAGCACTGCCCATGGTCGTCTTTGTTGTGTCGTTTATAGACAACAGGTAGTTCAATAGGGTCCAGCCATGTCAGTGATACTGTGTGCCTTACTAATTGTATACTTATTCATTCTTTGGCAAGGAGCTCAGCAACATTTTTGTTGTCTATTTAACATATTGTGATCATGATTTCATGCAGGAAAGAATTTGAATTAATTTTTCATCAGCGTGACATTTATAATCTTAACTAGCAATCCATTGTTTATTTATTGAGAAATTTTGCAAGTTATGACTTTTAAAGGATGTTAGCATGAGCCCTTTCAAATTCTTTTCATCATACTAGTGGCAGAAAATATCATATTTAATCTAAGTTACCGGTTCAGTTTTGGGTTCGGGTTCGGGTTCGAGAACCCGGTTCGCCGGTTCGGTAAAATTTTTTTTTGGAGTTGGGTTCGTTTTGGGTTCGGTAATACAAAAACATATAAAAATCAGAAATATATACATATTTGCAGCAGTAATTAAGTTCAGAATACACCACCATATTAATAGTCAAATAACATAGCAAAAATACACCACCACTTTAATACTCAAATGTCATGATATAGATTTCATTTGGCATATTTTATTGCTTCCTCTTCAAACATAGGATTTGAGGAGAAGTATGTATCCAAATGTTGGATCTAAGAACATGTTGTGCATTTGTTTGAGCTGTCAAAAGTAGGTATGCACAACTTGCCTAACCTTCATTGTAAGTCCTAGCTGTGGGTTCCTCTCTCTTTCTTGGGTTTGTTTCTTAGCTGCAATTGGCAAAAATTTGTAAGAGACATTGTTTCATGAGATTATTCCTAAGAGATCTATACTCATTTAGGTAGTCCAAATAGCTCTGCCCTACATTCTTTTGTCCCTATGAGCATCTAGGTCTTCCACTCCGTCCAAAATTTAGGCATCAGGGGTCTAGTTATTGATCCTATTATTGTTCTGGTATTATTATTATTATTGTTGTTGTTTGCAGAGTTAATTGCATCACTGTTCATATTTTTAACATTTGTGTCAATAACTTGGTCAATTGTTGCTGTCCCTGTATAAGTGCATTTAGTTGCTGCTCTATATTAATGTCCTCATGTGAATTTCTTTTATCTTTGTTTGCCATAATTTCTTCTACTTCCAAATCTGCAAATGGAAATCCTTCTGTATTTTCCAAACATTGAAATTGTGGTCTTTTGAGTTCTATCTGATAGCACTTGTTTATTCTATCACTTGGATGCATATATGGAGTGTGTTTTTGCATCAATCTCTTAGAGACCCAACAGGCTGGTAGGAAAACTAGCTTAGATACTAGTATAATATCCCTAACTGATTTTTTTGTATGAACTAAATAAATGCAAGAAATTGATTTACTTTGGTCTAACGGCTAACCACAATTCATGCAGCTATAAAAAAATATTAATGGTATTCAATTGAAACTCATCTCAACACAGCTACACACGAAGATAACAAATATCTATTTCATGTGTTAGAGGCAAATATTAGAGTTAGAGGGAATAAAATAGTCTTTAAAAGTCAACAAACAGTCAAAAAAATAATTAAAAAATGCAAAAAGGCATTAAAAAATGCAAAAAGGCATTGGAAAAGTCCACCTGGGCGAGAATTCTGCCTGTGTTCGAACCAGGTTCAAAAAAAACGAACCCTGGTCGAACCCACAGTCAGGATTCCGAACCCTGGCTGAACCCATAGTCATTTTTTCGAACCCACAGCGAATTTGGTCGAACCGAACCCGTATCGAACCCGAACCGAACCCGTATCGAACCCGGGCTTCCAAGGGGCGAACCTGGTAACTTAGTATTTAATATTTTATTTGTCTGCAATGAATTCTAACAACACGCTCTAAGAAATACAGAGAATTGATCTGATAGACTTGTCCACAATTTTTTATTCATAAGATAAAAAAATCCATGGGGCAATAACATTTAAATCTTGTTATTGGTTGCTTGGCAATGTTTGTGCAGACTTTTATAGGATACATTATAAGTGGAGGAACACAATTTTGATCTGTTTGTTGGTTTCTATGTGCTGGTAATGCTCAAGAAATGGTTGGATATTGCATTTGTAGCAAGTAAAAATGTTACATGCTTGCAATGTAGTAGTGAATCTCATATGCATCCGATGTCTTCTAATGTTTTCTTGTAGAATATGCTATATTCAATGGCAAATTACTAGAATGAAATTTGCTAATATTAGTCATTCTAAAGGATTAAAGGAGATCAGGAAATGTTTAATTTGTTGTTTTCTTTACTTTTTGTTTCAAAAACATGAAATTATGGGGAGCTGGGCTGATGCAGCTTCTGACAACCTACTATTTTGGCCATTGAATGTGATTATAATTAGTGATTCCTTTGGTGAACAGCAAAACTGCTCTGAAGTTGACTATTCCACGTATAAAATTGCTAAGAAATAAGAAGGAGGTCCAGTTGAGACAGATGCGGAGAGAGATTGCACAGCTTCTTCAGACTGGCCAAGAAGCAACTGCTCGAATCCGGGTATGTGCAAAAGTCTGAGTCAGTTGATATTCATTGATGTTATTATTTCATGCCAGGAATTGCCAATAATAGCCTACACAAAAGTTTTCAAGACTTAATTGGCAAAGAAAGAGATAGATCTAACTTCAATGAACCTTGGAGTTATTGTTTATTGGATGGAATGCCTTTTCTTCCATGCACTAATTTGAACTTTTTTGGTTCCTCTTAGGTGGAGCATATAATACGGGAGCAAAACATCATGGCTGCCTTTGAAGTTATTGAACTCTTCTGTGAACTTGTGATTGTTCGCCTCCCTATTATTGAAACCCAGAGGTTAGTCATTCATACTAAAGCCTACATACCAGCTCTGTGTGGATGATCACATCTGTTATGTGTGTCAATCTGTTTATAAGAAATTTATGTTTTGTTTGACTCTTAGTTACAAGCATTTCACCATATTGAGAGTTGTAGTGCTTTCCGATTCTTAAGGTCTACTGCATATAAAGAGATTTAAATGTAAGCAGTTCTGTTGCATCACATTCTTGTGACAATGTACAGGCTCTGGTACTTACCTTTTACCACATTAACCCATCTAAGATTATACATTTATTTCTAGTGATGGCTGGTATAATGACCCCAATTCTCAGCTTTCAACAGATAAAGCTTCCTAAAAGTAGATTTGAAACTAAGGGATTACTTAACGAGTATCATAAAGTGACAAAACTTAATTCTATAAGCTACTTTATGTAGAAATATTAAAGTAATTTTGAGCCAATTTACAGTTCTACCTATCACATCATTGGCAGAACATGGTAAAGGTAACTAAGGTAGGTTTCATCTCACTTCTGCTGTATCTTGGGTGTGCTTAATGCATTTCTGATGCAAAAAATGTATTACAGAAATGATATGTGATAAAATGCAGTAAAGCATTTGTTAGTGCAGAACTGCCATTGAGATGCACATCTGTGTTGCATGCACTTCTGCGTAATGAAGAATTGTCAATCTTCTTGGCTACTGTAAAATGTACTGGAATCTGCATTAAATTCTATGTTAGAACTGACCAGTGAGAAAGCCTTGTTGTTTGATGGAGATTCTACAAATGCTCTTATCAATGTGCAAGAGAAGATCTGGGGGATTTGTGATGTATGTTTCTGGTGTCTTCTACAATTCTGTTGGTCAGATAAGGTTGTTATATTGTGTTCGGTGAGCAATGTCATGCAGATCAGGATGTGTCAACACTCTCCAAAATCTATTTTTATCAGATGTGAATTGACCATTCTAGTTGCTTTTCATAGGGGGCTTATTTAGATCTGGTTAAGTTTCAATAAGACCATTTGATTTTCTCTTTTGTCTGCTCATTTGCTATTATGGCTTATAAAATGCACCAAATCAATTTCTACTAGATTGGAGCTAAGTCTCTACTTTCTTCTAATAGCCAATAGGTCCTGTATCCTCTAATTCTTGTTATTTCATACATATCTTATTAGACAATCATAAGGAGGGAATCCCCAAGCTAAGACAGAGTTCCTCAGGGCTTGGACCTGCTTTAGTTAGCTCCGTTAGCTCCGTTAGCTCCAGTTAATGTTCCACCAGCTTTTAGGCATTTCGCTAGGTGAGATCCTTGGTGGGATGGCCAGTGATGGTGTATCTTGCAAGAAGGATTGAACTACATACCTTTGAAACAAAATCATGCAATTATTTTTTTTGTCTAATGTATCTTGTTCTACTTTGTGTGGTTCAAGAATGCCTTATCTTACTAAAGATATCTGTGTGCTTTCAGAGAATGCCCATTGGACTTACGAGAATCTATATCTAGTTTGTGTTTTGCTGCTCCTCGCTGTTCAGACTTGCCAGAATTACAACAAGTACAACAAATGTTTGCTGCCAAGTACGGGAGGGAATTTGTCATGGCTGCATCTGAACTCAAGCCGGATTGTGGTGTTAATCGCCAGGTTAGTAAATTTTGAATACTATTTAAGTTGTGCTATCTCTTACTGTAGAGCATTGAGTTGCCTTTTCAATCTTTACGTGCGTTGCTGCAACTTGTATAATCATTAATATGCTTCTGTAATTCCCCAAAAATCCATTCTTTGAACCTCAATCAATTCAAATTTGATGGTAATTGGAATTGTATCAATTATGCTTAAGGAGATTAAAAGGTATGCAGGGTAGAAAGTGGAGGTCTCCTCTAAATGTTGTGCCCTCCTTATCTGAGCATTTAGCTGCTTCTTGATTCTCCAGTTTATCTGCTTATTCATAGAGATTTCTAGTGACTGAATATGTTGCATATATCCCTTGCCCCTTGCCAGACCAAAGAATGAAATGTGGTTACACCTAAATTAATCATTGGGTTACACAAGAAATGTCATATGCAGAACAGAGTACTTCTTCCAACAGTTGGTCCTTTCCAACAAATGCAGCCAATCTCAGTTTATACGTCTCTGCTAATTTTGACATATAAGCCACCTACCATGCAGCTTTGAGTATTTTCGTCTCTCATTTCCCTAACTCCAGCTACTAGTCCTAATACTCACCACTGCCACTCCACCTGCCTCTGTTCCTCAGTTTCATTCCCAATGTTGTGAAGGCCAGTGTGTCAGAGGCCTCTGCTAACACAGTTAACTAAGTCTATCAAGAGCTTGCATTTAGTGGGACAAATAATGCAAATGCTGTTGTCCCAGAGAACCAGAATGAACCCATTGTAAGTGGGGAAAGTGGAACCATCAACGAGCTTACTTTCATCTTATCGAACCAACTGAGTGAAAGCTTTGCCTGAATATTATAATATCTATTGCTTAATTGTTTGATTATAGATAGTGCTCTGTTGTCTGATGATACATGTAATGTCACAATTTTTTTTCAATGTTCTGTGCTAGTAGTTGCAAGTGGCTATTTGCTTAGTGTTTTTTTTCGATTTACACTGCTTTTTTCCTTGAAGTTGTTTTTGTAACTACATATTTTCCATGATAAAATAGATCTTTTCCCTATAAAAAAGAATCAAGATTTATCTGTAATGACATAAATCTACTTTTTACATCTTTTGGGAACTCTGTCAGGTATCATTAATCTCAATTTGTGAATCCCCTGGACATCAAATTTTATGGGCTCACCTTCTGTCTATCAACATTTTGAATAATCTTGATTCATAATTTCCTTAGCCATTGAATTTTCCTAAACCCTAAATTGACTACCAGCTTAACTCCTCTTAGCCATTTATTCAGCACGTTTGTTGAGCATATCCTGGCACAAGTGAACATAATATGACCATTCAGGTTCCCAACAAGCCTCCCAACCTAGCTTTCTCTGATTTCAAACTGTTTTATTGAACTTAAGACTATTTATGCCAAGAGGCATTCTACAGCGGCAGCAAGGAGTCTCATGTTGTGACTGTGTGCATAAAAACCAAAATATAGCTGACATATATTTAAAAAAAACTAAAACTATAGCTGACATAAATATATAGCTCTTAACTATAACTATAAAATTGAAAATAACTCTTCAAATAAAAATAAAGTAAACAAGTGTAGAAAAGATAAAATAATTCTTAACTAAAAATTAAAATCTACTTGTCCATGTATATGTGTATTAAATAAAATAGTTCTGAAATGAAATAAAATAGATCTTTAAGTAAATAAAATAGCTCAAAGCTATCTGTTCAGATTTTCTTACTAAAATCATCAAATAAGGATAAGCACTTGCAGCAGCTGTTTAGAACTTTAGATGTTCTTAGATGAAGCATTGTACAACAGTGGACTCTATATATATATACAGAGAGAGAGACAGAGAGACAGAGAGAGAGAGAGAGGTGATCTTTAAATATTGTCCCTGACCTCTGTTAAGTAAGATCATGATTGATCAACCTCGTGAGCATTAGTTGTACACACTAAGAAGAACTTCCTAAGTAAGCCTCTAAGCATAATAAAGGGAGAGGTGTCTCTAGTATACACTCAAAAGAACAATAATTATGGGTAATACATGGAGTCATGGACAATAAGTGTTAGTAGCAAAGAGTGACCAAAGCATGTAATAAAGTAAATGAAATGACATGACTAATATCAATAAATAACACAGTGAAAGGGAGGGCCAAGGGGTGCCTACTTACGAGGATTTGATAGTACAAAGATCTCCCCCCTCTGACCAGAGCAACCATGTTGTAACTTTGATGCCTACTGGTGAATTATAGAAGGGTTGAATAGCCCTAGGAAATCAGGAAGGTGCATGTGCAAAAATCTCTGAGGTGGTTAACAGTACTCTTCTACTATACAACTTCAAGTCATGTGCTGTGAACAAGCATCCTTAAGTGAAAGTCTCTTTGTTCTCCTAGATGAACTTACCGAGTTGTTTTGAAGAGATACTGTAAATGTGCTAGAAGAATGAATTAGTATTTGGTGATTTTGTTTGAAATGACTTGCTAGATTTGTTATTTGATCTAAGGCCAGACTTCCAATTAGAACAATGCCATCAGCTGACACTGAACTTGTCTTCTTGATTTAGGGAAAAATAGCAAAAGGACAGGTTCAGCTGGGTGAACTTGTCCTGGAACTTTTACATGATGATTGAGTATGGATTTGTCTCTACCACTTATTGTCTTGCAAATACAATGCCTGCAAAATTTTATAGATCTTTTTAGGACCCACAAGATAATGGGGATGTTTGAATAAGTGAATTTATGGAGAGGGATGTTACTAATCAGCCGTAAACAACAATCTGTGCTGTATATGCTTCACTTTGCATTGAGGTTGTTTCCAGAAATTATTAGACAAGTTTTGAAAGAAAGAAATATATAAATTTCTGCAAGTGATTAAAGCAGGTCAATGGGACTCATGAGTACATGCAATTACAAGAGGAAATTACTAGGTTAAAAAATAATTGTAGGAATTGAAAAGTTGACAGACTGAAACTAAATCACAAAAACAATGAAAATTTCTTAGGAAAAAATTGTTGTAGGGCTTCCTATATTTGCAGTATGACACTTCAGATGCTTATTATTAACATCAATTTTCTGGATTTGATTGCATAAATTTTTTTGCATCAACGTTTCAGATCACACTCCGTGATCCATCATCCGGATGAAAGCAAAGAGCTGAAGGAAAAGATGATGGATCACACTCTGATCCGAAACGTTGATGCAAAAATATTTACGCAATCAAATCCAGAAAATTGATGTTAATAATCAGTATGGATTGTGGAAACTTAATATCTCTACTTCAGATGCTGTTGAGTTATAAATGTGAATTTACTTTTTACTGAGGTCTCTGAGACAGTGCCACTTTTTGTGCTATTGCTACCATTGCTTGAGATCTTTCATTATGTAAATGGTGGAATCCAGTATGTCTCATTTGAAGGCATTGGGGATATCTATTACTTCTTAGCTCTTTGAAAGCTGGGCCTACTTTTTGTCGTAGATGTTCTTTAGGGAAGTGGATGCCAGCTCATTTCATTATCTCATTGATTTTCTCAAGTCCTTGACTAAGTGGTTATCTTGCTTTTAATTTTTTGCATTATTGATTATTGAAGTAAAACTTAGGATCCTTTTGTGATGTGTAACTGCAAATAAAAATATTACATGATGATATGCTGTATATTAATTTGCAGATTATTGAAAAGCTCTCAGTACGTGCTCCTCCTGCTGAAGTGAAATTGAAGTTAATGAAGGAAATAGCTGAAGAACATGAAGTTGAATGGGACTCATCTAACACAGAAGCTGAATTCTTCAAGTTGCATGAAGATTTGCTTGTAAGATTTGATTATGAAAAGTCTGATAGAAAATAATGAATATTTATATTTTGATTTATGTATAGTATCATACTTTTAGATTTCTGAACCCAATGGTTTTTTTTATAGGATGGACCCACTCATTTTCTTAGTGGGTCAAAAATGCCACTTCCAGATGAAAAAGATCAATCTCAGTTTTCAGTTAAACATTCAAGCAAGGGTTCCAACTCAGAGACAGCTTCTGACGATTCAGATCTTCCAGAAGTTCCTACCCAAGCAGTTGTGCAGGGTACAGAAGCAGAACTAGTTGGAGGAACATCGCCTTCCATGGAATCCTCTCCTATGCCAACTGAATCAGAAGAACCTGTCTACAGGGGTAGCAATGACTCTGTTGTGCACTTATCACCCCTTGGATCAGATGTTCCAGTTGTGAATATAGAATCTCCAGTTGGATCACCTACACCTCCCAATATGTCTGAGGGCTCATTCAAGCAGAAGCAGTTTGTGCCATTTATCTCTTCACCTCCCCCTACTAAATTTTCGGAGAAATCGGTCAAGAGTAGAGAGCCAGACTCAAGAGGAGTAAGTAAAGGCAACATGGACTTGCAAGATGTTTTGGCAGCTGCACAAGCAGCTGCAGAATCTGCTGACCGCGCAGCAGCAGCTGCTCGTGCTGCAGCCAACCTTGCAAAGGTTAAGATTTCTGAGTTGAGTGCAAGATCAGGTTCTGGAAGTTTCAGAAGGGATGATAATGATCATATTCTAGCAGATGACAGTAAGGAGACTGTTCATTCTGGCAAGCATACAACTAGTGGCTTGAGCCTGCCACTAGAAACTCAATCTGAGCAGATTTCAGAAACTGAACAAAGGAAAACTGATATTTTTGATCTGAATTTAGAAATATCTGAAAAGAGAGGAGAAGGTGGGTCGGATGCATTTCATCCAATTTATGATAACAGCAACACCATTCAGGCCGATAATATTCCTCCACCTCCAAGTCATCCTGAACAAAATATGGGCCTCAGCCCAAACCCATCAGGTAAGCCACTTTATGACTCCTCCAGTCAGATTCCATCTCCAATTAATGAAACTGCACTTGACCATCAGTCAACTCACCAGCCTCAAAGATGGAATTCTATGGAGGATGACTATTACTATTCGTACCCAAGTATATTTGATTCTCAAAACTCTTTTTCTGAGCGGGCTGACCACAGACCTTAGACAAATCCGCAAGTGATTCAATATCAACAACTCATAAGGACCATCAACGTTCATTTCACTATTAGGTGGAAATATGCTGAGGATTAAAACAAGATCATTGTGCTTATATGCTTGCCGTGAGTTTATACATGCATTTGAAATTACTTACTGGGCTCTGTATTACATTGTTATCCTTACCAGAGAACCATGTGTAGAAAAGTATATTTGTAGAATTATACGTTTTTGCAATGAAACTGCGCAAAAACAAATATATTTATTTTTTGAAGATTTATCCCAGTGAATAACAGGATTATCTGTATTTATAATTTTATATCATGCTCATTTTCATTGTATCTGTAAGTATATTTTAGAGTGGCTAATCATGCCAATGGCTGTTGAAACTGAACTTTGAAAGCATCTAGATATTTGCGAGGTTTATTTTGGGATTAATATGAATCTTGTGTAACATTTGTATTAAAAAAATATGTTCATTTGATTTTAGTATGCATGGACATATATAGGATTATTACGTAATTGAATGTTATCTGGGACATATCTCTAATTCATATTGCGTGTGTCACTTTCTTTTTAATCCTTGTAGCTTTGAATCTAGCTATACATTTTCTTCATCATCCATTGTAAACATCCCATATATGAGTACTTTTACCAACTATTAAACTCCTTCAACGAAGGCCTTCTTTATTACAAAAAAGATTAAGGCTTGGGTGTAATTCATTGTTTTGGTCAGCTAGAAATTACGAATGCCTTCTTCCCAATACAAAGAACAATGAGTTAGGACCAAACAGAAAAGTAAATATGCAGAGTACTGAGATGCTTCTTTTAGACTTAAGGTGGTGTTGTGATATAATAAAACATGGTAGAAAAAAGTTTGATTCTGTTCTGAAGTATCTTGGGCATTTTTACAGTGTTTGAAGGATTTCATGGTGAAAGACAAATAAATTGTGTCAGGCTGCAGCTCCTGAACTCAATCAGGCATCTAGCAATCTGTTTATGCAGACACTTTTGTATTCTTTTTAGGCTGCTTGCTGCAGCCTGCAATTAGAGCACTGCATCAGCAAGTTGGATTTATTGAGGTTGGTTGGCCTTTCCAATACCGATGTTAACATTGATTCTCTAGAAATGGTGTAATGTCCTCTTCTTGGGATTGCTCTAAATCTTGCCCTAGAATCACAAGTTTAATGTAGTTAGGGTTATAACTCACCAATTAAATGCTTTAAGCAAGATAAATCTTGGTTTAGATCTTGCAACCATGTTAGATAATATTGGAAATATAATTCATATGATCAAAACATATATAATAAATGTCTTATCTATTTAAACCATGTAAAATTCATAATTATTTCAAATCTATATAAACTACACAATATCTATAGTGCATGATGGAAGATTAGCCATAACAGTGTTGGTGTGAATAAGTGTCTTGGTTAATTCACTCACTAGGTAATTAGGGGACATATTCATATGTTAAATTTACTCAGGCTCTAAAATTTTTTTTAGAAGGATGAGTTGTCTTTTCTAGAACTTATCTTATCCTAGGTTGTTATGACTTAGTTGTCTCATGTGATAGGATTAAGACACTTGTCATGATCTTGTCTAATTCTATTCACCACCTTGCCTATATAAGCAAGGCATCATATGTACTTTGCCATATTCAGTTTGACATTCTTGCATCCTTAATCATAGCATGATATTTCTACCATTTCTTTCTTGTGGAAGTTATTTTGTCTTGCAGGTGATCTTGGGGTGTTTGAAGAGTTCATCATAAACTCTTACATGGTATTAGAGCTTCAATGCTGCAGACTTCTTCCCAGATTTGAGGGACCAATCTTGGCATAAATTTTTTGTTGGATGCGAGTTGGGCTCTTCAGAGCCTCGCCATTGAATCCAAGGCGTCAGAAAAAGTCAAGATTAGCTTTCATTTCGTCAAAATCTGACATTTTGTCAGATCTGCAAAGGTTTGATGCAAGTCATTTTTATTGGAGCCGTTTTCATTTTTTATTCAAAAATTTTGCTTCCACTCATTTGTAGGAAAAACGATTTCTGGGTTTTGTAGCCAAGGTCAAAATCTCATCTGGGTATTTTTAGATTTCACATATCTTGAGCAGATATAAAGGAATTGCTGCCAAAAAGCGTCGCGCGTCATTTTTCTTCAAGCTGAAGGTCGCATATCTTTAGATTTTGCATATCTTGAGCAGATCTTAAGGAATTGCTGCCAAAAAGTGTCGTGCGTCATTTTTCTTCAAGCTGAAGGTCAAAAGAAATTTATTTTTTCATCTTTTGCTTGCTAGATTGAAAAAATATTTTTGGGTTTTTGATATTTTGTACACATAGTGAATAGATTATTCAAAAATCAAATCAGAAGTGAACTTTTTTTGCTAGAAAACCCATTTCCTGCAGGCTAAATTCAACCTTTTTCAAAAATTCATAACTTGAGCATAGGACGTCTGTTTTTCGAAAACTTTATATCGTCGAAAAGCTGATTCCATCCTTTACACAGATTTGAGGTTATTTTTCATCATGGAGGCAGATGTGAACATTCATCAATGCATACACTATTTTTTTTTTTTGTGCATTAGGTTTGCATTTTCTCTGCACTTCATTTCAGGTCCAAATCATTTGTCAATCAACTGTTGCTTCATAGATTCTAGAGTTGTGTCAGTTTGCGAGTTTCCTAGTTCCTTGGCATCGGGTTTGCTGTTGCTTTATTATGATTCCGACCTGAGTCCTTGAGTGACTCTAATATGGTTTCTAGCAAACAAAATTATCTTTCCTTTGCTTGCCAAATTAAGGATTCCAGTGTTATTCCATAGTGTACTTCCAGTGCTTCTCTTTGCAGCAGGTTATCTCATTATGGGGGGGTTGTATGATCTCTCTTGTCATCCTTCGTGTGAATAGAGATTGATTGGATTTATGATGGATATCATTATTTTATTTATCTCTCTTTTGGGGAGGAGTTTTGTCTCAGTGGGTTTTCTCTTTTTTTTTTTCTGATTGTGAGTGATTTCTCTGCATTGCATTTGTACATGGGTATCTAACATGGCCTAGTAGCCGGGACCCATCTTTGCATTTTGCATTTCATTTGCATAATAATCATAGTTACACCGAGTTTCGGGGACGGGGACAGGGGGACGGCAGGGGACGGGTTTCGGGGGCGCGGGGGCGGGGGGCCTAAGTTTGGGGACGGCGGGGGGACGGTGGCGAGGGGGCGGCGGGGGAGCGGTGCGCTGAAATACATATAGTACTTGAAAAATTAGTTATAAAAAGATGTATAATTGTAAAAGCCTAAGGAACATTGAAACAATGAAAATATACTTGTAAGTTGTAACTTAATAGACATTGTGATTGGAACGAGAACTAGTTGTTTCATATTCATAAATTGAATTTCAAAATTTCAGTCATGATTCATAATTACAATCAAGTATCAAGTTATCAACACAACAGTGTTCAAACTTCAAACTTCAAAAACAAAATACTAAATACTAAATAGCTAATGGCCTAATGGCTAATGCCTCTATTGATCTAATCATCTCCAACTCCAAGCTCCATGCCAATCTCCTCATCACTGGAACCGTCGGACGAGGACCCCAAATGCTCAAGCTCATCTAAACCAATACCAACCAGCCCTGCCTGTGTAGCATCCTCATCTATCTGTGCTGGCTCTTCTGGCTCTACATCCCATCTGGCTGCTGGACTGTCCTTGTATGTAGTTGTGCTGCGATCAATGAGACGTAAGGCACTATGGATAGCCACAAGCTTCTCCGCCATCCTAGAAGTGAGCCTGTTCCTCTTAACAGAGTGGATGAAGTTATAAGTGGACCAGTTCCTCTCAGAAGCAGAAGAACTAGAAACCTGGGACAGCAAACGAATGGCTAGAGTAGTAATCAAAGATCTAGGCCCATGCATAGTCCACCACAACTTGGGGTCCTCTTGTGACATAGTCTCCAAATCTAATATGGCTGCCTCTGAATATCCCCAAAGAGTAGCAAATTTTGTCCACTCAGTACGAAGCAAGTTGGCCTCTATAGGATCATACATTTTGTCAATGGCCTTCATGAACCCTTCCTTCACCTCAAAATCCTCTATAGGTGTCACTCTACCAAGACGTGGCACATACCACTTTGGGTTCAATGCGTAGGCAGCCATGTGTAAGGGAGTGTTGAGTTTCTCCCATCTATGCTGAATGATTGGATAAACATGCTCGGTGTAGAATTGCATTGTGGGGTCCCTCTCTCGCACTTTAGCCTTCATTTGATCAAGCATGGAATCAATGCATTCGTATACCTCTCCAAGGGAAGGTGCATTAAAATCTCCAAATCTAATAACTTTGAAGACTGGCTCAATAATGGAGACAACATATTTGGCATCAACCCAAAAGACATCATTCTTCACCACCTCCTTAACCCTCAATCCCTGCTGTGTCTTTGACTCAAGCCATCTGTTCCATTCTGCTGTCATTACCATTAGTTGCAAAGGCTCTTGCAACTCAAGCATCCTCTCCAAGAGAATAAAGTATGATGCATACTGAGTCTCTACAGGCTTTAGGAATTCCTTCTTGGAGAAGGACCTGAAAAGTGCATGTGAATGATGATGGTTGCAGATAAACATCTGCACATCTCTAGCATCACTGACAATAGATTTGATCCAGCTGATTTTACCCATGTCCTTAAGTGCATTATTCATAGCATGCACACAACAAGGAGTCCAGAAAATATGCCTATAGGCTGCCTCAATCAACTTCCCTGCAGCTTTGCACACATGGGCCGCATCTGTCACTACCTGCACCACATTTTGTGGTCCAACCTCCTCTATAGCATCCTTGAGGATCTGAAACTGATAATGGGCATCCTTGCTATGCCCTGAACAATCAATAGCCTTAAGGAAATAAGGGCCCGCTACAGATGTGACGATGATATTGATGAGTGGACGATGCCTAATGTCCGTCCACCCATCCATGACTATGCTGCATCCACTTGTGACCCAGGTTCTCTTCATCTTCTCCATCAAAATATTAATCTTGGAATAGTTTTGATCCAAGATTGTTGTCCTCAATTTATTCTCCCCTGGTGGCACATATGATTGTCCTGCCCTTATTATCTTTGACACAGCTTCCTTATAATAAGGAGAGCGAGCCACATGGAATGGAATGCCATTGGCAAAGAATAATTTGCCAATGGCATCATCTGCCTCATCCTTTGCCTTCACATTGAATAAATCTGCTAAAGGTTGTGAAGACGTCATCTTACGTTTCCCCCTAGGCTCTGTTGCACTTGAACTGAACGGATTTGGTGGCCTTTGACTCTGCAAAGTAGAAGTAGACACTGCTGAAAATTGATCACCCAAACTCTTATGTGGCAATGTAGCAGATGCAGGCACTTCACCCTCATTACAACCCCATAATTTTAAAATTTCAGCCCTGTACTTCAAGTTACCTGCCACAACTCTACATACATCTACACCTTTGCCTCGAATAAGAAGAAAGTGTGCATTCGTTCTTGTAATGCTGCCAAACCATGTAAGCTCACACATGTGACACTTCCATAATCTAGTGCCCCCAACTGCCCCAGGCTTTGCTGCTGCCTTGGATGCAAATTGTTTTAAGGGTTTTTTTGGATCAAAGAGGCCCTTGGCCCATTCTTGAAGGATTTCTGAAGGGCAGCTATTATCTCTAGTGCCAATGGAACTTATGGTAGTTTGAGTATTTGAGGCTGAGCCATGTTGTGGAACTTGCGGTTCAACTTCACCCACAGCCTCCCCTCCTATTTGAAAGTCAGGATCATGATCATCTGATGAATCATTTTCACTTTGAATTCTTGGTTCATCATCACTTCTGTTATGTGAACTCATTATGATGATGATGCTGCAAAAACAATGTAAAAAAAAAATCAGACTTATATAATCAATTAAGAAATCAAAATGTGGTTTGTTCTGCAAAATTTGGAAGCACAGGCAAGGCATTTGAACTGTTTGACAGTGACTGCATTCAGTCACTGTCAAACAGTTCAAATGCCTTGCCTTGATGCATTTGACTGATGCATTCAGGCATCAAGGCAAGGCATTTGAACTGTCTGACAGTGACTACATTTCAAATGCCTTGCCTTGATGCATCAGTCAAATGCATCAAGGCAAGGCATTTGAACTAAATGCATCAAGGCAAGGCATTTGAACTGTTTGACAGTGACTGAATGCAGTCACTGTCAAACAGTTCAAATGCCTTGCCTTGATGCCTGAATGCATCAGTCAAAGACTCAAATGCATCAAGGCAAGACATTTGAACTTGCCTTTGATTGCATGAACTTGCTTGCCTTGATGCATTCAATCACTATCAAGTATCAAGGACTCAAGTGTCAAACAGTTCACAGTTAAAAATTTAAAAAGGTTTGCCAGGCCTTGATGCATGCAATCACTGTTACTGTCAACAATTTTTAGTTTTACAGTTTACTTTTAACTTTTATGATTTTATCTCATTTTCGATTTTAAAAATTTTCAAAAAAAAAATTAGTTGGCTGACTAGTGAGGCTTTGAGCGAATCCCTCAAAGGGATGCGAGCTCATGGAAGAGGTGACATTGTCACCTCTTCCATGAGCTCGCATCCCTTTGAGGGATTCGCTCAACAGTTCGCTGAACTGTTGACGGGATGCCTCAAACGGAAATCAAAATAAACAATGCGAAATCCGAAATCGTAAATATAAAATACCTGAGTGTTCAATAATGACGCCCTTGGAAAACAGAAAATCCGAAAACCTTGATCTGGTTCAGTTTGCAGTTCGCACATTCACTCTCAGAGTCTCAGGCAAAGTCTCGAATGCTCTCACAGGCACGCACGGGTAGGAAATGTTCAAATGATTCAATGAGATAAAATCATAAAAGTTAAAAGTTTTTTGATTTTTGATTTTGTTTTACTTACATATCAATATCATAATAGTTAAATTTTAACAAATTTGATTTTAATTAAAATTTAATACACTTGAATGAAGGGGACGTGGGAAACTCGGAGGCTTGGAGACTCCCAGAAGACTCCCAAAGGAGACGCCCAGAAGACTCCGAGACTTCCAGAAGACTCCCTGTGAAGGAAACGTCCAGGGGACGGCGGAGGGATGGGGAGATGGCGGGGGGACGTTTCCCTGATGTCTCCGCGTCTCGGAAACGTCCCCGTCTCCGAGACGGCTGGTTTTTCGAGGGGGACGCGTCCCTGTGGAACTATGATAATAATCTTCTCTCCCAAGTTGCACTTAAGAGGGGTGTTGGTGTGAATAAATGTCTTGTACCTAATTAATTCACTTACTAGGTAATTAGGGGACACATTAACATGTTAAGTTTACTTAGGCTCTAAGATTCCTTCTAGAAGGATGAGTTTTCTTTTCTAAAACTTATTTTATCCTAGGTTGTTATGACTTAGTTGTCTCATGTGATAGGATTAAGACACTTGTCATGATCTTGTCTAATCCTATTCACCACCTTGCCTATATAAGCAAGACATCATATGTACTTTGCCATATTCGGATTGGTATTCTTGCATCCTTAATCATAGCATGATATTTCTGCGATTTTTCTCTTGTGAAAGTTATTTTGTCTTGTAGGTGATCTTGGGGTGTTTGAGGAGTTCACCATAAATTCCTACAAATAGGACTTGGATGAGAAACATGATAGAGCGCTCGAAGCTATCCTCATGCTGAGCCCAAAAGCAGATATACCATCCCTCTTGGCCCCAAGTGGCAGACACGTGGGCATCCAACATGGGGTGGTGTGCTTAGTGGATAAACTTGTATTTGCCTTCCTTATCCATGCTGCCTTATCCATCCTTTTTATGATTGAGACTCTTTGAATCCATCTCAACAACCAACCTATGTAGAGATTGGAGGGAAAGCTACAATGGGATGCTCGTAGTTTCTCCTATCTAAGCCCAAGGGCGGACATTCACCCCCTTGGCCCACAAGTGGCAGACACATGGGCATCCAACATGGGGTGGCGTACTTAGAAGGAAATCTAGTATCTGCTCCCCCTTCTTGTACTTCCCCACTCCTCCACATGGTTGCTTATTGGGAATGAGCAATTTAATGACTAATAGGAATCTAGTTTGATCAACAATTACATCAATGAGCATATCCAGATTTATAGGAGATTATACATTAATAAACATATCATCATTCACAATAATCATAATAGTGCACACCACAATACTTGCTAAAATATAAGACTGCTATATTCTAAGATGCAAATATATTAACAAATGCTGACTTCTGCCCTTGTCTGCTGAGTGTAGATAATTATGTTTGATCTGCTCCAATGGCCTTGCTGTTCTATCTGTTTTTAATATTCAGAAGATATTTATTTCTGAATGATTCCCTGATCCTCTTCTTTGAAATGGGTCTCCTTTTATATCCCACGATGGGTGATAGGACATGGCTTTTCCACCGTATCTCACCATTGATAAGGGACACGTCCCTCCACAGGTTGAGCACTGCCTTTTACTATTTCTTGTTGCTACTGCACTTTTAAATATAGTCGCTGTCTTATACATATATTTAATTGCTGTTGTACATTAGTTAATACCTGCCTTTTAATATACACATACTCACTTTAATATATGCGATTGACTTGGTGATTAAGTTGGCCAAAAAAATGATCATATATGGCCAGCAATGCATATCTTTGACCTGGGCACAAGGGATGGGAGTCAGCCCAATTAGTATATATTTTATTTTATATTTCACAAGGCAAAGGACTTGAGAGGAGAGGTTATTACAAATGGCTGGATGCAATGAAAACGTGGATATGGGATACACGATTTCTTTGTGTTTACGAGTCATCTGATAGTCACTTTGAAAAGAAAAAGGCAAGCACTCTTGAACAATCTTCCTGCATGTCTCCATGCGTTTTTGTTTCTTTGCCTTTTAGCTTTTCAATTTATGTGAATGTGGATGATCTGACTACTATTATTTTATTGCTTGTCAGCAATATTCAGTTTTGTTTTAACTGGCATTCCTAAATGAGATGCTTTGGGGGATGCTACATAAGTATCCCATTTGAGTTTTTGTCTACAAAGTAGTAGGAAGAGCTTATACAGTTGATGCATTTGTGCATTGACCATGATGCACTGGCTATTTAAGGAGATTGTGGGTAGCTGGCCATGATTGTTCTTTTTGGGCTCAGACTCAAACTCGTCTTTTATGTTGGTCAATGCATCGGCTATTTAAGGAGATTGTGGATAGCTGGCTATGATTGTTCTTTTTGGGCTCATATTCAAACTCTTCTCTTTTGTGTTGGTCAATGCATCGGCTGTTCAAGGAAATTGTGGATTGTGGATAGCTGGTTGTGATTGTTCTTTTTGTGCTTGAACTCAATGCATCAGTTGTTTAAGGAGATTGTGGGTAGCTGGCTATGATAGTTCTTTTTGGGCTCGGACTCAAACTCTTCTCTTTCATGTTGGTCAATGCATTTGCTATTTAGGAGATTGTGGATAGCTGGCTATGATTGTTCTTTTTGGGCTCAGACTCAAACTCTTCTCTTTCGTGTTGGTCAATGCATCGGGAGATTGTGGACTGCTGACTATGATTGTTCTTTTTGGGTTCAGACTCAAACTCTTCCCTTGCATGTTGGTAAATGCGTCGGCTGTTTAACGAGATTGTGGATAGCTGGCTATGATTGTTCTTTTTGGGCTCAGACTCAAACTTCTATCCTTTCACGTTGTCTGCCATCTAGGACTGTTAGAAATGGCAAGGAAGGTGAAACTGTCTTATACTTGGGTAGCTTTATCTTTGTTGGATAGAATGTAGAGAAGCCTTAAAATTGCTTCAACGCCATTCATTTGGACACCACTACCAATCCAAGGGATGACTGAGCGAAGTAATTTTTTTTTTGTTCTAGTGAAAGTAAAGGTTTACAACAATTAAAGTGAAGCCCAAATATAATTTTTTTTTCTTCTAGTGAAAGTAAAGGCTTACAATAATTAAAGTGAAGCCCAAATAGACCTTGGTGATATTCTTGAAGTTTTTGTATGGTTTTCAATTTCAATTTTTTTATGTCTATAGCGTAGTCTGGTTTTCAAAAATCTCTGTTTTCAGCTGAATGCATCAGTCAAGATACAACTATGGATGAATCATTTTTGGCCCTATACAATATGCAACCAAGGACTTTTTATCCTAACCTTAGATTACTTTGTGTGAAGGAATGCAGGTTTTAGATGGTAGGTCCAACACAAAAGGAAGGATTGCAAGAACTCTCATAAAATGTGGACTTTGATAGATTCACTATGGATTCCCTAAAATGTAGCATCAGTGGGTCAGTTGATGTGTTTTTCCTCTTGTAGTTTGTATACCCTAGGAAGTTTGATCATCTACCAGAAATAGCACAAGTAATTATAGCTTAAATGTTGCTATTTATGTCTAAATTTCCTAGGGATGCAGATTTCCAAAGAATTCTGTACTACTTTCTTGGCCAATGTTCCTAAGATGGAATCTGGTTCTTCCTGATTTAAAACCCAACACTCTATATTACAATCTAGATTATAACACATCAAGATTTCGCCACCAAACTAAAAGCTTCCTCTCTTCCATAAATCCAAATGACAATAAAAGTTGTGCAAAGTGGGAAAATGTTTGGTTTAGCAATAGCTCATAAATCAGTTTATTGAGCCCAAATAAGGGATTAAAGCCGAGGAAATAATCGTAAAATTGGTCATGAATAAAGCACACCATAGAATCAGAGTTCTATTTGGGGTAAGATCTACACAAAAATTAAATGGATTCTTTCGCAAACAGTATAAGCAGTTCAATGGATAATTTTCATCCACCAGTGTCCCAGTCAAGTAAGTCACCGCCCAGCTATATTTCACAAGGACTAGAGATTCCAAGGCAAGAAGACTATTTAGCCTTTACTTTAAAGAGCAGAAGCTTTTGTAAGGAATGATCTCTTTTGCACAGTGTAAGAAAATCCATCGATAATTTCCATTCACCAGTGTCCCAGTCCAAGTATTTCACTGCTCACTGCTCAGCTAGACTACACAAGTCTCAGAGAGGTCAAGGCAAGAAGAATATTTAACCATGTTTACTTTTAATAAACAGAAGCTTTGGCAAGGGCCCTGAAAATGGAAAAGAACCTCAGATATATTGGAGATCTCCAGATCATCTGCAAGGTAGATATGCCTTATACCATGCACCTTAATTACTGGGAAGACGAAATTCAAATAAACTAAAGCTTTTGTAAAGTTCTCAATACCTGCCTGAAATATGAAATCAAATTTACTAGTGTTGGGTGAGTTACAGAATAAAATATGTGAAGTTTATATGTGTTTTTTTATTAACATGATATGATATTTCGGGCCAAATGAACTGATCAAATCTAAAGTTATGGATTTTTCCTACCCTCCATTGTTTGGGAAATGTTTTTTTTTAAGGTGTCAATCTATTAACTCTCATTTTAAGGAATTAAGAAAGTTTTATGAAGGGATTTTAAGATCAATTGTAATAGAGTAAGAAGTTTCATGAGATGAGTTAAAATTTATTATATGATAAATTAAAATTTTATATAAAAATAGAAATCCCATTTTTTAGTTTTTAGATTTTCAGTATCTTTGGAGTGTGTTTGAAAATCTTAGATTTTTTTTTTTTGTCCAATATGCTTATTTTATATATATCTTTGTTTGATTAATAGGACATGATATTTTGAGGTAAATGAGCTGATCAAATGCAAGCTATGGATTTTTCCTACCCTGCATAGTTAGTTTGGGTAATGTTTTTTTTAAGGTGTCAATCCATTAACTTTCATTTTAAGGGATTAATAGAGTAAGAGGTTTCATGAGATTAGTTAAAATTTGTTATATGATAAATTAAAATCTTATATAAAAATAGGAATCCCACTTTTTAGTTCTTAGATTTTTCTTTGTAATGTGATTGAAAATCTTAAATTCTTTTTTATCACATATTATATATTTATAATGTTTACATTTTCCCTTGATAAATTTAAAAATAATCTGTATATTAGATCAAAATAGCTAAAACATTTCTCTACTTCTATTTACATTTACATCCTCCTAATCCAATTCCAAATTAAAATCCCACGGAACATTGAATTATGCATACATGTTCCCTATAGTTATTTTGATGCTACAAAATATTAGCCATTGGATACCTAACCCGACGTATGGTTACATAGAGAGAAAATCCATGTCACTATTCATTGGCATATGCAACATGCCTTGAAAGGTTCTCTCACTATTTCTTGGGTATTTGAGCTTCTCAACGTTTAACTACGTAATCTTCACCCCCAAAATTATCTTTCATCTACTATATTTACATTTGCATCCTCTTATCCATGCCTTATTTTTCATTGGGTTGCAAGTTATGATCATCTATATTTATTATCATTGTATTATATATGTGTATGCATCATATCAGCAAAAAAATTATGGAAAAAAGGTAAATCAAAAGTATGAGATTTAAAAATAAATAAAAATAAAAATAAAAAAGGAAAATCAATTTTTCAATAAACATAGAAAAAAAATAAAAAATTAATAACTTAGAGATATGGAAAGAAAATAAAAATGAGAGTTTAGTCATGAATTGTGGAATATAGATTTTGTTCATTGATGTTCTTATGGTTAATTATATTACATTGCACTATGCATATTGCATGGTGCATAAATGAGAACTAGATACTAATTCACACCAAGTTTCTAGGATGGTGATGGAAAGGGATGGGCAGTGTGTTTTGTGGATGGGTGTAATGAGAGGTCATTTTTACAAGATGGTAGGATACGACTATTTAAAAAAGGAATTTTTTTAAAACATAAGAAATTTTAAATATTCATGTGATATAATTGATAAGACATTTATCATATATATTATAGAACCTTAATACATAAATTAGAGTTGAATTGAGATTTATTGAGTTGAAAAACAAATTAATGAAATTTAATTTGCTTTAATTGTCAATTTGCATATATGTTATGTAAAAATTACAATAAATATCCAAAGAGTTAAAGTTTCAACTGCAAAATGACAAAAACATAAAAAAATATGGTGTTGTCCCTAATCAAAATTTGTGCTTTAAATCATAATTGAGGCTAAGTTTGAGTCACTACCACAATAAGAGACTACTCCATTCAATGAAACCTCGACCACTCTCTCATGTGTCTCCCTATCAACCTATATGACATCTTTAGAATCATCATCCCAACATGTAGTTGGAGTCCAATGATACTCAATAATCTATCTTAAATTTGCAAGGCACTATGCACAACCACCAACTTCTTCAATTGTCAAGAGATAAGCCTATTCCTCTTGATTGACTATATGAAGGTGTAAGTAGAGCTGAGGGCCATGAGGGTCTAGGGGTTGTTGGGACTCAAATTTGTAGTTGTCTTTTACTTGAGTCCCTTCCTCTTTTGTGCCTTATCCATTTTTCCCAAGCTTATAACCAATTTGAGAAATCAATCATAGGTGGTATTTTGTCAAACTTTCTTAGCATAGTTGGGTAGAGCATAAAAAATTAAGCCCAATTGCCTTTTGAAGTTTTTCAAATTCCTTATGGTTAAGAAGTTATGCTCATGTGGGTTTTGTCCCTCCATCCAATTCGATCCATCTGACCCGCATTGTCTTGTTCACTTGGATTTTCCCACAAAGGTCTTAAGTGTTAAAAACTTGACTAAGTGTTGACCTTGCAAATATCCACCGTCCATCTAAACTTCCCTTTTTTCCTTTCCATCCAATTCACTTAAAAAAAATTACTTTATGGAAAAGGTCTGCCCATCTAGTCTTATGGGAATTTCCAAGTGAATTGACCCATTTTCACATCCTAATGGATTTCTTGCAAGTGTGTTCCCAAATTGACCAAGTAAAGTTTTTGCAAGCCAATGAACCCCATTTTCCTACATGCTGACATCATCTTCCCCCTTACAGAATTTTCTATGTGAAAATTTCCTTTCAAGTGCACTTGTCTATAGCTCATTTCATTTTCTCCACATTGCTCCTTTTGTGGATATTTTCTTTCCATTTGAACTTCATCTTTCTAAGTTTCTTCATCCAGTTTAGATGACCTTTTTCACAAACCAATTCCACTTCACTTTCTTACATATATACTTGGATGATGTCATGCTGATGTCAAGCTTATCATAATTTGATAGCTTTCACTTGATGTCAACTTTTGTCTATTTTTTTTATCTTTTTCAAAAAGAAAATATACCCTTTTGGAGAGGATTCTCTACTCTAGCGCATCATATATTTTTCAAATTTTTTTAATATGTTTTAGTATTTTTTTTTAATTTCTAATCAACCTCATTTTTTATTATAACAACCTACTTGCATTATTAAAAAAATCATATTGAAAATTATATATATATATATATAGATTCTTGATTGCGAGCTCTACAAAAGGGTATTTTTAGTTTTTTGAAATAAATTCATTCACTGAAGAAATATTAAGTTCATGTGGAAAGTTTCATAAATTTCTGAAAAAAAGTTGAGGTGGTTGCCAACAAGGATGCCACATAGAACAAAAGTCTTCTAGTAAAAAATGTTTCAATCAAAACTTTACATGTAAATTGAGGCATGTTTGAAAATCATAAAGGGAAATTTTGAAAATTATAGTTTCGAGCAAAAGAGCCACATCTAGGCCACATAGTTTCAGGCGAAAATGTTTCACTCAAAACCGTCTAAGGAAAAAAAAATTCGCTCAAAACTATTTAGTTTGTCAAAAGTGTGACATAGGTTTGCACTTGTACCCTCCAATCTGACTAATCATAGTTTGCAACAACTTTCTAAATCTTGTGGCAATAAAATAGTACATTACAATGTACATAGGACCCATGAGATCTTACGATATGAAATACATCAAGATTTTTTGATCCATCATCACTGCATTCATTTGAAACAGTTTTTTCATATGTTTGGCCAACTACATGCTATACTTAGTATTGCATTTTATTTCACTTTGTGATCGATTAAGAGTATTCCCAAGGCTAGGACTTGTTATATACATTATTTATATTCACTAGAAAGCAGTTAACATGATGGAGAAAATATACTATATTTTTGGAGCTCAACATGCATTGTAGTGCAGTATCTTTTGAATTTTATACTTTGCACATTTGTAATCAAACAACTAAGGCCTAACATGTTGGAAGCCCATTGCACTAGATTGCAATTCATTCATGATTGATAATCAATAGCGATCATATTATTGTTTTGTTGCTTCATTTGAGTTTTGTTGTGTGTTTTTTCATTTTACTTCATCTTCAATGGATCCTCCATCCATGATTGCATCAATCATACAAACAAGATTATCAATCACCTTCATATCATCAAAGTAACCAAACTTAAAAATTGTCAATACAAATGATTTTAATTAGAGGAATGATACCCACAACCCACTGATTAAACAATAAAATTTAAGAAAATTAAACTAGAACTTTAATGCACAATAAGTTACTAAACTTCGGCCTTTGAGTAGGATTGTAATCTATCCGCTATCTTTAGCACATGACTCAACCATATCAATGTATAGCATACAAATTTGGATGGAAATGCAAATTTTAGATGGTAGGACCCAATACAAGATGGGGAAGTTTAGTAGTTTTGACTTATGAAAATAGACTTTCAATCTTTGAACTTATTTGATGTATAATTTGACTTTATTTTTTATAACTTTATTATTATAAAAAATAATTGTCATAAATAAACCCCTTGATGCTTCTCTACTAATTTCTCAATCCTAAAACAATGATATCCCAAACACTCATAAACATTTCAGTCTTGTGAACCTAATTCTATATGAGATTATCTAAAAAATAGAAGATAAATAAAGCTCTTGCTAGAAGATTCTCTTCAAAAACCCATGCATAATACATAAGATACTCAATAAAGCTCTTGCAGATAAATAGACTAAAACCTCTTTTATCCTAATCTTAAATTACTTTGTGTGAAGGAATTCAGGTTAGATGGTAGGTCCAACACAAAAGGAAGGATTACAAGAAAGCTCATAAAATGTGGAGACTGATAGATTCACAATGGATTCTCTTAAAATGGGTCAGTTGATGTGTTTTTCCTCTCCTAGTTTGTATACCCTAGGAAGTTTCACCATCTACCAGATATAGCACAAGTAATTATAGCTTAAATGTTGCTATTTATGTCTAAATTTCCTAGGGATGCAGATTTCCAAAGAATTCTGCACTACTTTCTTGGCCAATGTTCCTAAGATGGAATCTGGGTCTTCCTGGTTTAAAACCCAATACACTATTTTACAATCTAGATTGTAACACATCAAGATATCGCCACCAAGCTAAAAGCTTCCTCTCTTCCATAAATCCAAATGACAATAAAAGCTGTGCAAAGTGGGCAAATGTTTGGTTGAGCAATAGTTCATAAATCAGTTTATTGAGCCCAAATAAGGGATTAAAGCCGAGGAAATAATCGTAAAATTGGTCATGAATAAAGCACATCATAGAATCAGAGTTCTATTTGGGGTAAGATCCACACAAAAATTAAATGGATTCTTTCGCAAACAGTATAAGCAGTTCAATGGATAATTTTCATCCACCAGTGTCCCAGTCAAGTAAGTCACCGCCCAGCTATATTTCACAAGGACTAGAGATTCCAAGGCAAGAAGACTATTTAGCCTTTACTTTAAAGAGCAGAAGCTTTTGTAAGGAATGAATTCTTTTGCACACACTGTAAGAAAATCCATCGATAATTTCCATTCACCAGTGTCCCAGTCCAAGTATTTCACTGCTCACTGCTCAGCTAGACTACACAAGTCTCAGAGAGGTCAAGGCAAGAAGAATATTTAACCATGTTTACTTTTAAGAAACAGAAGCTTTCGCAAGGGCCTGAAAATGGAAAAGGACCTCAGATATATTGGAGATCTCCAAATCATCTGCAACGTAGATATGCCTTATACCATGCACCTTGATTACTGGGAAGACGAAATACAAATAAACTAAAGCTTTTGTAAAGTCTTCAATACCTAACTGAAATCTGAAATCAAATTTACTAGTGTTGGGTGAGTTAGAGAATCAGATATGTGAAGTTTATGTGTCTTTTTTTATTAACAGGATATGATCTTTCGGGGCAAATGAACTGATCAAATCCAAAGTTATGGATTTTTCATACCCTCCATAGTTTGGGAAATGCTTTTTTTAAGGTGTCAATCTATTAACTTTCATTTTAAGGAATTAAGAAAGTTTATGAAGGGGATTTAAGATCAATTGTAATAGAGTAAGAGGTTTCATGAGTTAAAATTCGTTATATGATAAATTATAATTTTATATAAAAATAGAAATCCCATTTTTTAGTTCTTAGATTTTCAGCATCTTTGAAGTGTGTTTGAAAATCTTAGAATTTTTTTTGTCAAATATACTTATTTTATATGTGTATTTGTTTGATTAATAGGATATCATATTTTCAGGCAAACGAGCTGATCAAATGCAAGCTATTGATTTTCCCTACTCTGTATAGTTTGGGAAATGTTTTTTTTTAAGGTGTGAATCATTAACTTTCATTTCAAGGGATTAAGAAAGTTGTTTTATGAAGGGGGTTGTAAGATCACTTTTAATAGAGCAAGAGGTTTCATGAGATTAGTTAAAATTTGTTATATGATAAATTAGAATCTTATATAAAAATATGAGTCTCACTTTTTAGTTCTTAGGTTTTTCTTTGTAGTGTGGTTGAAAATCTTAGAAATGTTTTTGCCACATATTATACATATACAATGTTTAGATTTCTCATCAATAAATTAAAAAAAATCTGAATATTAGATCAAAATAGCTAAAACCATTTCTCTACTTCTATTTACATTTGCATCCTCCTAATCCAATTGCAAATTATAATCCCATGGAATATTGGATTATGTATGCATGTTCCCTATGGTTCTTTTGATGCTACAAAATATTAGCCATTGGATGCCTGACCCAATGTATGGTTACCTAGGTAGCAATTATATTTCATTGTTCATTGGCATATGCATCATGCCCTAGAAGGTTCTCTCATTATTTCTTAGGTATGTGAGCTTCTCAACGCTTAACTACATAATCTTAACACCCAAAATTATCCTTTCTATACTATATTTACATTTGCATCCTCTTGCCCATGTCTTTTTTTTCATTGGTTGTAAGTTATGATCATCTATGTAAAAAAAAGTTATGATCATCTGTATTTACTATTATTATTTATGTATGTGTATGCATCATATCAACAAAAATCTTATGGAAAAATAGGTAAACCAAGATCTGTAAAAAAATAAAAAAGGGAAAAAAATCAAATTTTCAATAAACATAAATAAAAATAAAAGAGAAAAACTTATTTAAAAAAAATAAAATTAAAAGTATGTTAATAACTTAGAGATATTGAGAGAAAATAAAGTCATGAATTGTGGAATATAGATTTTTCATTGATGTTCATATAACTAATTATATTGCATTGCATGGTGCATAAATCATAGCTAGATACTAATTTACACCAAGTTTTTGGGATGGTGATGGTAAGGGATGGGTAGTGTGTTTTTTGGATGGATGTTTTGGGAGACCATTTTTATGAGATAGTAGGAAACGACTACTTAACAATAGGAAAATTTTAAAAATATAGAAATTTTTAAATATTCATATGATATAATTGATAATACATTTATCATATATATTATAGAACCTTAATACATAAATAAGAGTTGAATTGAGATTTCTTGAGTTGACAAACAAATTAATGAAATTTAATTTGCTTTAATTGTCAATTTGTATGCGCACACACATACACACACACACACACACACATCCAAAGAGTGCAAGTTTCAACTGCAAAATGATAAAGCATAAAAAATATGTTGTTGTCCCTAATCAAAATTTATTCTTTAATCGAGGCTAACTTTGAGTCACTTCCACAATAAGAGACTACTTCATCTAATGAAATCCCAACCACTCCCTCATGTGTCTTCCTATCAACCTATATGACATCTTTAGGATCAACATCCCAACATGTAGTTGGATTCCAATGATACTCAATAATCTATCTTAAAGTCGCAAGGCACTATGTGCAACCACCAACTTCTTCAAATTTTAAGAGGTAAGACTATTCCTCTTGATTGACTATATGAAGTTGTAAGTAGGGTTGAGGGCCACGGGGGTCTAGGAGTTGTTGGGACTCAAATTTGTAGTTATCTTTTGTCTAAGTCACTTCCTCTTTTGTGCCTTAGCCATTTTTTCCAAGCTTATAACTGATCTAAGAAATCAATCATGAGTTGTCTTTTGTAAAAAAATCTTAGCATAGCTTGGTAGATCATACAAAATTAAGCCCAATTTCTTTTTGAAGTTTTGTGAATTCCTTAAGGTTAAGTTATACTCATGCGAGTTTTGTCTCTCCATCCAGTTCAGTCCATCTGATCCGCATTGTCCCATTCACTTGGATTTTCCCACAAAGGTCTTAAGTATTGACCCTGCGAAAATCCATCATCCATCATCCATTTGAACTTCCCTTTTTCCTTTTCCATTTGGTTCACTTGGATTTTTTCTACTTTGCGAAAAATATGTGCCCATCTAGTCTTGTGGGAATTTCTTAGTGAACTTACCCAAATGTTTCCACATCTTGACGAATTTCCTACATTTTCCACTTTCTCGACATCTTCCCACAAGTGCATTCCCAAATTGACTAAGTAAAGGTTTTGTGGGTCGATGGACCCCATCTTCCCACACCTACCTAGTGACATCATCTTCCCCTTTACAGATTTTTCTAAGTGAACTTCTCCTTTCAAGTGCACTTGTCCAATTCACTTCATTTTCTCTACATCACTCCTTTTGCGAATCTTTTCTTTCCATCTGAACTTCATCTTTCCAATTTTCTTCATCCAGTTCAAATGACCTTTTCTGCAAACTAGTTCCAATTCACTTTCTTACATTCGTACCTGAATGACATCATTCTAACATCATCCCATCCTTCTTGCGTCACCATTTTTGAAGCTTCCCAATCCATCTCATTCCTCTTTTCTTATGTCATGCTAACATCATCTTTGTTGGTGTCACCCCTTGTTGACATCACTTGTGGGAATTCCTATCTGAATTGAATCTATGTAACTTGGTTGATGCACTTGACTTCTCTACATTTTCTACTTGGAGCCCAATTGTTCTCAGTGACTCGATGGAGTCTTCCAACTCTTGATGAAGATCACTAAGGTAAGAGATTGGTTTGCAAGAGATCCAATGTGAACTTTCCATCTAACCAAAGACTGAGGTTCACTTGCACTTGAAATTTTCACTTGATCTTGATGAAGGTCTTTTTTTTGTGAGAGGGTGGGTTTTGATATTTGAATGGGGCTCAGATTCTTGCAATTGATGATTTGGTGTTAAAAAGGCAACACGAATTATCCTTCACCTTCTCCACCTACCGATATTTATGGTGCCATGTCTCCCAACCGCTAAAAGTAATTGTGGAGCACATCTCTTGATCTGTAACATCTATTTTGGGCATGATTTGTCCTCTACCATTTGTTTTGAATTACTACAATGTATAGTGATCTGGGTTACGTCAAGTTGCTATTATATGACAACTTTTGGGTCATTTTGAAAGGAGGTTGGTTCACTATATGTTCTCTACATGCCAAGGAAGTTGTAGGGCATCCATTAACACCATAGTCCAATTCATTAAGAGATTGCAGATGAATAGAAGAAGATTCTAGTATTGTAATTATATTTTGTTGTAGAATTTATCCATGGTACTTTGTATGTATTTAAGAGAGTTTCTTAGTTGTATCTAGAGATTTTCCCCTGTCACATTTTTTGGTATGAATGTAACATTGAGTTAGATAGATGTGACATCATTCTGAAGATATTGCAAGGCTTGTAATGATCTTTCTTAGTTTTATGTATGAATATATGTAATTGTGTATAGATTACTAAGTATGTTCTACTATAGGTTTATATCTGTTGATGTATGTAAATGTATAGTTGCATGTTCTTCTTTTCTTTTTTGTTCTCTTCTCAATGTTGTGACTCAATTTCCCAATAGATAGGCATTGGTCTGGAACCATATGTCAATCTCAAATCCATCAAATCAAACACAAACTAGTAGTGTAGGAGTTGGAGTAGTTTTTGTGCATTCATGACCTAGTATTATAACTAGGGATTTATCTTCAAGATATCTATTCAAATAAAATTATCTCATGTGGTTCATGATTACATATAGGGTTATTAGCTATATAGGGGTTATATGCAACCAATTTTTCTATCTAGTGACAATTTTTGGGGCTAAGACATCAAGTTGGTTTTGGTTGTCCTTGTCTTTTCATTGATCATTTTATGTGATTCCAATACATATTAAGGTATACCCCTATGAACACCCTCCTAAGTCTAAGTTGAGCTTGAAGTATAGGAGATTTGACCCACTCTCATAAAGTTGGACATTATCCCTCCATATTCTATTGATGATTTGAGTTCACTTACATGATGACAACTTTGGCTTTGTGAGTGATATTTTTCTCTAGGAAGTGGAGCAATGATTTTGAGACCTTTCAGGAGCAATGCTCCCAACAAAGTCGATGGGCAATGCCCCTTGTGGGGTAAAGAGGCAACAACCCTAGCAATGTCAATGGGAAACATCCTTGATATGCTCTTTGTTGTAATATAAGATAGAGTTGAGGAGTAGATCCCTCACCACCAAGCCCAAATTAAGGACTTTGAGACTACGCAAATCTTTTAGGCATATGCCAAAATTTCATGATTTTCATCATTTTAAGTTAATGATGTAACATAGGGGATGTGTCGTGAGGATACATTAAACAAAAAAGAAAAGTTGTAAATGAAGAAAAAACATTATTTTGTTTGTTTTGTGAAAAAATATCATTTTTGGTCAAACTAGTCAATACATGAATTCTACTTACAATGTTATGAACTCTCCTTGACCCTCTCATAACTTGAAATTTTGACAATAATAATAGCCAATAATATACCAAAAATAAATAGATGAATTCATCATTATGAACTTAGGAGGATTTCTTATGATTAGTAAAATATATTTGTATGGCTTAGAAGTACCAATAGAATTTATTAGAATGATATATTAATAAACTATTGTACATGTGTATAAATATTCTAAGTGGTTTACCATATAGAATTATTGCTTGCAATCTTAAATTAATTAATAGACCATATAACATGTAATATTTGTTTATGATGCAATTTCATATAAAAAAATCAGAATCGAGTAACTTTTGAAAATATTATAATATGAAAAATCTTTCCAAGTTATAAAAACGCGTAATATGATTATTGATATGGTATCCCTCTCACTTTAACGTATTAACATAATCACCCTTTGCATATAATCATAAGAAGGAGCCCAACTATAGCATCTAAGACCTAGGTAAAACCAAACCCCAAAATATCTCTCGAGTTGAGCATTTCATAAAAAAAAATGTTTGAAACTTGACTAAAATATTTTACACTACATTTCAAATGTGATTCAAATTATTTAAATGCAGTTCAAACATGAAAAAAATGATAAACATTGTTGACCCCAATTTCTTTAGAAACCACGATTTTACTCCTTATGCTCTCTACTATCCTGATGATGGATCACGAAGTGTGATCCGAAATGTTGATGCAAAAATACTGACACAATCTAATCCAGAAACATTTAGCAATAACCACAATTTTATTTAGAAAAATATGAAACTACAAAGATTTGTGATTAATCACTATTTTTCCAAATTTTTATTTCTATAATATACATATTTTTTATGCTTTTATCAATTCTTCAAATAAGCAACCATTAGAGACCTCATCAAACTTATACTTCATTGACATAAGCATTAAACATTAGGCCTTGAAGGTTTTATCTCACTATATTAGTGACAGGCAAGGCACTCATTGTGTACCATGCAATTCCATTGACACTGTGCAAATTAATATCTAAATTTTTCAAATTGTGTGCTCTGCAATTCCATTGAACCTTTGTACAAATAAATATTTAAATATTCTACATGTCATTAACTCCAATTCTAACATTTCTATATAGACCCCAGAAGATAAATTATGCAAAAGGCCATTTTGTAAAACATATATTCTAATGATTAAATTTTAAACTTCAATGAATGAATCATCTCAAAGATAGATTCACGATATGGAATTTTAATATCTTCAATATTTAAAGGACATTCAAGAAGTCACTCTAGTAAACTAACAATGAAATACGTATATGATGTACTCATTAACATTCAAATTCTAATTTGGAGTGCCCCTAATGAAAGTTTTCAATTTGACTTTAAAGTTTAAACCAATGGTGGTGGAGTTTCAAAGGGCACAAAGTACTACTTAGTAGGGATATTATAAATAGCTATGTATTTCTTACATAATATGAACTTTGTTCTTTGAGATTTGTTCCAAAAAGGAGTCTGCATTAAGGCGTGGTGACTATATAAGGAAAAATAGCTATGCTATAGGGAGACGGCACACATTTGGGGAAGACACCATTTTAAGAGGAGTTGATAGTGTTAAGAGGAGGAAATAATTTAAATAAATTCTACCTAGAATTGTATTTAACGGTGATTAACAAATTTCATAAGAAATTTGTGTTAGTTTTTATTAAATAGATAGGTGTAATTCAAAAGATCTGAAGATGATTACACAAATAAATAATATACGAAAGATTTTTTTGTTATAAATTAATTATTTTTCATTATTATAGAATTTTCATACATTTAATATATTTTTTATTTTCATATAGAGTTTTTTTAATCTCTATGATCACTTCACTATTCTTATCTAATTATGTTCCTTAATTCCTTACTAGGATTCTTCTTGATAAATCCTACCTCATTAAAAAATTTAGTTAACCCTTTGATAATTTCAAACCTTCTAACCCTCAAAACCTCCTTCATATTTTAACATATCTTTCTAGCTATTATTTTAGTTTTCATATCTGAATTTTTAATTTAGATATTGGGGGTTTATCTATGGCCCAATCCTTACTACATAAGAGCATATACTATTAACAAAGGTGAAATTTCATAAGCAACATTTAATAATGCATAGTAGTGCTAAGAGCCAACATGAGGTATTTATACTAAATATTATAAAGAACAAAATTTCACATCTAGAATATTCCACATAAGAATCTTATGAATGGACTTGCTTATGATAACCCCCCATAAGATCAACTTTCCAAATGCCAAAACTACAAGCACTTGTACACACAATTATAAACATATAATCTAGGAACAATTACTAGCTCCACTTTTGCATCCACTAGCTACTCAACTACTTTTGCCAATTCGTAAAATTTTAGACCATGCATAATAGCATTTCTATGCTTCACCCTTATCAACATACTTATCAAAGGAATGACATCAATGTCATGTCCCATTTTTAATTAATTCAATTTAATGTATAAATCACTCAATTCAAATAAGATGATTTATTTATTGTAAGGTCTTTAGGGTCGACCTTGTAATTTTTAAAATTTGGGCCCAGGCACCCATTTAGGATTGGGTCAACTATTTTGAAGAGTTATCTTTTTTTTTTTCCTTCCAAAATGAGGCATGGGATTTTGGGTGCCCAAGTTGGGTTGCAATATATAAAACTTGTAACATTTCCATCTAGCAAATTGTCTCATCTTATCTCAATTTATTTTATGGAGCACTTTGTGTTCAAGTTACTTCTATGGATGAAAATCCATTGGTTGCAAATATTAGAGGATAAAACCCCTTTGGTATATAAGGGTGATCTCATTTAGAGGTTACAACAGAGCTTTAAGGAGTAATGCAATTTAGCTAGTTTAGTTTTATGCATGTTCATAGGTTCAAAATTGTTGTTTTTGTCACTAGTTTATTGTAGATTTTTTTCTAACCCCATGATATTGTAATGATTGTCATAATATTAAGTTGAAAGAATTTTTAGGACCAAAGATGCTAGGAAGAATGGGAGTTGGGTAGAAAGCATGATGTTGGTGATGACAGCAAAGGTGTGAGGGTTAGTTGTTGCTCATGTCTCTTCTTATGTAGGTCTATGAGTTCGCAGGCCCATATTTGGCTTAACTCTTTGGCTTTGTCTATCTTGTCATGTGGGGGTGATTTCCCTTCTTCTCTTTCTTTTTTCTAGTTTTTTTAATAAAACATTTGCTTGTGGTTGGTGTGTTTGTATGCATGAAGATGCATGAGGGTCTTAGGGAACCCCCTCCCACCTCCTTTAAAGAGGTTGTCAGGAATGTCAAATCCTCATCCACTAGTCATACGAATGTTGTTAAATTTTTATCATGTACAACTAAGGAGATTAAAATAGATCAAAATTTGGAGACTCGTCCTAAATCAAATGGATGTTTGGAGTGTACCAAAGATTGACCTAGTGTGCTAATTAATCATGATATAATTGTTGATGTTGTCTTGTATCTTTCTAAGCATGCTTTGATTTATATTCATGGGTATTAGATTTTCTTTGTTGTTTTTAGAAGCTTGGGCTCAAAGGAATTGGCAACCTGAGGGAGATATGGATATTATTCTTGAAGTGAATGGCTATTTTTATGTGGTTTTTTCAAGAATTGTAGTGTTGTTGTTTCCAACTAATTTTCCAAGTTTCTCTAAGGATTATCTAGATTCCATCCTTAAGAACTCTAGGTCAGTGGCCAACGAGTAGGAGATAGATTTCATACTTATTCTCCTTTACACTTTAGGCTCTACAAAATCAAGGTGGGTACCCCTTTACATAACATCATTTCTTATTTCAAAGGTGGGATTGATTATGTTTAACATATAATAGTTTCACACCGAAAATCTCGAGGATTGGCTTGACTAGCTAAATCCTCTTCAAAATCCCCTAGTGCTCTATACTTAAATGGTGTGAAATGAGCATATAAAATAAAATAAATAATAGTAAATCAAATCTTCAATTCTTCAATTTTAACTTGATTTGAATAGTCTTAGCTTAAAGTTTTGTAGATTCAACTATACCAGTGTCTTATCCATTGGGAGAGTCGGAAGATGAAGATAATTTTCTCCTACAACAAACCAACTCTATGGTTTCTTATAACCTCATTGCCTTACAATGAGAAACCAAATAACATAACAACATTACTACTCTTCTTCAAAATCCTTACTACAATCACAATTTCCTTAATGACTTATTTGAAAGAGAATTTAATATATTTATTGAATAGAAGCCCACAAGAAGACATTCATAACAACAAATGTGAATTGAGAACCCTGAATAATCCTTGCTTATTAAGATTCAAAAGAGATTTATTACAATATGGAGACAATAGTAACTTGATATACAATTTGTGAACATCAATGTTTGAGTTGTTTGTTGCTATTACAGAGAAAAATTACATCATCGTTCTTTTGAAGCCAAAATTCCTAACTATACAAAGCTAAAAATATATAGAGACTAAAATTACGAAGAACTGGAATTGTTAAAAATGAGACTTGAAACTTCCTTTTATAGACACAAGGGAAGCAACAAGAAAAAGCCTCAATCACTGCTTAAGTCACTAAAGACAAAATTGAAATGGTGACACCTTTACAAAAAATAAAAATCATTTATGTAGTGAGGAGAAACCACTCAAAATCCATTGAAGATCTTCTTGAAGCATTTATATGTTGAAAGAATGAAGAAGGAGCCCCTTAATATGTTGTCATTGATTTCAACATTGGTTGTTGATATCTACACTAATCCGGTGAATAGAGCTATCTAGTAATGCATATACCCTGATCTGGTATTCTGGTCTGCATTCTCTCATATGATAAGATCTACTTATGTAGTGATAATATGTTGTTCTTGACTATAATGTGCATCTATGATCAAGATTTCAGTTTTTTTGGATGTATAGTCTAAAAGATATAAGTCAAGTAGTTTGACATACAATTTTTGGCTATGTATAAGGCAAGTAGGTATGAGTAATCCAGTTTGCATTCCTCCGGTGTTAGGAATCATACTTTGCAATTTTGAAATATTACCTACATGTGTTAGTACGTTATATATTCTAGATGGCGTGATTATGTGATCACATTGATTGTTGGTGTTGATCAGTTGGCATATTTTGTGATTAGATTTAATTCTTGGACGACCTAATGCTTGATATATGTATTGCAAATGTTAGTGAGACCTATTTTAGGTCCATGCCGACCTAAATCAAGTGTTGCATGTTTGGTTTAAGCTCGAAGGTGTTTTTGGTGCAAGTGTGGAGCTGACAAGGTAATTTTGATTTAATATAGGACTACAACCTAATTGATGTATGCGGATGTATTGGGTATATATGTAAGACACTTTTTACGTTGTAGGTGTGACATGATAGTGATATGAGATGTGAATATGCAAATTTCTATGTACATGATCAGATCTATAGTAGAGATATTGTGAATATTCAACAAATGTAAAGCAGAGCAGTGTTTTATATTCTGCATCTGATAAAGTACATAGAGTCAGTGTTTTGAGCTTCAAAAGAACTAAATTTAGCACAAGGAAGGTGCATTTTTTACTAGCTCACATCTTGGTCGTGTGGCCATTCTATCTTCTGTATATTCTTCTTTTTGTGGCTATGAGCCCTATTGGACAGTGTGTCCTAGTAGTGAGCCTCTGTAATTTCTTATAACCGATTATAATATATTGCGAGCTAATGCTTACTGTGGTTTTTCCCTTTTTGGGTTTTCCATGTAAAAATATTAGTGTTCATGTGTGATGTGATCTTGTGATTGTTTTATGCTTTCATTCATTATTACTATTGGATGTGTTTTGTTAATTGGATAGATTGTGATCAAATGGTTTAATAGAATATTGATTCACCCCCCCTCAATATTTTGGGTGTTCAACAATTGGTATCAGAGCCTAGTTCCTTCTAAGAAGCCTAACAAATTGAGGAAGATCTTGGAGGTTGAACACATGGTTGATAGAAAGTATCCTACTCCTTTAGAAGAAATTGTTGCAATTGAATACATAGAAGATGGTTTCATGATTGACAAGGAAGAACTTAAAGAAGGTCTTGAAGATATTGACAAGGTAGAAGGTGAAAATAAAGATTTAAAGGAAAACCTAAAGGAAGCAAATGAATGCATCAAAAAATTAAGAGAAAACATCAAAAAATTTAGAGAAAGACATAAGGAAGTCAATGGACAATTGAGGCAAGCAAATGAAGATATCATTGGACTAAAAGTGCAAGTGCAAGAAAATAAGAATTAAGGAATGTCTGAATACAATGGTAAAGAGCAAGACTGATGAATGCACAAGACTTGAAGAAGAACTGGTAAATCTAAAATCAGATTTGGAAAAAGCAAGAATTCATGAGGACAAATGTAAAATAAGTTCTACAGTGCTTGATGAGTTGATTGCAGGACATAAACAATCTAAAGATAAAGGAGGTTTGGGACTTGAAGAAGGAGAAAGCTCAAAGGCTAACCAGACCCCAAACAAGGTTGGCAATCAAGAGAAGACTCAAGGCAATGGAAAAAAAATCAGGAATCAAAGAAGCAATGTTAGAAGACCCCCTATCAAACAACCAAATTCTCAAAGGTAGCAATCTTTCAATGGATATTTTTTATGCGATAAATTTGGACATAAGGTAATAGAATGTAGAAGTAGAATGAATTAGAATACTAGATCCTTCTCTAGACAATGTTTTGCATCCAAGAAATTTGGACATGGAGCTATTGTGTGTAGAAATCAAATAATGAATAGATATAATGCTAGTAGAATGGTTCAATCTTTCAATGGTTAATACTATACATGCAATGTATTTGGAAACAAAGCTAACTAGTATATATCCAGATTGAATAGAGGTCAATTTGGTTAGAAAAATGTTGTATGCTACAATTGCAACAAATCCGAACACATTTCAAGATTTTGTAGAAGAATGGAAGACAAACTAATCCGACAAAGAGAAATGAACCTGTGAAGAAAATTGATCCTACTGAAGTAAAGAAGGAAATAGAAAAGATTTGGAGAAATAAAGAGGATCCTAAGAACAAAGAAGAATCAAGAACTACAAATGAATATGCGCCTCTCTCTAGTGCAGATAATTCTCTTGAAAATTAAACCTAGGCATGGGCTTTGGGGGAGTAATAACTAAAAAATCAAACAACCCCTAGAAGTTTGAGGTGTGAAGGAGTGACACTAAGATATGTGGTGCAAAATCAAATGCTTAAGATTTTGAAGAAGAAACCGGTAGAAAGTATACAAATCTAAAGAAATATAGAGTTTTATAGGGTTTATAGTTTATCAGTGAAGGGTTTATCGACTTTATGGAATTTGAAGCATTTAATGCAGAATTAGGGCAGATCGGGAATGGTTTAAAGTGAAATTCTAAGTCAATTTCAATCATATTTTATCATTTGAAGAGAGAAGAGCAAGTTGAAGGAGATTTGAGAGGTGATTCAAAACAAATTTGGTGTAGAATAACTCAAACCCTAGATCTTATTGTGTGCATAAAAGGTATTTACAACTTACTATGCTTTGTGGGTTTAAAATAGAATTGATTCCTTAAGCATTTGAGTTCGAATCAAAGTTAAAATGGCTACCCCAACCATTGTTAACATCACTGAGAGGCTTGAACCAAAATTTAAGAGGTATCTAATGAAAATATTTGACAATGACCTCGTCAATGCGTTTTCAAGCATTTCATATAGGGTTTTACCTACGAAAGATACTAGGGCATACATACATGGGAAATTAGAAGAGTATAATCACCTTAAAATCAAAGATCTATGGATTGATGAGCTTATTGGAGATGATCACCTTATGAAATCGAAATACATTAACCTAGTGAGGAACAAACTAGATGTTTGGAATTGGTTCCCCAATTACAGTTGTGATGTTGATGCCAAATATGTGAGGCTAGCATTGAGAAAAATTCATGACCATTTTCTATGGACTGACATACCTGGACTAATTACCAAGGAAGTGTTCAAGGATGTTACAAAGTTGTGTGATACCAAACCGATACCGGTACTTAAGTCCGTGAAGAATGAAGTTGTTATGGAGCTAACCGGTTCCACGTATGATAAAAGGGCTTTAACAACTAAACCTATCTGGAACCCTGTTGTGAGATATGATTCTATGGTAATAGGTCATAAGATTTACTTTACAAACAAAGAAAATTTAGTTTCAGCCACAACTATCTATGTTGCACATGAAATGGTGGTAAATGGAAAAGAATTTGATTTGTGTGAGTTGCTTCGACAACTTCTTGAGAATCTAAAGTTGACAAGAGAAAATAAATATGCATTCAAGTTTGGAACTTTGGTAATATGTTTATTGTTTTACTTCATGAAAGAGCTTCCTAGAAGGAAGGGTATTATATGGGATAGAAGTATACCAGTGGCAAACCAAATTTTGGACTACATGCATAGCTTAGGTGGCTTACAGGCATAGGATGATGCCTTAACTACATTCTTTGCAATTTTCCAAAATAGTATGCATGAAAGGGAGAGAATTCCCCATAAACTAGTAGGCAAATATGCAAAGTAAATAACTTTTGTTGTTACAACTGACAAGTGTATTATTGAGGCATTTGAACCAAGAATGGTATGGATTACAACTCTTGGCTACAAAGTTTTTGAAGATGAATTTAATGGATATGTGCATATGTTGCTTAAAATTCCTAAGAACTCCTCACATAAAAGGTATGGGACATATGAAGAAAAATCTTTAGAGGTGCATTTGGAGTTGAAGAAACTTGAGATCCAGAAGAGAAAGGAAAATAGTAGAGTAATGGGCTATAAACAAAGGATATACAAAAGAGTAGATCAAGGAGGCCAAAGTAATAGAAGCCAGTATTGTAGTTGAGTCCTCCAGATCAAGGAGATCTGGAAGAACAACTACCATCCTTGTTTCTACATTACCTAAGTCCTCTGAAGCTACTGCTACTATCACTGGTAAAGGAAAGAAGAAGGAGCTCAATTCTCTCGTAATTGAAGAAATCATTACTTTGGTTGAACCAAATATAAGAGAAAGAAAGAGGAAGAATGTGACTCCAATAGCAACCCCCGCTACCTCTACAAGGAGAAAGAAGAAAAAGGTTTTCAAAGAAAATAACCTAAGTGCAATTATTGAAGAAGAAATTGAGTTGGGATTAGAACATGAAGAATAATTGACAAGAAAAAGAAGAATTAGTGCTACTGAAAGCAGCGAAGGTGCTTCACAAGAGGAAAGCATAAGAGCTATAAAAAAAAAAGTGGACATTGTAGACACTTCAGAAGAAGAAGAAATTGAAAGAGAAAAGGAAGAATTTTTTTGAACAAGACAACTAAGAGGGGGGGTGAATCAGTTGTAGAAAATTTTACATTTTAATTCATTCACCAAAACTTTAGATCAATCACAAATCCTTAACTCCGTTAAAATGATTAAACATTAAGTGCAAGTGCGAAAACTGAAAACCATCACACAAACACAATAACACCAAATTTAAGTGGAAAACCCAATTAGGAAAAACCATGGTGAGGATTAACTCACACTATAGAGAATATCAAAACTGATTGCAAAGGCTCACTGCCTGAGAAAGGCTAATTGCTAAAACAAGGACTCACTGTCCAATAGGGTTAACCACCCGGAGGGCTCACTGCCATAGAGATACAAAGAAGATAGAAGAGATATGTTATAGAGAGAAAACAATCTCAATGTAATAGTGATTTCCACCACAATTTACTCAACCAGTTGCACACATGCATGAATGATAGAGTACACTTTTTGCTCACTACATCCAGAAACAACATTTAGAATTTGCACTGATCTACCACACTTGCATCACACACACACACACACACACACCGATTCACATCTATTTCACATCTATCTGCACTATTTCTTTGCACTTATCTCTTGCTCTATTTCACCACTAGCTCATCTTGTATTTATACCATCTTCAACTTTGAAACATATCCAAAGTTGGTCATCCATCATTAAATTCAAATTATGTCAGCACCAGAAAATCCTAGGGTGGAATAAGAATGAGGGTGACCCAAACACATGCTTGATGAGGACCCAAATAGGTCCCAACACACTTCATCAACTTCGAAAGTAGTGTTCAACATAAGGTTGAACAAACTAGTGTAAAAAACATAGAACAATTAAGCACACACAACCCTTAGCACGATCAAATCTTTCCAGACACCAAAATTATCTTCAGCATGATCAAAACAACTTAACTCTAGAACCACAAGTCATAAGACTTAACCAAAACTAAATCTGAACCAACAATATTTCTCCCGTACCTCAGCTAGATACACAAAAAACAACGGTTCACAAATGGTGAACATAACTCGCACTATACAATGAACCACACAAATATAGGAGCAAAACCTGGAGAAACCATTGAACACCTGCAACCTTCCTTCATTGTAATTTTCTCAATATCCCTGATATATACAACTAATATCCCGCATCAATGACAATAGTAACCAGTTGATAACCATCTATGTTGCACATAAAATGGTGGTAAATGGAAAAGAATTTGATTTTTGTGAGTTTCTTCGACAACAACTTCTTGAGAATCTATAGTTGACAAGAGAAAATAAATACGCATTCAAGTTTGGAACTCTGGTAATATGTTTATTGTTTTACTTCATGAAAGAGCTTCCTAGAAGGAAGGGTATTATATGGGACAAAAGTATACTAGTGGCACACCAAATTTTGGACTACATGCATAGCTTAGGTGGCTTACAAGCACATGATGATGCCTTAACTACATTCTTTGCAATTTTTTAAAATAATATGCATGAAAGGGAGAGAATTCCCCACAAAGTAGTAGACAAATATTCAAAGGAAATAACTTTCTTGTTACAACTAACGAGTGTATTATTGAGGCATTTAATGGCTATGAAGCTTTTGAAGATGAATTTAATGGATATGTGGATATGTTGCTTAAAATTCCTAAGAGCTCCTCATAGAAAAGGTATGGGACATATGAAGAAAAATCTTCAAAGGTGCATTTGGAGTTGAAGAAACTTGAGATCCAGAAGAGCAAGGAAAATAGTAGAGTAATGGGCTATAAACAAAGGATTTACAGAAGAGTAGATCAAGGAGGCCAGAGCAATAGAAGCCAGTATTGCAGATGAGTCATCCAGATCAAGGAGATCTGGAAGAACAACTTCCATCCTTGTTTCTACATTACCTAAGTCCTCTGAAGCTACTGCTACTATCACTTGTAAAGGAAAGAAGAAGGAGCCCAGTGCTCTGGTAATTGAAGAAATCATTACTTTGGTTGAACCAAACACAAGAGAAAGAAAGTCGAGGAAGAATTTGACTCCAATAGCAACCCCTACTACCTCTACAAGGAGAATGAAGAAAAAGGCTTTTAGAGAAAATAATCTAAGTGTAATTGTTAAAGAAGAAATTGAGCTGGGATTAAAACATGAAGAATAATTGACAAGAAAGAGAAGAATTAGTGCTACTAAAAGCGGTGAAGGTGCTTCACAAGAGGAAAGCATCAGATCTAAAAAGCAAAAAGTGGTCATTGTAGACACTTCAGGAGAAGAAGAAATTGAAAAAGAAAAGGAAGGATTTTGTTGAACAAGACAAATAAGAGGGGGGGTGAATCAGTTGTAGAAAATTTAACTTTTTAATTCATTCACCAAAACTTTAGATCAATCACAAATCCTTAACTCCGTTAAAATGATTAAACATTAAGTGCAAGTGCAGAAACTAAAAACCATCACACAAACATAGTAACACTAGATTTACGTGGAAAACCCAATGAGGGAAAAACCACGATGAGGATTAACTCCCACTATATAGAATATCAAAATTGATTACAAAGGCTCGTTGCCTGAGAAAGGCTCGCTGCCAAAACAAGGACATACTGTCCAACAAAGTTAACCACCTGGAGGGCTCATTGCCACAGAGATACAAAGAAGATATAAGAGATATGTTATAGAGAGAAGACAATCTCAATGTAACAGATATTTCCACCATAATTTTCTCAACCACTTGCACACATGCATGAATGATAGAGTACACCTTCTACTCACTACATCCAGAAACAACATTTAGAATTTGCACTCATCTGCCACACTTGCATCACACACACACCGATTCACATCTATTTCGCATCTATCTGCTCTATTTCTTTGCACTTATCTCTTTCTCTATTTCACCACTAGCTCATCCTGTATTTATACAATCTTCAACTTTGAAACATATCCAAAGTCGGAAATCCATCATTAAATTCAAATTAGGTCGACACTAGAAAATCCTAGGGTGGAATAAGAATGAGGGTGACCCAAACACATGCTTTATGAGAACCCAAGTAGGTCCCAACATGCTTCATCAACTTCAAAAGTAATGTTCAACATAAGGTCGAACAAACTAGTGTAAAACACATAGAACAATTAAGCACACACAACCCTTAACATGATCAAATCTTTCCAAACACCAAAGTTATCTTCAACATGCTCAAAACAACTTAACTCTAGAACCGCAAGTCATAAGACTCAACCAAAAAAAAATCCGGACCAACAATATTTCTCCCGGACCTCAACTAGATATACAAAAAACCAAAGTTCACAACTGGTGAACATAACTCGCACTGTACAATGAATTAGAAGCCAATAATCTGGATATAGTAGCTTCCAACAACCATGATCAACATATTTGAACCACACAAACAAAGGAGCAAAACTCGGAGAAACCACTGAACACCTGCAACCTTCCTTCATTGCAATTTTCTCAATATCCTTGACATATACAACTAATATCCTGCATCCATGACATCAATGACAATAGTAACCAGATGATAACCATCTATGTTGCACATGAAATGGTGGTAAATAGAAAAGAATTTGATTTGTGTGAGTTACTTCGACAACAACTTCTTGAGAATCTAAAGTTGATAAGAGAAAATAAATATGCATTCAAGTTTGGAACTCTGGTAATATGTTTATTGTTTTACTTCATGAAAGAGCTTCCTAGAAGGAATGGTATTATATGGGACAAAATTATACTAGTGGCACGCCAAATTTTGGACTACATACATAGCTTAGGTGGCTTACAGGCACAGGATGATGCCTTAACTGAATTCTTTGCAATTTTTCAAAATAATATGCATGAAAGGGAGAGAATTCCCCACAAACTAGTAGACAAATATGCAAAGGAAATAAATTTTCTTGTTACAACTGACGAGTGTATTATTGAGGCATTTTATGGCTATGAAGTTTTTGAAGGTGAAGTTAATGGATATGTGGATATGTTGCTTAAAATTCCTAAGGACTCCTCACAGAAAAGGTATGGGACATATGAAGAAAAATCTTCATAGGTGCATTTGGAGTTGAAGAAACTTGAAATCCAGAAGAGCAAGGAAAAGAGTAGAGTAATGGGCTATAAAAAAAGGATATATAGAAGAGTAGATCAAGGAGTCTAGAGTAATAGAAGCCGGTATTGCAGGTGATTCCTCTAGATCAAGGAGATCTAGAAGAACAAATTCCATCCTTGTTTTTACATTACCTAAGTCCTCTGAAGCTACTACTACTATCACTGGTAAAGGAAAGAAGAAGGAGCCCAATGCTCTGATAATTGAAGAAATCATTACTTTGGTTGAACTAAACACAAGAGAAAGAAAGAGAAAGAACGTGACTCCAATATCAACCCCTGCTACCTCTACAAGGAGAAAGAAGAAAAAGGATTCTAGAGAAAAGAACCTAAGTGCAATTGTTGAAGAATAAATTGAGTTGGGATTAGAACATGAAGAATAATTGACAAGAAAGAGAAGAATTAGTGCTACTAAAAGCGGTGAAGGTGCTTCACAAGAGGAAAGCATCAGAGCTAAAAAGCAAAAAGTGGACATTGTAGACACTTCAAAAGAAGAAGAAATTGAAAGAGAAAAGGAAGGATTCTGTTGAACAAGACAACTAAGAGGGGGGGATGAATCAATTGTAGAAAATTTAACTTTTTAATTCATTCACCAAAACTTTAGATAAATCACAAATCCTTAACTCCCTTAAAATGATTAAACATTAAGTGCAAGTGCAAAAATTGAAAACCATCACACAAACACAGTAACACCAGATTTACGTGGAAAAACCAATGAGGGAAAAACCATGGTGATGATTAACTCACACTATAGAGAATATCAAAATTGATTACAAAGGCTCACTTCCAAAATAAGGACTCACTGTCTAACAAGGTTAACCACCCAGAGGGCTCACTTCCACAGAGATACAAAGAAGATAGAAGAGATATATTATATAGAGAAGATAATCTCAATGTAATAGAGATTTTAACCACAATTTACTCAACCACTTTCACACATGCATGAATGATAGAGTACACCTTCTACTCACTACATCTAGAAACAACATTTAGAATTTGTATTGATCTACCGCACTTGCATCACACACACACTGATTCACATCTATTTCGCATCTATCTGCTCTATTTATTTGTACATCTATCTGCTCTATTTATTTGTACTTATCTCTTGCTCTATTTCACCACTAGCTCATCCTGTATTTATACCATCTTCAACTTTGAAACATATCCAAAGTCAGCCATCCATCATTAAATTCAAATTAGGTTGACACCACAAAATCCTAGGGTGGAAAAAGAATGAGAGTGACCCAAACACATGCTTGATGAGGACCCAAATAGGTCCCAACATGCTTCATCAACTTTGAAAGTAGTGTTCAACATAAGGTTGGACAAACCAGTGTAAAACACATAGAACAATTAAGCACACACAACCCTTAGCACGATCAAATCGTTCCAGACACAAAAATTATCTTCAACATTATCAAAACAACTATAATTGTAAGTCATAAGACAACCAAAAATAAATCCGAACCAACAATCATTCTCTCGGACCTCGGCCAGATACATAGAAAACCACAGTTCACAACTAGTGAACATAACTCGCACTATACAATGAGTTAGAAGCCAAGAATCTAGATATAGTAGCTTACAACAACCATGATCAACATATCTAAACCATACAAAGATAGGATCGAAACCCGTAGCAAAACCTGGAGCAACCATTGAGCACCTGCAACTTTCCTTCATTACAATTTTCTCAATATCCTTGACATATACAACCAATATCTTGTATCCATGAAATCAATGATAGTAGCAACTAGTTGAAATCAATGATAAAACCTTCATTCTTGCAACAATCTCCCCTCCTTATCATTGATGGCAACACATGATGTGAAAAACCATCAAAGACAACATACTAGCTCTGAACACACTTTTCATGATTTTTCTTTCGATTTCTCCCGTTAATAGATAATATTTTTCACATGATAATTTTATCCATCTTCATCTTCTTCCTCTCCCCCTTTGACATCAATGGAAAAGGCAAAGGATATTTTGCATTGATTTCCCCTTTGACATTAAAAACAAAATACTCATACAATGAAAAAACATGACGCTACTTGCTCCCCCTGAGAGGTAGCCACCAAAACATCAGTCTAGAAGAAATATAGATCCATAGACCCACTGGTTTGATGCATCTCCATATGCATCTAGTTCAAGAAAGGAGGGGTAATAACCCCTAACTTCTCCTAGAGATACTCAAAATTATCTTTAGGAAGAGCCTTCGTAAATATATCAACAATTTGATCCTTCATAGGTACATACTCAAGCTTTACTTCATTCTCCACAACCTTCTCTCTCAAGAAGTGATACCTGATAGATATATGCTTTGTCCTCGAGTGCATCATTGGATTCTTTGAAATGTTAATTGCATAAAAGATAGAAATAGGACCATCATACACAACTGTGACATCTTTCAATGTCTGTTTCATCCATAAAACATGTGTACAACAATATGCAACAACAATATACTCAGCTTTAGTAGTAGATAAGGAAACTAAATCTTTCTTTTACTCAACCATGCCACCAATATGCAACCAAGAAAGAATGCACCACCACTTGTACTTTTTTTGTCATCTACACATCCAACCCAATTTGTATCTATAAATGCACTTAGTGTAAAGTCAATATCTAGGATTCTATAAGACATAATCCAGAGTGTCATTCAAATATCTAAATAATCTTTTAAGAACAACAACATGTGTTTCCTTAGGATCTTCTTGAAATCCAGCCACAAGATAAACAACATGCATGATATCCGGTCTAGTAGCAATCAAATACAATAGTATACCAATCATAGATCTATACTTGCTCTTATCAGCTTTAGGTGAATCATCATCTTTACCTAATTTGCAACCAGTCACCATAGGAGTGCACATCGGTTTGGAACCATCCATCCCAAACTTCTTCAACATCTCTTTCACATACTTTGACTATGAAATAAAAATCCCTTTCTTTGTTTGATTAATTTGTAGCCTAAGAAAGAAATTAATCTCTCCAAACATAGACATATCAAATTATTTTTGCATTTCTTTTGAAAACATCTTACACATAGTTTCATTTCATCCAAAAAAAATTCATCGACATATACACCCACAATCATGATTTTGTCATTTTCAATTTCGAAATATAGATTAATATCTATTGTACCTTGTTGAATCAAGTAATTGTCTAACCTTGCATACCAAGCTCTAGGAGCTTGCTTCAATCCAGATAAAACTTTCTTCAATCTGCAAACCATATCTAGATGATCTGACAATTGAAATCCTTTCGGTTTTTCCATGTAGACCTCTTCCTTTAGTTCACCATTCAAAAATGTAGACTTAACATCCATGTAATGGACCTTGAAATCTTTATGAGCAACAAACACTAAAAACATCCCGATAGCTTCCATTCTTGCCATCGGAGCAAAAGTCTCCTAAAAATCTATGCCTTCTACTTGTGAGTAACCCTTACACATAAGCCTCGCTTTGTTTTTTACCACTTCTCCATTTTGATTCAACTTATTTCTGAATACCCACTTTGATCCAATAATGATTTTATCTATCAGTCTTGGAACTAGTTCCCAAGTTTGTTTCTTCTCAGTTTGCATAAGTTCTTCCTTCATAGCTTCCATCCAATGCTCATTTTTACATGCTTCACTTACATTTTTTGGTTCAATCTCATAAAGTAAACACAAATTTACCTCACTAGTAGTAGCTTTGCTTCTTGTCAATACTCCTTTTGTCTTGTCTCCAATGATCTAACTTTTTGAATGATTTTTCTGCACATATCTAGGTGTCTTAGGGGACACCACTGGAGCTTCTTCTTATTTTTATTCATTATGCTTTTCTTGGTCATCCTTTTCATGTTCTTCCACAACTTCTTCAATCCTTATGCAATCAGGTTCATCAGATACATATCCATCAACATCAATTGAATTCTTCATTGCTTCATCAACCTTGACATTTGTAATTTCTACAATATTTCTCAGTCTTTTATTCAAACATATATAAGCTTTTCTTTTAGTAGAGTATCCAAGAAAAATACCTTCATCCCTTCTTGCATCAAACTTCCCTAAGTTTTCTTCATCCCGTCTGATACAACATTTGCTTCCAAATACCTTGAAATACTTAACAGGAGGAATTCTTCCACACCATAACTCATAGGGGGTCTTTGTACTATTTTCTCTTGCTTGAACTCAATTGAATACATAAACAGCAGTGTGAATAGCTTCTCTCTAGTAAACTTCTAGTAGACCAACCTCAGTAATCATTGATCTAGCGACCTCTTGAATTATTCCATTCTTTCTTTCAACAATTCCATTCTATTGAGGAGTTCTTGGAGTATATAACTGCCTTTTTATTCCATGCACTTCACAAAACATATTAAATTCATGGGAGGTGAATTCACCACCTCTGACAAACCTTAAGCATTTTATCTTCAAATTTACTTCATTCTCAACCATAGGTTTGAATGTCTTGAATCTATCTAATGCATCACATTTCTCTCTATGAAATATAACCCATGTATATCTAGAATAATCATCAATCAAAAGCACAAAGTACCTTTCACCTTGCAGAATTCTCACTCTTGTAGGACCATAGAGATCTATGTGAATTAAATCCAATAGTCTAGTAGTAGATTGTTCCTTTGATCTGAAATTGCTTCTTCCTTGCTTCCCAAACTAACAATTCCTGCAAATAGCATTAAGAGGCTTTGTAATCCTTGGTAAATCTCTCACGACCTTCATTGTATTGATCCTTGCCAAGTTATCAAAATTCATATGACACATTCTCTGATGCCACAACCAAATGTCATTAATCTGAGTCATAAAGCATCGTCCATCAATGCCCTTAAGTTGATAGATATTTCCTTTAGATTGCTTTCCTGCAGCAATCACTATTCCAGAATATTTCCTAATTTCACATCTTTCATCCTTAAATACAAAATTAGATCCTTTACTACACATCTATCCAACACTCAAGATATTATGCCTTAAACCCTTAACATAGTAGACATCATCGGTATTATGCTTGCCATCAAAACTTACTGAACCTATCCCACAAATCTTAACACTAGTATCATCTTTAAACACAACTAAGCCTCCATCATATTTTTGAAGTTTAACAAACTTAATCTTATCACCAGTCATGTGATGTGAACAACCACTATTAACAACCCAATAGTTCTTTTCCTGTTTAGCATGTAGGGCAAAGATAACAATACCTTCATTTTTCTCCTTCTATGGAGGGCATTCCTTCACTTATTTTTCAGAATTAGAAGTAGGTTCATCTTTTATAGCTAAGAACAAGCATTCATTGTCATCAGGATCTCCATAATCAAATTATTCATTAGATATACAGTTAGCATCCTCATTCACATAATAAGCTTTGTTGATCTTCTTACCTTTCTTTTTTTCTCATATCTTTGTTTATTCCTCTTAGCTCTTTTCAGACACCTCGAAGCATAATGACCTATTCCTACAAAACTAAATCATTTAAAGGGTAACTTACCTTCATACTTGTCAAAGCTTTCTTCATTTTTCTCACAAACTTATCTTCTACTTCATCAAGATTTTCTTCATTCAGATCTTCAGCTTTTGTAGCCTTAAAAGAAGTTTCAGATTTGGATCCATTTCTCAAATTCAGCTTTCTCATCTCATATGATGTTAAAGTTCCCAACAAATGATCTTTAGTGTAAGTTTTGTAGCATATATGTTTTTCAATAGCACATACCTTTTCATTGTAAGCATCAGGGAGAGTTTTAAGAATATTCTTTACAATCCTGGATTCATCTATTGTAGCACCAAGTCCTCGTATTCCAACTACTACCTCATCCAATCTATGTACATACGCTTTAACATTCTCATCTTCAGACATATGTAGGACCTCAAACTGCATCTCCAAACTTTGCAAATTTTCCTCTTTGACCCATTCATCTCCTTCATGCGTCTTTTCCAAGGCATCCTAGACTTCCTTAGCAGTCTTCAGATTTTAAACTTTAATCAACTCAGAGTGTACAAGACTATTCTTCAAAATGTACTTCACCTTATTATTCATTTCATGTGCCTTGATCTCATCAGTCGTACTCCAACCATTAACAGGAGTGTAAGTATTCTTGTAAGCTTTCTCCACATCATATCCACAATACTCCAGATATTCTTCCATCAATATTTTCTAGATAACATACTTAGTTCCATCGAACCTCGAATAATCATGAGTAACTTTGCTAGCCATCTCAGACCTTCCTTAAGAAGTTAAGGTCTTCTCCAAGGAACCAAGCTCTGATACCAATTGTTGAACAAGATAACTAAGAGGGGGGTGAATCAGTTGTAGCAAATTTAACTTTTTAATTCATTCACCGAAACTTTAGATCAATCATAAATCCTTAACTTGGCTAAAATGATTAAATATTAAGTGCAAATGCAAAAACTGAAAACCATCACACAAACACAGTAACACCATATTCACATGGAAAACCTAATGAGGGAAAAACTACGGTGAGGATTAACTCACACTATAGAGAATATGAAAACCGATTACAAAGGTTTGTTGCTTGAGAAAGGCTCATTGCCAAAATAAGGACTCGCTCTTCGGATCAGAACTCACTATCCAACAAGGTTAACCACTCGGAGGGCTCACTATCACAAAGATACAAAGAATATAGAAGAGATATATTACAAAGAGAAGAAAATCTTAATGCAACAAAGATTTCCACCACAATTTACTCAGCCACTTGCAAACATGCATGAATGATAGAGTACACCTTCTGCTCACTACATCTAGAAACACAACATTTAGAATTTTCATTGATCTACCACACTTGCATCACACACACACATTGATTCACATCTATTTCACATCTATCTACTCTATTTCTTTTCACTTATCTCTTGATCTATTTCACCACTAGCTCATCATGTATTTATACCATCTTCAACTTTGAAACATATCCAAAGTCAGCCATCCATCATTAAATTCAAATTAGGTCAGCACCAAAACACCCTAGGGTGGAATTAGAATGATGGCGACCCAAACACATGCTTGATGAGGACCCAAATAGGTCCCAACATGCTTCATCAACTTCGAAAGTAGTGTTCAACACAAGGTCGACCAAACCAATGTAAAACACATAGAACAATTAAGCACACACAACCCTTAGCACGATCAAATCTTTGTAGACACCAAAATTATCTTCAACACGATCAAAACATATTAACTCTAGAATTGCAATTCATAAGATTGAGCCAAAAAGAAATCTGGACCAACAACATTTCTCCTGGACATCAACCAGATACATAGAAAATCATAGTTCACAATTGGTGAATATAACTCGCATTGTACAATGAATCATAAGCCAAGACTCTAGATATAGCAGCTTCCAACAACCATGATCAACATATCTGAACCACACAAACATAGGAGCAAATCCCAGAGAAAAACTCAGAGCTACCACTGAACACCTGCAACCTTCCTTCATTACAATTTTCTCAATATCCTTGGCATATACAACCAATATCCTGCATCCCTGACATCAACGAAAGCAACAACTAGTTGATAACCAATTGACCAGTTAACATCAATGACAACATCTTCATTCTTGCAACAGATTCACTGTACATGTTCATGAGAAGCCTATGGAGAAGGAAGAAAATAAGACATAGGAAGGCCCTTTGGAGCAAAAGAAAAAGCATAAAAAGACTCCTTTGGTAAGGGCACACACTCCTATGAAATTGGATGTTTTGGTTAACATGTTACATTATGATAATAAATGCTAGAAGCTGCAACAAAATTGTATGAAGAAGTTGATGAAATAGATAGGAATAAAATCATTGAAGCTATTATTAAATACATTTTTGTTTTAGAAGATGACATGAGCAACATCAAGAAAAAGGTTCCTAGAGTTTTTTGGGATGCCTTAATAGAAAGAAGACATGAAACTATTGAAACCAAGGATAAAATGAAAACTGATGCCTTGGAGGAAATTAAATCCTCATTATCTGAAGATGATAAAGCTACTTTGATAGAAGTATATGCTAAGGAATTCAGAGTCAAACAAAGGGTTACTATTCTTATGGGCAGAGAAAAGGATCAAGTGGATAAACTAAAGAAAGAAATGGTAAAGATAGTCAAAGACATTGTTGAGAAATTTTGCATGATAATTGCTTCCACATCCAGTACATATCAAGAAAAGAAGAATGTTGAAGAAAAGGTTACTGATGCAAAGGAAAATCTTCCTCCTAATTCAAACTTGCCAGTATTCAAAAAGGTCATGGAAGATATGGAAGTAGATGACCATACAATAGGAGAATCGCCATTGTTTGTTGATACGTAGAATGTGGTGTCCTCACCATAATCGGTAGAAGAAACACAAGCTACCCCAGAGACTTTTGTTCCTCTGGAAGATACTGATAAACCTACTAGTAATAATGAAAAACGAAGTGAAGAACAAGAAAAAGAAAAGAATGATGTATAGATGGCACTAAGGAAAACACTAATGAAAAGAATAAAAATGCAGGAAAAGATAATGAAGAAAATCAAAATGAAAATGGTGAAGGATATCAAGAAGAAAAAGAGAAGAAAAATAAGAAATATTATGATAACAAGAAGGAGGAAGAAGATAAGCAAAAGGAAAAAGCCTCTGATGAAGAGGAAAAATATGAGAATGAAGAAGAGCTTGAGGATAGAAAGAATGAAGAAGAAGCACGAAAGACCATGGATCTACCCAAGCCCTCTGGAGAATCTCCCTCTGGGAATCCTCTTAAGGGTATTTTGTCTAGACAAATGAGGTTTCAATCGATAATACCTCCTTAGTTGTTACAACTCCCAATGTATCAAGGTAGTGTGGATTTGGAGAAGATATCACCAATTCAGAAGTTGGAGCTTAGAGATGTCTTTCATGCTTTAAGAAGAAAAGAAATAATTGAAACCCATCAGAAGGGAACTGAGTTAATAAATGAAGCTATAAAGACTTTGTAGGATGCTACTCTCGATTCTTCAATTGGAAATTCTTTAACTTATGTGGAAAATCTAAAGTTTTTGGTTGATTCTCTTAAGGAGTACACCTTTGATTTGAAAGGTTAGATTGAAAATGAAGTTGAAAGAAGGGTTGCAGAGAAGAGGTTGTTTCAGTTACAAGAAAGATGTTCATCAACACATAATAAAGTGGAGAAATACTTGAAGGAAGTTTAAGAATGTGAGGATGAAGCAAAGAATTTGTTTTTGTACTGCATGAAGTAGTCGGATGCCACTCAAGGCATTAAGGAATTAATTGACTCAATTGAGTTACAAATAATTAATGCCTCCAATGCCTATGATCCAACTCAATATAGAGATCATACCACTTGGACTGCCATTATAGACCTATAGAACAGATTCTTCATATTGCAAAAGCAGAAAGAAGACATCATAAGGTAGTTCAGATAGCTTGGGGACTTGGTGAAAACCAAGCATATACTGGTGTAAAGTGCCTTAGTTGATGCTGAAAAGTTTGCAAAGATGAATCCAAATCCCATTACTCTGGAAGAGGGAGAGGAGAGTATAGTAGAATTGGAATCACTATTCAGAATGCTTGTAGCAGCCAAGAAAACTTGGAATGAAGGGAAGTATGCGTGGCAAGAAATTCTCAAGGATCTTGAAGGCGCCTCCTCCTCCGGTTAAACATCTTTCACTTGTATATTCTTTCATTGTTTCAGTTGTTTTCTAGTTTTCCATTGTACATGTAGATGGTTCAATTTTTTTGGGTTAAATCCCTAAGGGGGAGTTAGTATATCCATTTCAGTTATTTCTTCATACCAATGCATCTGAGGGGGAGTTTACATGTGTGTTTTTGGCACACCCTTTGTCCTTCGTGTCAAAGGGGGAGATGAAGATGATTGAATGTTTTGGCGATGGAGATGTTTGTCAAGTTTTGGGAGAAGTTTGGAGATTCATTTTTGGCACATGTTGCCATCAATGACAAAGGGGGAGATTGTTGAAAGAATGAATAAGGATCCCCTTAATGTGTTTTCATTGGTTTCTACATTGGTTGTTGATATCTACACTAATTCGGTGAAAAGAGCTATTTGGTAAAGCATATACCCTAATCTAGTATTCTGGTTTGCATTTGCTCATATGATAAGATCTACTTATGCAGTGATAATATGTTGTTCCTGACTACAATGTGCATATATGTTCAATATTTTAGTTGTTTTGGATGTATAGTCTGAAAGATATAAGTCACAGTAATTCAACATACAATTTTTGGCTATGTACAGTGCAAGTGGATATGAGTAATCTGATCTGCGTTCCTATGGTATTAGGAATCAGAATTTGCAATTTTGGGAGATTACTTACATGTGTCAGTCCATTATATATTTTAGATGGCACATGATTATGTGATTAGGTTGATCATTGGTGTTGATCAATTGACATATTTTGTGATTAGATTTAATTCCTAGATGACATAATACTTGATATATGTTGTGGTGATTATATATGTATTTCAAATGTTAGTGAGACCTATTTAGGTCCATGTTGGCCTAAATCAAGTGTTGCACGTTTGTTTTAAGCTCGAAGGTGTTTTTGGTGCAAGTGTGGGGCCGACAAGGCAATTTTGGTTTAATATAGGGCTACATCTAATTAGACCGGCCTAATTGATGTATGTAGATGTATTGGGTATCTATGTAAGCCACTTTTGAAGTTGTAGGTGTGACATGATGGTGATATGAGATGCAAATATGTGAATTTGTATGTACATGATCAGATCTATAGTAGAGATATTATGAATATTGAGCAAATGTAAAGTAGAGCAGTGTTTTGTATTCTACATTTGATGAAGTGCATAAAGTCAATATTTTGAGATTTAAAGGAACTAAATTCAGCACAAGGAAGGTGCATTTTGTATCAATTCACATCTTGTCTGTGTGCCTATTCTATCTTTTGTCTATTCTTCTTTTTGTGGTTGTAAGCCCTATTGAACAACGTGTCCTAGTAGTGAGCTCTATAATATGTTATAACTGGTTATAATATATTGTGAGCTAATCCTCACCATGGTTTTTCCCTTTTTGGGTTTTCCACGTAAAAATACTGGTGTTCATGTGTCATGTGATCTTATGATTGTTTCATGATTTCATTCATTATTACTGCTAGATGTGTTTTGTTAATTGGATGGATTGTGATCAAATGGTTTAATAGAATATTGATTCACCCCCCCCTCAGTATTCTGGGTGTTCAACATTATATTGGTACTATGAAGTGGGAAAAGTGGAAAGTGGAAATGAAATCAAACAAGGTTTAAAATCAACAAAACCCAAAACAAGAGAAGATCAAATCCCACTTACAAATTAAATTAAGTGCATACATGGTTATAAATCAGCATAAAGTAAATGAAAATCAATTCAAAACATGAAAACAAACCAATTTCCAAACCTTGCATTCCATTTTAATGGCGATGGTATGTTGGATTGCTCAATCAAGAAGCTCCCATGGTTGCAAAAGCATGAAATGAAAACCTAGATGGATGATAATTGCTCAAATGCTCAATGACATTGCTATGCTCAAGTGCTCAAAGTTTCTCAAATGATCTAGGTGTCCAATAATGAAGGAGTGATTTTTGTTTTATAGATTTTCATGATTATGATCAATGGTTGAGATTAATCCTCAAAGACCCGTTAAGGAGAGTGGATCAAGATCAATTTGAACTCAAAATATCTCCATAATTTAAGGAAATTGGTTGAGGATGTTTTGAAATGGAGGGTGAAGATTAGATCAAGAAATGGAGGGATGAGAATGAATAAGAGGAATGTGATATTTTAAGATATCTTGAAAAAGAATATTCCATGGGAATATGCCTTTGAGAGGGAAATTAGGACAATTAAATAATTCAAGATTATTTAATTACGGAGGATTAGGATATTCTTTGTTAAAAAGGAATATTCCACATGAGTGGGATGCAAATTATATAATTAAATAATAAAGATTATTTAATCATAATACATTAGAGGAAAATTAGATTTATGGCTAATTAAATAATTAAAATTATTCAATTAGGGGAGATAACGATAGGATTTTAAAGTTTTTGCTAGTTCTAGGGCTACATTTCAAAACATTCTTGCCATCCATTGGTTCTCTAAGTGTTATGGTTTTGTTTTCCAGTCGCTAGGGTTCAGTTTTAGGGTTAAAACCCTCCTAAAACTCCCATTTATGCAAAAGCCCTAATTTTGTTTTTAATTTTTCATTGACCTATGTTCACTTTTTCCTAGTCACTTAAGTCATGACAAGTCATTAACAATGTTGGTCGGATGGTCACTTTCATCCTAGGAATAGTTTGGCTGCATCCATCTTTTAAATTTTTAACTAATGTCCTAAGTCCAAGTGGGTCAAAATATTAATACCTTTATCTATACTTTAGGCGGGGGTCAAAATATTTTATTAAAATGCCTAAGTCTAATTTTTGGTCATCCTAGTAAAGTCCCCTTTTTAAGTTATGACTTGAAGCACATGTAGTTAAAGGTGCTTAAAGGATCGACTTGGCCCCATAGATTAAATCTCAACCATTGCTTGCTAGCCCACGCTATTAAAATAATCTCACAAAATACCACAAGGGATAGTGGGCGTGTGCCATGTCTCCCATCTCCTTGGTGGGCCTTGACAATTTATAAAGCAATGATGATGGTGGGCCCAAGATCTAAGGGTTAAGATTGATTCTAGTGATTAAATCTTGACCTTTCCCCGCTAGCCCACGGGGAATATTTTGAAGATGTTGATATCATGAGGAACAACGGGCAACTGATGCATGACATAATCCAAAGCATTTAAAGGGCTATTGAAGATATGAAATATTTTAAGGCGACTTGAGAGACATTAAAGGTCGGGCTACTAAAAGGACTTTTGGCTCACATGGTTAAAAGGAAGTGAGATGTTTTAATCTCAATCATTCATTAGATAAAGGTGTTAAGAACACAGGTGTAAGCCTAGGGGTCACGAGATGCATAAGTTGAATTCCACAAGCTTAATTTGGGCCATTGCCCACCAACCCGTGATCATTGATTAATATCCCAATAGACCCATGTGGGATAGCGATTTGACGACATGTGGACATTCTCAAGGCTTGTAAGGTGGGGTGGAGCCCATAGTGATAGCGAGGAAGGGATTCAAAATTTCAATCCTATGTGACTCCATTCGAGCCATCCATTGACCCAACTCATTGGGAGATCAACGACTAACATTCAAAATTGCTAATAGGGTTGATGGAGTCGTTCTGGTTCGCATGAGCGAACAATAATGGCAGACATGATGTTCAACGATTGAATTAAAAGGTTTTTTCTTGCCATAAAAGTGGGAATGAGAGCATAATTCAATTCAACAAAGCATTTTAAAGCATCTGGAGATTTGTAGCAACATTTCTTGATCTCTTCACATCCAGAATTAGGGTTTTCAGGTTTCAAACACCTATAAGTGAAAATTGCTCCTTCTTGTGCTAGTTTCCATTGAATTTGCATGCAATTGCTGGTTTTTTGTTTCAAGTTGCAAACCTAGGGCATCTTTTAGGGTTTGACGTTCATAAAATTGTTTTTCAATTGCTTTGAGTTCACTTTACTTTCCTTCATTTGTCTCAAACCCTAGTTGCACTTAGTAAACCCTAGCCTGTGTAATCTTGCATTACAATGGCATCCCCAAGAGCCCAACCCTCTGGTTTTGAGTCCAAGAAATGACCCCTATACCAAGACATACTAGACTAATTAAAACCTTCCATAAATAAAAAATATGATGGCCAAGCAATGTTCCAAGGTCTTGGGGCAAAAGATGGCATTGTCGACCGACAACATGCCATTAGGGATGCTATATTGCTAGTCATTGGATAGACTTTATTCAATCATTGCTTTGGGAAGAGGTTTTTGAGTATTACCATGTGCAATGGATGGAGATTGGACATGGGAAAGTTGGCCATTCCAAATGTATACCTTGATGTTGACCTCCTTAAAGCCATAGCAGCCAATTATGGCCCTAATGTTAGGTTCGTGAGGACACATTCTGGCATAAAAGTGGTTGACCTCATAAGGACAGGTTATATTGTTTTAAAATTGAGCCCTAATGCCTAGGTGCCAATTGATGAGAATAAATTCAAGGCATATGAGAAGGTGAAAATAACTTTCAAAGTTTTAATATTAACTAATTTCATGGGAAGAGGAAAAGGAGAAAGCTAGATTAGACTCAACCCATCTGATAAGGAACCTTACCAGATCAACCTGTTTGAACACTATTTTCAAAGGACTTTCTTCACCCTTTGTCAAATTTTAGGGCATGATCCTTCCACAAGGATGCCAACAACTTTCATGTACATGGAAAAACACATCCAACATGGAATGCTCAACATATAATATGATTTTGTAGTCTATTTGTCTAATGAGATCTACAAGGGTCTGATAGCCCTAAAAATGGTGAAGCAGAAGCGAGGTTTTAGTGGTTCTCTTTGTTTATGCACATATTTTTGTACAAGGGAGACAATTATTTTGGAGAAGACATGAAATTGAATAGAAAGGCTGAGAATGGTGAGGATATGCCTGTCCAAACATGGACTCATATTCTGGATAGAGATGAACAAGAATCCAGTTTTGTTGTGTTTTTAAATGTGTTTGCCTCTAAATTAAGAAGAGCCTTTGTGATGGATCCGCCTAGGATTCCAAAGGACCTATATGATTTCTGAAGACCTAAGGAGAGGAGGCCTGAATTAGGCATTGAGCATAATTGGGGAGATATTATCCCATATCCTGATTGCACCATCCTTTGAGTATATGCACAAGTGTCACACCTCATGTACTTCCAAGAGATGCGCCATTGCGGATTGGTTTTCTTGAAGTTATGTGGCAATTAGGAGATGTTGAAGACAACCACCTATTTGGGATGAGGAAAGGAACTCTCTTTCCCACATACACTACTTTTTCAAATATTTTTTATGATCAAGGATGAATGGAAGAAAACTATCCCAAAGATCAAACCTCTTGGGATGAAATGTTGCAGAGTGAGGAATCATGATCTAAAGGGTGTCATAGTTGCCTTGAAGGACAAAATCAAGGGAGGAAAATTCTATTGTGCAACTTCTACTTCCCTGATGATGTAATTAGAAATTTTTTTGATATGAGGTTAGTAGAACAAAGAAAGATGAAATGGTTACCCTTCATGAAATTGGAGAAGGCAAAGCAAGACAAGGATCTTGGTTTCAAGTTTCTCCCAGATGAGATCTTGAGGGTGGAGACAATACTACAAAATTTTGATAAGGTAGTGGGGTAGTTAAAAGAGGAGAGAATGGTACAAGATAAAGGAAAGGACAAAGTAACTGAGGTGGAAGATAAGGGGAAAGCCCTCATCTTGGAAGAAAGGCCAACATATTAGCTTCCCAAGAAGCTACACATGTTTTCAAGGAAGAAGAGTACATGAGAAAGGAGCAAACAATTGCCATACCTACTCAATTAGAGGGATCAAGAGCATCTTCTCCTGTACCACAATTTCCACCACTTTCACTTCCATGATCATCTACTCCACAAATCATTGATCTTGATTCTCCACTAAGGGAACCCTCACCAAAAAGAAGGGTTGAATTGGTTGGACTTGTTGATTACCCTATTGATTCAGATTAGGAGGTCATAGTCACTAAAGATGAGATAATGCAGGGTATGCCTTCACCCCAAGGGGGGTGAATCCACTAGTCTAAAGCCTTATATTGAGCAAAGTTGATCTATCTGGGATCAATAGTGTCGATGATGTCTGGGAGAAGGCATGCAATGATTTTATGGATGATGATTCTTTTATGAAGACAAAGGCCTTTTAGGAATTTATTTGGAGGGAAAGAAGGGATGAATACGATGAAAGCATAAAAATGAAGATGATTGAAATCCTAGAGGTACCAAGAGAAGTCATTGAATCCAAAGTCCTTGCAGAAATGAAGGCCAAATATAAGGACATAATGCCAGTTGAGGGTAGAGAGTTATTCAAGAAGAGTGGAGTGCTCCTATTATCAAAATGGGACTTGGCTTCAACTATAACATTTGACACTTTAAGGAGACATGACACTCCAGGTTGTCACTGAGGAGGAAGCAACCATTGCTTTAAAAGGATCAATATTCAGTCCTCAATGGGACACATTGGCTATCTAGGCATTGGCCCCAAACAAAAATAAGCCAGAAGTGGCAGAATCGACAACACACCTCAGAGGAGGATTGATAATCAAAAGAGTGTCAAATACTTCAACTGTCGAGGCAGCCACATTGGTTGTGAATTTAGCCCAATTCAACAAGGCTACTATTGAGTCCTTGCTGAAACAATTTGAGGCCAAGAATAAAGAGTATAATGATTTGTTGATTGTGTACAATTAGGATGAACAAAAGATTATAGAGCTGCAAGTTGAGAATGCACTGCTGAAAGAACAATTGCAAGCAATGTAGTCCAGGCCATCAATAATGACAAGGCTAGTAGTGACACAAGTGAAAGACTCATCCCCACAAACTTCTCTAGTATAATCACCACCTCCTACCCATTCTCCTCCAACTTCTATAGAAAATGGTTGTATATAATCTAGATAATGTACCTATTGCATACCTTACCCCAAGTACATCAACTACAACCCCTCCAAAGGAAGTAACTAGAGAGGAATTAATAACATAGATGGAGGTTTTTGAAGAATTATTTGGATTGTATAATGACAATAATATGTTTATTGTTACAAATATATTAGAAAATTGTTTATCTATATCAATAAAAGAGTAAGAAGTGTCCACTCTAAATATTCTTTAATGTTCCAATCAATGTATGTTTGGGGAAGGATAGAACCATTTCTCTCCCATTGATGCAGACATGGGTTCCTAGGTTGAGTGTAGTGAAGAATAATGGTTATTGGATCCACCCATGACCAAAATAAGCCACCACAAATAACTCCAACCTACAAGGCAGTAAATGAGATGATTGATTACCAAGGATTGGTGGATCCCTTGGAGAAAAGGATAAAAGCATCGCTGAAGAATTTTGATGAGAGTGATCTTGGCCTCTTGCCAGACGTACTCAACAGTGAAGGAGGTGTCAAGACCTATGAGTAGTGGAGGAATCACATGGATGCAGTCATCAATGTCGAGGCCATTCTAATTTGTGAGGAGGGAGATGCAAAAATTTCCATGTTAGAAGACAATATGAACAAGTTGTTAGATACCAATGCATTTTTGGAAGAATTTGACAAAGATGCTAACTAAATAATGGTGAAGTATGGTCCCTACAGGATAAAAATAGATGAATTCATGGCCTTCAATTGGCCTATATTGTACAAAGGAGGACTACACAACATGGAACAACAAGTACAACAATATTCCAGACTTGTGATCTTCTCCAGTGGTGATATGACACTTTTTTGGTTTACTTGGCATCTCCAATGATCTTTAGGGCTTTCAAAAGGCGTCAGAAAGGGTTTTTGTCATCTTGCTCACCAGGATTTTGTATTCTCCTACCAACTCAGCTTTTGTAGGTCCACTATAAGAAGAATGAAGACGAAGTGGAAAAGACATCAAAATAACCATTTCAGATATTCTGGGAAAGCATCATGGGTGTACAACAAATTTTGTAATCACCTTACACTTCAAATATTCTTTCCATGAGCTTGCAATTTCTAGTATAATTTTGAAATGTAATGCATGTCAAATGAAAATGTGACATGTGTAATGGCCTGAAGCTTGTTGCTCCCTTGTTTCATAAAAGGGAATTCAAGGCCATTTACATGGGTTATTGTTGATTGATTTTGAAGAGAAATTATAATACAAAACGTAAATACAATTTTGTCTAAGTCTTTTCTAGGTTTTGAAGTTTTGAGTCTTTTGATTATTAGCATTGTATACCAATACTATCACTTCTAAAATGCAAATGACATATTTCCAAAGCCATTGTTCTCTATTGTATACTTCATGTGAATCATGAATGACATGAATCAAAGATCATTCAATTCATCTTCGTTGTCTTTCCATTGGATGTTTGTTCATTGTTAATGCACTTGTTCAAAGAATGACTTAAATTTTCTTTAACATGAATGGAGGTATATGTGAATGTATGCAAGGATAATTATCTTTGGTTTGGATTTCTAAGTTAAATGGTGTAATGCATCATTTAATAGCTCTGTTGTAGTAGATAAAACACTATTATAGGTTTTAATTGAATGGTTTAAGACTTTATACCCTAGGACAAGGCATTGATCTATAAGCTGTGTCTATGTTACATCTTCTGGTCTTTCACAACAACTACATTCAAAAGCCAACTTAAATCTTTACTTTTTCTATCAAAATGTATGTTTTGAATAATATTCTACCATATTGTCATGTGTCTAAATTGATAAATGTTGTAAGATTTTTCAAATCTTAAAGTTTTCATCTATTAAACAACTTTAAAGAGAATATATATGTTGAGTTACAATGTATGTGATAAATTAACACAAGAGAATCTAAGAGATACATTGTAGGGATCACCCTCCTGGGTTTCGCATAGCCCAAAGTGTAAAGGGAAAGTTTAGCAGAATTTCACCTATTAGTTGGCTAATCCCTCCATATAATTAATCATCGGAAATGACAGAGTCCATAGATTATATGTGAGATTAGACCGGTATTTAAAAAACACCAACAAATAAGATGAAAATTAGTGAAATATGATGAATTAGTTAAATAATTCAAAATTACTTAATTAATAAAGGAAATAGGTGAAAATGATAAAAAATGATGTTAAAAGGGGAATTAGTAATACAAATAACAAAAATGATGCGAGAGAGATCCTAAACCTATATCTAACTGTAACCCTAACCATAATATTAACCCTAAATGTAACCCTAAACCTAACCATAGCCCTAACCCTAATTCTATCTCTAATCATAATCCTAACCCTAATCGTAACCATAAGTGTACTAATCCTAATCATAAACACAACTATAATCCTAATTATAACCATAATCATAATCCTAACTCTAAGTCTATATCTAAAAGTAATCCTAGCCCTAATTTTATCTCTACCTATATCCCAAATCCCAATCCTAACCCTAACTCTAACCCTAACCCTAACCTTAAATCTAATCATAATGCTAACCCTATCACTAACACTAATTTAGTCTCTAATTGCAACCCTAACCTAAACTTACACCTAATCATAATACTAACCCTAACCCTAACACTAATCCAATCTCTAATTGTAAGCCTAACCCTAATTCCATCTCTAACCCTAACCCTAACCTTAACCCTCACTCTATCCCTAATAGTAACCCTTACACTTACCCTAACCTTAACCTTATCCCCAATTTTAATCTTAACCCTATTTATAACCCTAATCCTAACTCTTGCCCTAACCTTAACCCTAATTTTAACCCTAACCCTAACTCTAACCCTAATCTTAACCCTTGTCCTAACCTTATCCACAAACCTAACTCTAACCCTAACCCTAACCATAATTCTATCTCGAACCCTAACCCTAACTCTAATTTTAATCCTAACCCCAACCCTAACTATTATTCTTACCCTAACCTTAATTTTATCCCTAACCATAACCCTAATCCTAACACAAACTTAAACCCTAATCCTAACCCTAATTCTATCTCTAACTCAAACCCTATCTCCAACCCTCACTCTAATTTTAACCCTACTCCTAACCCTAATTCTATCTCAAACCCTAATCCTAATCCTAATTTATTTAATGTACATATTGTGCTACAAATGGTACTAGCACATATAATGTGTTGAGGGATATCCTTCTTGAAACATCTATTATACTTTTATGTAAAAAATTGATTAAAAAATAAAATCTCGAGAAAACATATTTTATATAGATTTATTAAAAATATATACTAAATAATTCAAAAGATTAAAAAGAGTCTATACGCATGAAGCTTTGGAACTATCTAGGGGAGAGGACCCGGTAGTTGTGCACCTAACTTTGCGCTTCTCAAAATCTTACGTGGAAATTTCAAATCACTCCCAATTTCTTACAGCAGCTTACTTGGCAAGTCCCCTGCTTATAACTAAGGTTTCAGGGCCACATCATCAAATATGATGCCACATCAACATGCTTTTTGTCAAGGTGTCCAAAAAGGCCAAAAAAAAAAGTGAGACCAATACTTGTGAATTCACAGCATGTTTTATTGAGCGCTGATGTGGAATCACATGATTGGTTGCTTTTTAGATCAAAGGAATACATTTTGTTTAACTATGGGTAGTTATCATCAACACTAACAACTTTAAAGTCACAACTATTAGTTCAATATTGATAAAAATATTAGCCATTATATTAACAACTACTATCACAACTATTGAAACATGCTCGAGTCCTCTCCCCGAGTAAATCCAGTTGTAACATATGAATACTACAATTTAATTTGCAATAGAAAAACTCTCACAAGTCTATTACCCGTCCTATACTAACAAATTCCTTCTTGTAATTGGTAAAGATTAAACGGCCCTAACAACATCAACGGTTTCGATCTGTTCCCATTCTCCTATTAACCGTGAAGTTTTTGCGGGCATAGAGATAAATGTCGGTAAGAACCCATCCACTTCCGGGGACCCGTCAGCCGTTCTATCATTACTCACATTCATCATTATCTGTTGCCGACAGCTGCCAGTGCAATCACTTCGGTGACTAGACAAAACAGGTGTTCGATTTAGCTTCACTGAAACTTCTCAACCGTTGATTTTAGAATTCCCCACGTCCTTTCTCGTAGTAAAATGAATACAAAATTCTCTCTTAATTAAATATCATCTTCTACAAAACTAGTCTGCTCATCAAAGCGGGCCACAAGTTAGGGTTTATACAAATTAGGGTTTTAGGTTTTTATTTTATATATACCCTATCGACGATTGATTTCAGAGAATCGGTTGAGCAAGAAATCATCTAGCAGTCGGATGGTAGCTTCGACTATAACTATGAATGGTGGAATTTGTTAGTTCTTCTTTTGTTATGATTGTTCGCTGTCATTTTTTTTTTGTTTTTATTTTAATGTAATAATGTTCGTGTTTTTGGTCTCTAGGTCATTAGGGTTTTAATCTATTAATGTTATAGATCAGCCGGATGAGGACTTTAATCCTAGATCTGTTCCGATCATTCATGACGACTCAACATGCATCACCAGCTGACGGCTGCTTATCTATGATTATGCTTGATATTTTATATGCCTTTTCCAGCAATCTGTTCTTGTGTTGCAGAAACGATTTGCTGTCTTTTTAATTTGCTTTCTTTATTTGTTCTTGTTTGCGATCTTATTCATAAGGGTATGCCGGATGAGGATAGAATTTCATAGACCTGTTCTGAATCACATTGAGGATTTAACATGCATCACCAGCTGACGGTTGCCCTTTTGACACTTAGATCTGACTGAATGATGCATTTCTATTTGAGATATTCTCTTTGCGTTTTTCTATTTTGTTTTATAATGTCTTTATTATATTTTCTGATGCTACATTTGTTTTCTTTTTCTGTTTATTTATATTTAATTTTGTAATTGTATGTTTTTAATTTGTTAGTTTTGAAGCTTCTCTCCTGTTTGAAATGCTGTTTTTGGATTCCCAAACGGGATTTCAAACTTCTACGATCGTTTGCCGAACGTGAGTTTTTAACTTCTATGATTATCTGTTGTAGTTGTGTTAAATATCTAACTTGCTCAAGGTGTAATTTTTTATCTCAATCTTAATCTTCTCTTAAACCCTAGAGGGTTATGAACAAAGCATGTGACACGGTTGGATTTAGTAGCGATTGAATATTATTTTGTGTGAATATACTTTTGTTTCTTCTACATTAGGTATTTGATTAGATCGGCAAGGAAAACTACAATTGTTTTCACCTAAAAATACCAAGAGGATAATATATCCTAGGATTGAAGGACATTGCTCAATTTTAGGCAACTTACAGGTTTCGCTCAAACACAAATAAGTCTAGAAGCGTAATACTCAAAGATTATCATGTTTGGTAAGCATACAGTAGATAAATAATAGTCTTTAATCTCTTTTTTAATAAGCTGGTTGAAGGTTCTTACAGGACTTAAATGCCAAGAAAAAAGACTGATGGATGAAACTCCAAAGAAAATATCAAATCCTTAATTCTAAAGTGGTTATAATTCCAGCTAGTTATACGCAGGTTATTCTCTCGAAATGCTACAATATAGTTTCCAAAGGCTATCCACTTATAATGTTCCAATGCTATTTCTAAAAGCGGTAAAACATATCACTCACCGAGGCTAATTTCGGGGTTCATTTACATCCCCCAAAAATAAGAAACAACCTACAACTGACAAGCCAGATTAATAAAACGACTGAAATTGCTGCCAATCAAACAAGCTCCTACTTAAAAGAAGCTCACCTCCTTTAAAAAATGAGCCAGCCTAGTATAATCGGCTAACTACAAAGATTTCTCATACCATTAGGGTAGGCTAATAACTGCAAGAGCCGAAAGACCATTGCGATAAGAATAAATTTGCTAGTAGCTGCTGGAACCAGCTGTGAGGGATATCACTGTAGCACAAACAAGGGCTGTGCTGTGCTGGGCTGGAATGAGAAAAACAGTTTTGTGCTCTAAGCTAGAATTACTCTGCTGCAATATAAACAAATATAACCAACACAACACAAGTAGACAAACAAAAAACTGTTGCCGGTTTAAATTCAACGATGAACACAAATAGAATATTAACTGCTTCTGTTTCAACAGTTCAATGGTGGGGAAGATATCAAGGTTGGATTGGTGTCAACCTCAAGAGGGCAAAATCTGTTTAAACAGTGACATCATATCCCATTCCTCTGCATGTTTGCTGATTCTAGCTGAATATGGTAGCTGAGACGGCAACATTAGCCAGAACTACCTTATTACCCTTCCTGAAGCAATATCTGAAAGAAGACTCAAGATTGAGCAATGACATTAGACTCCTTTATAATTTTATTCAGTCTCCAGTCTTCAATGAAATTATTTAAGCCCTTGATGATGATCATAGGGTTGTCCTCAACTTATCACTTTTTGCATTCAAAGAGGCGGTCAGCTTCAGACCTATAAGAATTGTACATAAAAAGGCTTGGCTGTGCTATGCAGCAAAAAGAAAAGCAGTTTTTACCATAAGCTAGACATACTCTGCTCCCACAAAAGCAAATGTGATCGACACAAAAATTAAACAACCACAAAACTATTCTTTTTGAAGTCTATGATGATCACAAATAGACAGAAGAACTTCTTCTGTTTTGACAGTCAACGATTAGGGAAGATCTAAGGTTGGAGTGATGTCTGTACCTAAAGAGGGAGAGTCTTTAAAGAGTGAGCATATCAATTCCTCTGCATGCTCGGTGATATGTGCCGAAAATGGGAGTTGATAGACACCAACATTAGCAAGAGCTACCTTAATACGCTCCTGAAGCAATATCTGCGAGAAATGGATTTAAAAGGTTGAGCAATGAAATTAGATTCTTCTATAATGATACAGTATATAGATTTTAATGAAATTATTCATTAAGCCCTTGATGATGATCATGGAGTTGTCCTCAACTTAAACTCTATGCATTTCAAAGAAGCGGACCAGCTTTAGACCTTTAAGAATTGCCAAAGTTTCTGCTTTGTTGTTTGAGTTGTGTCCTTGATAAAAATATCCTCTCTGAAAAAATGGCAATGGTATGGGATCATAACACCAGCCCCAACATGGCTTGAATTGCCATGCGTTGTACCATTGAAATTTGATTTGTGATAGCTAGAATGGCGGCTTCCATGGCAAATCTTTAACGAGGTCTGGGGTGCTGTGGAGGGGCGGAGGCAAGGAACTATTTGCAATGACAATCTAATCTAAGCATAGGATTGAATGAACATAGATTTTACTGTAGCATCTTTCCCAAGCCTATTTTACCGTTTTTGTTTGTGAAGATACGATGATTGCGCTCCAACCATCAAGCCTAACATTGTACAATAAAGCGTGATTTGCCACAAGGGTTTCAAGTGCATACAACCATTGGGCCATTCACAGAAACGATGCTTTAAGCTCATTGGAAAAATCGGAGTTAATTCGAACTTCTGAAGAATGGGGAGCCGGATATGTTGGGAGAAGTCATGGTACAGTAATCAGTGCTCTATGGGGACACGCCCCCTCCATCTTCAAAAACTCCGTGTTTTTGACGCAGAGGACACTACCCTCTCTTAGAAAACACACATTCACACAAGTTTGAAATTCAATCCACAACACAATGGACAATTGCCAGCAACTTTATTCAAACCAACATAAAATTAGCAATGGACAACACAATGGACAATTTTCAGCAACAAAAAAATTCTTTTTTATTCAAATCAACATAAAACTAACTTGTTACAAAAATGTCAATTTTGGCTTTCAATTGCCTGTTTCACACACTTGACACGTAATCTGCTCCTTCTCTGTCCAGGGACAGCTACCTCTATTCCACGTATGCCTTTCACACAGGCACTCTCCAATCCTTACCCAAATCAACATAAAACAAAACTTGTTACAAAAATTTCAATTTTGGCTTTCAGTGGCCTGTCTCACACTTGACACCCAATTTGCTCCTTCTCTGTTCCGGGACAGCTACCTCTATTCCACCTTTGCCCTTCACTCGGGCACTCTCCAATCCTTACCCAATACACTCGTCGATATCCACTCACGCCTCTCAGCCAGTCACACGCTCTTTGGTCAATTGATAAACAACTAATCATACACCCTTCACTGTTTAAATCTGCAACTCAAAACTATTCTTCTCTCCCACGTGGCCTTTGTTTCTCCTTGACTGATTGTATATACACATATTTACCTGTTTGTCTTGATATTTCTTATCCGCAGCCTTCTCTTACCATGTTCTGCACTTTTATTGCAATTTAATTTTAAACTCCCACTTTACATGTTACGACCGGCAATATTGTTTTCCATCCTGATGATGAATCGTTGATCCAAAAAATTTGGACACAATCTAATTCAGAAATTTTTTGGATTGTGAAAATCTATTATCACTAATATTGTTTTCCCCATTTCAATGTCACATCCTCCACCTCTATGTCTCTTAGCTTGCATTTATTGTTAAATTGTTTGTATGCATTTTTCCGCAGCCTCACCCCTTTCTTTCCGTCGCGCCCTACCTACTTCACTGCTCTTTTCCTATTTCCTCACACAACCAATTCTCTTTGTTTTTTTTCTTTATTTAAATCTGCTCTCATATGACAGATGAGGCTCCCACCTCACTCCCATCGAGCCGCCTCCTTTATGCATGGCGGGACCACTATTCATAAGGACATGTCTCCTGGTGTGGCGCCCCTGCCGCCTTTGACTTCCCGTCCATTCAATTCCTCTATGCATTTCATAGTCTTCAAAATGGTGCTTCCTTCACAACTCCCCCCAAAATCTGCTTTTTATATGTTTTATTTTAAAATCTTTAAATGCCTCTCACTCAAGTAATGTCTCGCTCGCCCCTCTATCTTCACCTGCATTCATACTTAAATCATTTGTATGCATTCAAACACCATTCCTATCTCACCATACTGCGCGCCATCTTTTACCATCCCGTTCTTTTGTTTACTTTATCTCTTCTTTTACCTTCATCTGCAGGTCGCGCCCCCTCAAATTCCTGTCCAAATTTGCAAATATATTTTAATCAATAGTGCTGCAACACTTCTCTTTTTTTTTTTTCCCTTCAAACTTCTCACACCCCTGAAGTAAAGACTCCTCTCTCAGGTGACCCTTAATATTCTTTTGCAATTTATCGTTTAGACCACGGCTTTTTGGTTATTTCTGCACAAATTTTGAATAGCTAGAGTGGCAATTGAGGTTTCCATTTTATTTACTCTTGAATTTTAATGACTTCCCATAGAATAACAAATATTTGAACTTGAACTATAAAATCGTCATATGACATTTTGTCAAATACAATTGACAATAATGTCATTCAATTCCTTTCGAAATGATCATCGAGATTGAGTTAAACTGCATTCCAAGAGCAAACATCAAAACTGAAACAAAATTTGAAATGAAACATTTTTTTGGTTGAAAATTTATAAACATAGACTCACAAAGGTGGAGTTAAGTAGTTGAACTCTTTCGCTGTCAAAGTGCTCAAGATCAATCTTTCTTTCGTTTTTTCCAACATTGTGTCAGAACACACACCATCTTCTTCCAACAACACCACATTTTCTTCCTTCTTCCCCTCGTGGGGACATGTCCACCATGGTCTGACTTTCTCCACCAAATACTCTTTATTCTCCTTTTCTCATTTGTGGGATTCAACTCATCACAGATCGACCACCTCCACAATCTCTACAAGCAAATATGCAACAACTACATACAAATATGAAACTACAACCATAAGCTCTCTCTTTCCCTCAACAACATGTTAATTTATAAGCAATTTCACATCACAAAATATAATACTATTTACCTCATCCTTCTTGGTTGCAACATCACCCTTTGCTGTGACATCTCACGTATCATTACTAGTTGCAACTTTTATTTCTTCACCCTTCGTTGTAACAATGAGCTTCAACATCCACTCTTCTTCAATTGCCAACATTTGTGCTAATCTTCTTCACCTTCGTCATTCGTTGCAATTTCTTCATTGTTCATTTCATTCTTTTCTTCCTTTTTCTCTATACCTTTTTCATGGCATGTCTTCTTCATTGCAATGTCTTCAGTAGGGGTTGCTTTCAAATCTTCCTCCTTCCATCTTGAGTTGCAACACTCATTTCCGTTGTCCTATTTCTTGTTTTCACTTCTCTTCATCAATGTCCTCTCATCTTTGCCAATATTCTTCTCCAACTCCTCTATCATTGTCTGGATCTTTTCCACTTCCTCACGGACCATCTACCCCATCTTCTCAAACTTCTCATTTTCTACCTTCTCTTGTGGGTCTCCTTATAACCCATCCCAGCTTCGTTTGTTGCAATCTCACCTCAACTCACATGTTTTGCATTTCCACGGCTTGTCTCTCTTGGCTCTCAATTGCTCAAGACTCCTTGCACACCTTCAAAAATTCTCTCAAGCTTCTCGGACAACTCTACCACTTCAAACACTCTTCTCTACACGCAGGTCTTGGTGGATCCTCTCCACTCTCAGGACTACCTTTTTTGATACCAATTGACGTAGAGGATGCTCCCCTCTCTTAGAAAACACACAAGTTTCAAATTTAATCCACAACATAATGGACAATTGCCAGCAACAAAAAATCCATTTTTATTCAAATCAACATAAAACTAACTTGTTAAAAAAAAACAATTTTGACTTTCAATGGCCTATCTCAAACTTGACACCCAATTTGCTCCTTCTCTGTTATGAGACAACTACTTCCATTCCACCTTTGCCCTTCACATAAGCACTCTCCAATCCTTACCCAATACACTCATTGATATCCACTCACGCCTCTCTGCAGTCACACGCTCTCTGGTCAATTGATAAACATCAACTCATACACCCTTCACTATTTAAATTTGCAACTCAAAACCATTCTACTCTCTCCCACACAACCTGTTATTCTCTTTGACTGATTGTATATACACACATTTACCTGTTTGTCTTGGTATTTCCCATCCATAGCCTTCTCTTACCGTGTTTTGCACTTTTATTGCAATTTAATTTTAAACTCCCACTTTACATGGTATGACTGACAATATTGTTTTCCCCATTTTAATATACTACATCCTCTTCCTCAAATATGTGCACCTCTATGTCTCTTAACTTGCATTTATTGTTAACTTGTTTGTATGCATTTTTCTGTAGCCTCTCCACTTTCTTTCCCTTGCGCCCTCTACTTACTTCGTTGCTTTTTTCCTATTTCCTCACGCAACCAATTCTCTCTGTTTTTTTCGTTATTTAAATATGCTCTCATATGATAGATGAGGCTTCCCCCTCACTCGCATCAAGCCTCCCCCTTTTTGCACGACATGACCTATATTCATAGGGACATGTCTTCTAGTGTTGCGCCCCTGTTACCTTTGACCTCACGTCCATTCAATTCCCCTCTACATTTCATAGTCTTGAAAGTGTCACTTCCTTCACAACTCCATCTTTGCACAACTCTCCACCACCCCCATCCCTCTCCCCAAATATGCTTTTTATATGTTTTATTTTAAAATCTTTAAATGCCTCTCACTTAGGCAATGTGGTGCACACCCCTCTATCTTCACCCGCCTTCATTCTTAAATCATTTGTATGCATTCAAACGCCATTCCTATCTCACCATACTGCGCGCCATCTTTTACCATCCTGTTCTTTTGTTTACTTTATCTCTTATTTTCCCTTCATCTGTAGGTAGCACCCCTACATTCTTGTCCAAATCCACAAATATTTTTTTAATCAATAATGTTGTGCCACTTCTCTTCTTTTCTTTTTTTGGTCCTTCGAATTTTTCACGGCTTTTTGGTTACTCTGCACAAATTTTGAATAGCTACAATAGCAATTGAGGTTTCCATTTTATTTAATCTTCTGAATTTTAATGACTTCCTATATTCATCCTTCATTAGAATAACAAATATTTGAATTTGAATTATAAAATTGTCATATGACATTTTTTCAAATGCAATTAAAAATAATGTCACCCAATTCCACTCCAAATGATCACCGAGATTGAGCTAAACCACATTACAAAAGCAAACACCAAAACTGAAACAATACTTCAAATGAAACATATTTTTGGTTGACGCAGGATTGCATATTCACTCGAGATGCTCCTGCATCAGTTTTCAAGATGGGGATGTCTCAAAGATTTGGAGAATGTCCCCCCATCATGCTGTCACTAGTGTTGCCATCTTGTCACCAACACCATCGTCTTCTAGATGCCCTTGAGATGCTGTGATGTCCCTCAGATGTCTGATGACTCCTAATAGTCTCCCAATCGTCTTGGGGACGCCTAGGCGTCTCCTACGGCCGACCAAAAAACATTTTTTTTTAAATCAAAATTTTGTTTGAACTTTATACCCAAAGTTGAACCCTAATGGCCTATGGGCCTCACCCAAACCTTACAAACTCTCTAAAATTGCTTCCTATCTTCATTTCAATTCACAAAAACAAATAAACAAAAAGCTAATAGTGTGAGTGAGTGAGAGTGAGAGCTGCAAGTGTCAGGTGAAAGAGTGAGAGAAGAGCAAGAGGGTTGAGGAAGAGCAAGAAGAAGAACACGAAGATGAGTGATGTAAGTTAATGTTCACTTCAAAATTCGAATAATTTAAAATTGATTTATCAAAGTTTCATTTATAATTTCTATACATTTTAAAAACTATTTTTCACATATTATATGTATTTCAACGCGGCCCTCCCCGCCATGTGGAACTATGATAAAATCTTGTAAAATCTCAAAGAAGAGGGAGGCCGGGATTTCTTAGAGGAGATACAATTTTTTCACAAGCTACAACTAATCCATCAGAATTATCTTCTGATGATTAGGGAATGGGAGATCATCCACGTTTTTCTAAATATGAAACTTATACCATCGAAGTAGATCTTCTATCTATAGTCCTTGGCAAATACTCTACAAATTTGACAGACAAATTCTTGTCATATTTAAGCCCATGGATAGAGCTTAATGTAGGGCACCCCAATCACGAATCTTCCCTAATTTGGCTTAGGCACCGTCTTTTCTATTTGTTGATGCCAAAATTTGACAAGGTAATAGCCTTTATGAGAAACTAAGTTAAATAGGGGACCTATTGCGCTAAACTGAGTGACCTTTGGATTTTAAAGAAGTTGACTTTTTCTATAACTAGGGTTTTGAATGGAAAAAAGAAGCAAATATAAAATAAGATCTAACTAGGGCGATGCGCCAAGATTTAGATATAAGGCACGATAAAACTATCTTTTGGATGCGATTTAAGGGTCCGTTGAACAATCTGCTATGTCCTAGAATGAAAAAAATTAAAGATAGAAGCTTGAATGTTTCACCTAATGACATAAAATAATATTCATGCACATTCACTGAAAAGAGGAGTCAAATACATGATCTAAACCAACAAACTTGCATTAAATTTATAGAAGTTCCGCAAATGAACCATTCAGTACAATAATGACACAGTATAAAGTTTATCAAATAGCTTAAGAAAATAAAAAGGTTGAATTACAATGGCACAATCTGTGATTTCTTTTGCAATAATCTAAAATAAACAGTAAAAGGCCTGGTCCTTCCACAAATTTCTTTGCCAAATTTGAACTCTTGCTTCGAAAGAAGAAGCAGTATTTTTAATAAAATCCTCAGCCTAGTGAGCAAGTAACAGAAAAGATCCTTTGATCATGAGCAATGATGTATATGGTAATGATTTTCCTTGGCTGTTGCAATGGAAAACGATTCGAGCCATGAACAAGGTCACCCTAGCGCCAGATGCATCCCCTATGAATGATGGAAATGGTCCTAGTAGAACCGAGTGTTGACATGTGTCACCCACTCATGACGACAGTTAGAATACGTGGCAACTATTGTGAGGTTGTTGCTTGCTTCATTCCCCTGTGCGATGAAGCCTTTAGAAGATCCACGTGGCAAGTAGTCGAGGCTTGAGGTTCATTCTCCCCTCCTTGTGATGAAAACTTGCGTGATGAAGACACGTGGAGGTCTCACATACATATTGCGTTGTAGGTGGGGGCCACCAAGAAATGTGTGGACTGATGCTACGTGACATGCAGTCGAGGCCCAATAGGGAAGCAACAAGAAGAAGCACTGAAGAGTGAGAACTATTGACACGTGGAAGCATGATGGGGACTTTCGAAAAGCGAAGGAAAGGATCCTTGCGAGGAGCGCTTGAATGACAAGTGGCAGCATTCGGATAAAGCCTTGAGAAAAGAACCCGATGTTGCTTTCAATAGATGGGCGTGGCCGACAATTAGCAAAAAATAAAATAACCCAAAGGGAGCTTGGGGAAATTATATTCATAGCTTTTTGTGGCTATCAAGGGCGTTTTGCCCACGAAACGAGGAACCCAAAAATTTTTGGTTCACAACCAAGAGCCTTATCCATTGGGCGACGCGATCAAAGCTTAGAGAGGGTGGTCTGGAGATGCAACCATTTAGTCTCAGATGGAGTCAATATGTCGTGTGGAATTTCTTGTGCTCCATGCAGATCGATCATTTCTTTGTAAGGCAATGTCGTCGATATACTGGCCTAAGACTCGAGTTGAAAAAAAAGCCGTGCAATCGGATGAGTGATGCTCTCAATATCTTCTACAGTAAGGGGTTGACTGAAACTCTGAAAAGTAGATGCATCCCGTTGCTTCTCTTCAATCTTCACCGCAATATGCTCCGTTGTGGTTACCAATTCATCTCCAAGAAACGGGAATGGTAAGTCCATCTGAGTTAGGTGGGAGAACCTTGCCCACATGCTATTCATGGTCCGATCCAATGTGGTGGCGCACTCGCTGGCATGAAGGATGGTTGCGTGGCAATGGATGAACCTGTTAGCCGTTTTAGCAGCGGCCTTCCAGTCTTCAACCCCTGCACTCGCCAAGACTTCATATGGGACCATATATAGCTTGTCAACCAACCTCTTGGCTTTTGGAACTCTCTTTGCGATGGATTGAGGGAACTGTTCGATTGCTTCACGAACCTCCTTGCCCAAACTTGTTGCTTCTGCCATAAATTGGAGCATCGACTGTAGAGTTAGGAAAAAGGCCTTAACTCTTTCCCAGTATGAAACATATAACTGTTGGGCCACCTAAAGAAGGTCCGACCAAACGACAAGAGGTTGGGCGGAGTACTTCATAGGACTATCTCTGCATCCCTTAATTCCATATTATGCGCAAGCTTTGTTGCGGTGAGTTGTCCTTGCAGGATTTGTGATTATGTGATTTAGCTTGCCTCGACTCGTTCCTTGTTTGCTGCTTCCTTCTCCAAGGAAGACTTCCTTTCTCGGACCTCATTCTCCAATTGGGCCCAACGAACATTGGAACCTGCATCTTTTTGCCGCATTTGTTGCTCTAGTTGAGTGCGTTGGCGGTCAAAATCTTCATCTTTTCATTGCACTTCTTGCTCCAAACATGCCAACTGGTCTTGATATCCCTGGTTCTTCTGTTATAGCTCAACGACCAGGTTAGGATCGGGAGATTAGAACTTCGCAAGCTCCTCTCAAAGCTTCGCTTGCTCCGTCTTCGTTTGTTGGGATAAGCGCTTAAATTCAACATCTCTTGCTTTTTCCTTGGCAAGCAAGACCTCAACCCCTTCCTTGATGCTTTTTAGCTCTTCTTCCCTCTTTAGGTGGTGATCAGACTTAAGAAAGCCGGTGGTCACCACCCGCTGCATTTCCTCCATGAGCTCTACCTTGTACTAAGGCCGAGTTATGTTTAAATTGAGCCCTATGGCGTACATATTGTAGTCATCCGACTGCATCTCTCCTTGCAGTTTGCTGACTGTCGGGTACATAGTCACAAAATGTAGCGACTACTGAGCCTCATTAAAAATAGTCAACAATTTTGGCTCTGCTGGCCTCTTAGCATCTTTAGCTTTTTGCTTATGGGCTCTGATTGCTCGTGCTTGCTTAGTTTTATTTCCCTCTGATAAGAATTCTGACAGTGACCTGATGAGTCCGCTTGTGAAAGGTGCACCAAGAGGAAGGGCAAAAGGAAATGAGAGGGTAGCGGTCCCAAAAGACTTCTTTCTTGGAAAACTAATAATTTGAGGAGAGAAAGAAGGGATATTCCAATACCTGACCTACAAACCAGTAGGAGGACTCGAGGGAAGCAGTGTCATGGCAGATTCCATCTATTGGGAAGACTAGATTGGGATCGACACGACAATGATGTCAGAGGTATCAAGGATGGTAGTAGAGGCAACATGTGAGGTGCTAGGGGATGCAGAATGGGGTAAGGGTCCGTGGAGGAGTAAGGGAAAATGGGGTCCCATGAGAGAATTGTGCGAAACCCCTAGCGACCATTGAAGTAGAGGCTGAAAAGGAGGGGTCAACACTTGAAATGAGAGGCACCGTGGACACAACAGGGGCAACTAAGGACTGTGAAACAATAGAAAAGGGAGTAAAAGATACCTGCGGTGTGGATGATTGCGATCCTTGGCTCGCCTCAAGTTCCTGCGAACACTCTTTAGAAGATATTTCGGTGCACTGCCGCTTTGCTGGTGGTGAGTCTTCTACCACTACAGTTTCAGATTGTTGCAGCTGGGTTGTCCCGATCCTCCTTATAGTCCAGGTGTGAGTTAGTGAAGACCTCGAACATGATATATTCACCCGCACGTTAGAAAAAACCTTGCTAGGTTGCTTCATGGCTTTCCCTTTCTACTGCGTCGAGGTCGTTTGAGCTTCTATTTTTGGTTCCGCTCCATCTGATTGTGCCTCGAACTCCTCTGAACTAGAGTCTTTCTCATCACTATCATCGGAATCGGGATGCTCATCATTCCACAATTTGTCGAACTTGTTGTCCATTTCCACACTATCATAAGGGGCCTCAATGCACCGAGTTTCCTAGCGGTATATCTAGAAATCATTAATCTTCTCCTCCTTCTAGTTGTAATTCTTCACCAGGTTGTTATGAAGAGTAGCCCTAATTTGCTTTGTCTTACCATAACTCCCAGTCCGATAGTAGAATTTGAGCCAGGGAGGCCGACCATCTTCGGTCAAAATATGAGCTAGGTCGACCATAAGTTCATTCGCATCCGTCATTGGATTCCGACGCTTCTCCTAGTAAAGTCGGGGGTTGTGTGTTACTTTGACATACTCATTCGACAAGTTATCATTGGGGTTGTAATTCCACTTGCCGCAGTCGCAAATCCATACCAGCCCCAAGTGAGCTAGCTTTGATTCTAGAAAATCATGAGTCCTCCTCTTAGCCATGATCACAGTCTTGAAGCTCATTGGGTAGCTACAAAATCCTTTCTTCTTTGATTTTCCGCTGCAAAAGGTGAAGTCAAAATTGATACCTGGCGGAACACTTCAAGCGCCAGTATCTGATCCATAAGACATGCCAGAAGCCGGAAGGGTTCCTCGGTGAAGCCACACAGTCGGACGAATGTGAAGTCCTCGCCCAAAAGCCAATCACACTTCAGAGTGAAATTCTGCATGAACTTAGTCTGGTTTGAGTAGAATCATAAGACACTACTGTCCTCCCTCAAATCTTGCAAAATCATATTTAAGAAATAATCCAAAAATACGTAGTAATCATATGTTGCAGAGAGGAGAGGAGTCCAAGTGGAAACCGGATTCTTCCTTTGGTTGTCATAAAAAATGGATAGCCCCAGATGCTTTTGGAAGAAGTCGGGGTTCTGATGCAAAAAAATGTAGGCGAGGAAGGACGAAAACCTGAACCTCTATTGTAGTTGGTACTCTGCTATCTGGTTAAGCATCTCCTGGATGAGGAATTCCACGAAATCATACCAGAAAAGAGAACGTTGCCTGCGTAACTGAAACCCCAAGCCTAGTTGAAACTCCTGAACCTCTTTGTCAGTGTTCAAGCCACAAACAAATGCCATCATTGAGAAGGCATCCTTCATATCATCTTTGAAGTTTTTATGCATTGTCGAGATCTGCATTGGCTTTTTCTGAGCTTCTTTGGGCCTTTGTGCTTTCGTGTTATAAAAGCTCAGAGCAAAATCTCTGGTTCTCCAATAAGACTCTCCCTTTTTCGGAGTGAATGACTCCATTTGAGGTACTTTGGAGCTTCGTTCCAGGATGTGTAGAATGTCCCAGATAGCCTCTTTGTAGATAATAACACTTAGCTCCCGACCCTCAATGGTGTTTGTATCCGGGTTGAAATGTCTAATGGCCTCGTCGACCAATTCAAGGTAGTAGTGTACAAATGAGACCATGTATTGTGGAAGCCCACTAAACTAACATTTTTTTGTTAAGGATTCCGAGTCGCTATTCCTTTTCATTCTTTCATAGGTTGCCTCCCTAAGTGTCTTAGGGTTCTTTGCAAGGATGGGATCATGAATATTATCCCATTCTTCTTTAATACAACTTTGATATATGTGGGGACTCTTCTTTTCTGCAACCCACATATTCACCCACATTGGCTTGTTTGGTATACCAGGCGAAGCGTAAGAAATATTCTCAAAGACATAGGCGGTTGGTGTTGTGCACATGACTTCAAATAAAATTTGGGCCCTCTCTTCTTGCATTTATGCTTGGGAACTCTTAGATTCTTCCATCTTTTGCAAACTTCTACTCAGAAAGCACACTGAAGCGGTATGAATGGAACCTAGAACACCACACAAGGCTTTGAACTCAAATCGAGACAGCCTCCTGCTTTAGGTTCAATCCACACTGAGGCAGTGAATCTTTTGCAATTACCTTTGCGTTCAGTTGCTTTGTTGCTATATGCACCACACCTGGTACCCTTAACAATTTTTCTCTTCCAAGTCCCTTTGCGTAGTCAAGAAGTTTTATGCTCTGTTTAGCCTTTGCATGTGGCACTTAGATTTTTCTTCAATTTCTTTCCTACAACCGGTAGACAACAATTGCCTTTTTGCATTTAATTCGACATGTATTTCCAACTCCTCTGTCCATGCGAAATGAAATACTTGCCCTTTTTGAAAAGACAAGAATTCATAATTACATCAGTGATAACGTCCCTTAGGTGCGATTTTCCTTGGAGCTTGAAACTGCTTGCATCATGACACCTCAACATTTGTCCGTATGAGCCATTGCTTGGGATTGCCATCAATTTGCACTAATTGATTGCCGCTCCTTAATCTTGCACGCAACAGTTCGTACCTATAGACGCAATTAGGTTGGAATGTCGAGCTGGCCTTTTGGTGATATTTTCGATTTAACACTCGATTATCATCACGCTTGGTATGTAGGCTACCTCAGATATTTCCATAAATAGGCCCAAATATAGTAGTGAAATCACACTTAGCGATTAGCAAAAAATAGCATGGGGTGATTAGATAGGATTATCGCTTAGGCGGTTGAGTAGGTTCTGAATTTGCGTAGAGCTTGGAATTAGGTAGTTGAGCAGAGACTGATATGATGAATACTCCGATCAAACTAGTGTGTAACAAGTCTCAAACAACCTTTCTGGGGGAGATTTCCAATAGGCGCCTCAAGCATATGACTAAAAACAAGCACTCACTGGCTATTATAGCCATGAAATGGGTTCTGGGTAGGGATTGTATTGAGTATGAAGACAAGTATCGGGTGAATATTGATATCTGCTCCCATTTTGTTGCTTTGTTGCTTGATATTTAGGTTCTAAAATCCATGATTCTACGTTTGACGTTTCAATTTTTTTCAAAAAGGTACCTTAGAGGTCTTGGTGAGGCGGTGAACAGTGCAGTGTATGGCCTAGGCCTTCCTGTTGCGAGTGACCTACAAAGGCATATTGAAGAAGATGCAGTGGAACCATGGGTGCCATTTTTGAGTGGGTTTTGGCTTCATTCACTCACTGAGCATCGTGAGAGCCACCTGTGCATGCCACTTTCTACTGCGCTACTACAATGTAGTGCTATTTTATGCCGTGGATTGGTACACCGACTTCAGGAACCTTGTGTCCCTCCGCTACTCATTCTGAGTGCTGATGTTGCTACTCCAGGTCCCATTGTTGCTGGTGATAATCCTCTTGTTGCCTCTAACAATGCTCCTGCTGATAAAGATAATGCTCATGTTCCAGATACCTGAAGCTTAAAATGCTTATTCTCTTTTTGTATATATATACCTGAAAAAGGGCTTGCATACATATATATAAGGAAGCTATATACATATAGTCATAATTTTGAGCGCATGGCCTTAGAGCCATTTTGACAATGTTTCTATCAAAGTATATATATAACGAATATACTTGCTTATCTCAAACTCCTTTTCTTCATTTTGTGTTTCTACAATATTGATTAAATTGGATTCTTCGCATATGAATTTATTTTCCGCAACATGAGTAGGGTAGTCCTTCTTGCTTTTGTAATAATGAGTTTCATGAATTTTCTTGCTTCTTGTATTTGTGAATTTATTGAAGAGACTGGCTGACAAAAACTGAATGAGAAATTAATTACATTATTTACATATTTACACCTGTGCGAAGTAACTAAGGCTTAATTGAAAATTTTAAAGTGAATCCTGTTAACCAGAATTCCCAGTGCTTGTTGTTCCATGTTCTCTAATTCAAATGAATTATGTTGTTTGCATTGACTTATTTTGAAAGGACCCTCCTAGAGTTTTTTGAATTTTCCATGCTAGTCAGGCTTTGCGGCCCTTTTGTTGAATTTTAGTACCAGGTCTCCGCACTTTAGACCTTGGTCTAAGGATTTCTTGTCAAACCACTTCTTAACCACCTACTGGCGGTTGAACATGGCTATTAGGGATTTCTCCCTTTTTCTTTCACTTCTAGCAATTCGGCCAACCGAGCCTCCATAACTTTGTTCTCCTCAATTTCTAGAGACTTGAGTAGCTATAGCCTAGGAATCTCCATAGAGATAGGCAACAACGCCACTTTCCCGTACATTAGCTCGTATGGAAAAGTTTTCAGGGCTTGTTTAGGAGTTATATAGTCTGCCTATAATGCTGTCCAGAGGTTCTTGTGCCACTCCTTTTCATGATCAGACCTGATTCTTTTAATGAGTCAAACTAGATTCTTGTTAGTCGACTCGGCCAGGCCGTTCCCCTATGGGTAGTAATTTGATGATGTTTTCAAGAATATGCCGTGAAAATGCGAACTGACGTACCTTAGAGCCTCGGAAAGCTTTGGCATTGTCCGAAATGATAGACTTTGGTGGGCCAAATCTTGTTACTAGCCCCTCGAGAAAGTCCACAATTTCTGAATTTGTCGCGTTCTTTACGGGTAGGGCTTCAGTCCACCTTGTGAAGTAGTCTGTGGTTGTGATAATCCACTTGTGGCCAGCATTGGAGGCGAGATTGATCATTCCAATGAGATCTAGCCCCCATTGTGTAAATAGTTCATCTGCTACTATCAGATTGAGAGTCATGGTGGAATTTTTTCTTCTCCTTGCGTAGAATTGGCTTTCTTTGCAGGATTTTATCATGTTGTAGGATTCGTTGAATAGTGTAGGCTATAAGTACTTCGCGCACAAAATTTTGATGGCAGTGGTCTTTGTAGAGAAGTGTCTACCTTTAGGACAGCTGTGGAAGGTGCCGATAATTTTCTTTGCTTGCTCCGTGGTGACACATTGTAGTAGGATGCTATTGAAAGTCCTTTTGAAGATGATCCCTTCAATAAGTGAGTACCCACTATTTTACAGTCGGTAGAATCTTCTTTTCTGAGAAGGAAGTCCCAACGGATACTTGTTGGTGTGCATAAATCTCACTCTATCTGACAACCAACAGCCTTTAGGTTCAGACTCATTTGTTAGGACCAACTCCACTTGCTCTTCTTCAATTTCAATTTCTTCATCGTGTACCAAATATTCACACAACCCTCTTCCTTTGATAGTCTTTGTAGGCTTGAACTCGATGTCATATTATAGGATCTTAGTGATCTAGTTGGCCCTTTTTTTTCATGATTTCTCCTTCCATAATGTATTCATGCTCACTGGAATGTGCGACATAAACGATCACCTTATTGCAAGATATAAGATGTCAGAACTTCTTGAGTCCCTTTACAATTGCGAATGCTTACCTCTCGATGAGGTTATAGTTCATCTCATATTACTTCAAGGTTCGGGAGTGAAATGCTATAAGATGTTCTCCCTTTCCTTCATCATCCTTTTGAGTTAGAATGGTAGCGATGCTTGTCTTGCTACTAAAAACATACATTATGAAGTCTTTTGACAAGTCTGGATTTACTAGCACAGGAGTCGAAGAAATAGCGTCCTTCACCCTCTTGAAGGCTTCTTTCACTTCTTTTGTCCATTTGAACAATTGGTCCTTTTTCAACATCAGGGTGATTGGTCTAATTATTCCTGCAAAGTTAACCTTCCCCAAAAAAGATTGGACTCCTTTCTTGTTGAATGGTAGGGGAAGTTCCCTGATTGATTTTAACCTTTCAGGATCAATAGAGATTCCTTCTTGGGACACTACATGTCCCAACAATTTGCCTTGCGGTACTCTGAAAACACATTTTTTCAAGTTTAGGGATAACCCGAACTCTTGGCATTTTTTGAAAACCACTTCTAGATGATCAAAATGGTCATCTTAGACTTGGAAAATACAGTCAGATCATCTAAATAGATGAAGATAATTTTGTTGATCAGTTTGCTAAAAGTGATGTCCATTGCCCATTGGAAGGTGGCTCCCACATTTGAGAGGCCAAAAGTCATTTTAGCATATGTGAACATTCCCCACTTGGTGGTGAAGGTGGTCTTGTGTTGATCTTCTTCTTTAACCCAAACCTGATTGTAGCTCGAGAAGCCATCCAATAGAGAAAACATCTCCGACCCTACCACAGTCTGCAAGATTGATTCCAAGGAAGGCAATGGGTAATGATCTTTTAGTGATGCCTTGTTTAGGTCACAAAAGTCAACACAAAGACGAATGTCTCCGTTCTTATTTCAGACCAGAATGAGGTTAGATACCCACGTACTGTGCTTGATTGGAAACACAATCTTGGACTGGATCAACTTCCCTAGCTCTTGTGCCATTAGGGCTTCAATCTTTAGATTGACGAGCCTCTATTTTTGTCAAACAGGTTTAACACCTTCTGTTAGTTCGATGGTGTGCTAGATGATGTCAGGATCATATCCTCTGAGATCATCATAAGACTAGGCCATGGCCCCTTCGTATTTTTCATAGAAGTGTATAAGTTTATCCTTGTCACGCTACAAAACTTCTTTCCCGATCTTTAGTTTTTTACCGTCTTTGACCTTAAGGTCGGCATAGTCTACTTGGTGTGCTACAAATTTTCTCCTATCATTCCTTGCATCATCACAATTGATTTTTTTTTTAGAGTGACCAACCCTTTTGGAAGTTTGTTTGATCTCAATTGAATGATTTGTTCTTCATATGCTTCTTCAATCTTCGGCTAAAATTGATCAATGAATTCTCCTGACTGTTGAATGAATGAGGCAATGTGTTCGTCACTTTCAAACACTTTCCATCTCTGATCATTATCTGGAATGGAGGGTCAGACGATCACTCGTACAAAGTGTACATTCTCAATCAATTCGGAGATAGGATCGAATTGAGATCCTATCGTTGCTATGCAATCCACAGTTTAATTCTACTCCCTTGGCATCGTGTGAATGTTAAAAGATTCGAAACTTTCAATGACGTCCCATACACTGTGTCTATAATACCACATGTAGACACTTTTTGCAGCAAAGAAATTTATAACTTGGTTTATTATAAGTTTGGAATCTCCAAACACCATTATTTGTTTGACACCCATGCACTTTGCGAGGCTTAGCCCTTGCACAAGACCCTCATATTCAGCTTCATTGTTTGAGTAAGAAAACTGGAAGCGAAAAGATATGAGAATCTACTCATTGGTTGGAGATGTTAGGCATATCCCGACACCAGTGCCAACTTTGCATCTTGCACTGTCAAAGTGCAATGTCCAGAGGTCTGAGGCTTGTTCAGCCATGGAGTCCTTCAATACCCTCGGGAAATCTTGATCCTCATCATAGATGATGTAGGTACCCAACCCGGTAGCATGATAATTTCTAAAAGTATTGGCGTCTACATACTCACTCAAGAAGACCTCTTCTCGATCTTCCTGGTCTTCGGTTACCTTCTCATCTCCTAGTAGCTTGATGCCAACAATTTCTTCTTTGGTGAAAGAAGTATGAGCGACTTGAAAGTTGATCATGGCTTCATCAACTGTTCTGAATGCAGAGGTTCTGATATTACCTTCATTTTAGCTCCATGCTTGGTCCTGAGAATCAGGTGGGACCAAACCAAAGGAAGGTATCTGCCTATCTTTGAGGTGAATTCCCAGGATAGGCAGAGGCCGAACATGGGAGGGACATCTTTGATCACAGTATCTTACGACATCGTTATGCTAGGATAGGAGAACAAAGTTAAGGGGAGGTCTTTAATGAGGCCTATAGTTTCAACCTTGTTCCCATCCAACTGCATAACTCCTCTCTTTAAGGCCTCATAGCTAAGCCCTAGGGATTCAACTATCTTCTTGGGCATGAATGTGGTGCTAGCACCAGAGTCAATCATGGAGTTGTGCAATAATTTCTTCCCCACAACGAGAGTTAATAAAACGGATTTAGGTTTCGGTTTCTCCTCTTTGACCTCAGTTGAAGCCTCCTTTGTAGTATTCACAAGAAATTTGGTCGGAGGTGAGGAGTCAGTAGCCTTTTCGAAAGCTTTTTCTATAGATTGCACAACCACATCTTCTCGAAGGGCCTTATGTTGTAATGATTTTTGCTTTGGAATGGCTAAGATATCTCAAAGGGATACATTAGCATAATATTTCTTCAATTGTTTAACTACGTTGAAAGGTGACGGATTTGGAGGCTTCTGTTCCTTGGCCCTGGTGATGACAATTTCCTTGCACATTTGCGGCTACAGAGCAATTTTTGAAGGGCTAGGGGGTTGGTCTAGGACACTTCTAGGTTGCGGAGTGACTGGTTCACCTGTGAATCTCCTTTTTTATCGAGTGTTGTAGTCGGATTGTACTTGTGGGGTCTCTGATGTGGATGCCTCATATGTGAACATTGCTTCTTCTCCTTCCATCCATGAGAAAAGGGCATGATTGAGAGCTATGCCATTATCTTGTTCTAGGGACATTCCCTGCATATGTGCGATAAGAACCGCATTCTCCATTTGAGGAGAGGCATATGTATAACCTCCTGAATTTGGCACCACGCCTTGGCTATGCTGTTTCATAATTTTTTGCTATAAATTGCCACATGGACAATTTCGAGGCATATGCGCGTCGCAACAGGGGAAGCACTAAGGATTGATATCTTTAGCAAGGTTGTTCTGCCTTGTGGTCAACTCTCTCCTTGTACTTGTTTGAGTAGCTCCCAGCGGAGTCAATACTGGTAGCATTTGGTTATTTTTCTGAGTTTGTAGATTTGTGTGTGTGGCTCCTTGATATTGGTTCTGTTGGTAGGAGGGTCTGCCGCCTTGATAAATTTGGTAAGCTGGTCTTGGAGGAGCGGTTTGGTTGCACTTGATAGTAGTCACTTCATTTGTTAAGTGCCGTAACATCTCCTTTATGTCACTCATCTCATCCTTTGAAGCACCGGATGTAGAAGCAACATTCTGTGGCGCACTTGGATATGTGTACATAGACAAGGGTGACACGGGTGTGCTTGTAGATGGCATCTCCTGGGTGGAAGTTGATACTTTTGAGAAATATCGACATAATGGGCCAAGGTGGCAACTTTCTAGCGTCAATCGGATTGTTCTCCGCCTTAACTGCTACATTGTATGCATCTGGTAATGTGGTTCCACCAAGTGACTGTATCATTATTGAGATATCAACGTTGATGGAGTTTAAGTAGAACATGAATGCCAACTTCACCGGTGGATGGATGGCAATCTGGATTCTTTGCCAGCTTGTATGGAACCGAGAGTTGAAGTCTATCATAAAAAGGATCCCCGAGTTGATCCCAAGTACCGATAGTGTTAGCTGATAGAGTGAGATACAAATCTAATGATTTTCCTCTGAAATAAGCTGCAAGCAACCTCAGTGCTATGTTCTGATCTGTAACTCTGTGTACCAAACACACGTCCGCCACATCTTGCAGATGTTCGGATGGTGTTCTTGAGCCATCTCCGGTAAACTTAAGAATAACTTTGAGGGTAGAGACTGGGATAGGGGCCCAAATGACGGGTGCAACTGGGGCTACAAGGGGACTTCCGGTGTCCCAAGCCACATAATTTCGGTTTGCAATCTGAAACATGGCTGGTGGAGGGATTAGAAAGTTTAATGGGCAAGTTTGGGTCCGTGCTATTACTAGTAGAGGCACTAACAAGCTAAGATTATTTGCTATTTGCAACCTAGTAACAGGCCGATGGCTTATACATCCCTTTTGATTTTTTGGTATATTTAAGCTGTTCCATTGGACATTCCAAAAAAAAAGAAACTGTTGATGCCAAAATTTGACAAGGTAACAACCTTTATGGGAAACTCAATTAAAGGGGGACCTATTGCGCTAAACTGAGTGACCTTCGGATTTTAAAGAAGCCGACTTCTTCTATAACCGAGGTTTTGAATGGGAAAAGGAAGAAAATATAAAATAAAAGATATAACTAGGGTGATGCGCCAAGATTTAGATGTAAGACACGATAAATCTATCTTTTGGATGTGATTTAAGGGCTCGTTCAACAATCTGCTATGTCCTAAAATGACAAAAATTAAAGATAGAATCCTGAATGTTTAACCCAATGACATAAAATAATTTTCATGCATATTCACTGAAAAGAGGAGTCAAAGACATGATCTAAACCAACAAACTTGTATTAAATTTATAAAAGTTCTGCAAATGAACCATTCAGTACAATAATGACACAGTATAAAGTTTATCAAATAGCTTAAGAAACTAGAAAGACCGAATTACAAGGGCATAGTCTGTGAGTTTTTTTGCAATAATCTAAAAAAAAATAGTAAAAAGCCTGGTCCTTTCACAAATTTCTCTGCCAAATCTGAACTCTTGCTTCGAAAGAAGAAGCAATATTTATAATAAAATCCCTAGCTTGGCAAGCCAGTAACAAAAAAGATCCTTCAATCATGAGCAATGATGTATATGGTAATGATTTTCGTCGACCATTGCAAAAAAAAAAAGATTCGATCCATGAACGAGGTCGCCCCAACGCTAGATGCATCCCCTATGAATGATGGCAATGGTCCTAGCAGAACCGAGTGTCGACATGTGTCACCCACTCATGAAGATAGTTAGAATACGTGGTAACTATTGTGAGGTTGTTGCTTGCTTCATTCCCCTGCGCGATGAAGCCTTTCGAAGATCCATGTGGCAAGCAGTCAGGGCCCGAGGTTCATTCTCCCCTCCTTACAATGAAAACTTGCGTGATGAAGACACGTGGAGGTCTCACATACATATTGCACTGTAGGTGGGGGCCACCAATAAATGTGTGCGGACTGATGGTACGTGACATGCGGTCGGGGCCCGATAGAGAAGCAACAAGAAGAAGCACTGAAGAGTGCAAAATGCTAACACGTGGAAGCATTCGGATAAAGCCTTGTGAAAGGAACCCGATGTTGCTTTCAATAGATGGACGAGGCCGATACTTAGCAAAAAATAAAATAACTCGGAGGGAGTTTGGGGAAATTATATTCACAGTATCCCAAGATAAAAATTCTTTAATCAAATCCTTGTGTGAAAGTAGAAAATTACTCATGGTAGACCCCTTAGCAAGTTGCTAAGCTTTAAAGATAAAAGATGAATCCAAAGAAGCAATATATTTACATCAGAGCATGACACTTTAGGGCTCTTGTTGAGAAAGTAAAGTTTTCCATACCGGTTTTAATACTAAACCTTTGTTTTGAAGAACCAAGTCTTCGAGGCTTGCACCACTTTGGGCTTTGAAATTGAATATTTTTTCGCACCTCAAAAGCGGAAATTTCCTGAACTTTGAGCTCCCTTTCCCTAAGAAAACTTTCTAAATCTTATTAATTTGTTTAGGATATCATGAGTAGCCGACAACATTGAAAACAAGCATTTAAAAAATGCTTGAAGAATGACTTTCATCAAAATTATTTTTTCGCAAGACTCAACTAATGACCATGCCAAGCTGAAAGCTTCTTTTGAAGTGTGTACAACATCTCTTGGCAAGGGGGAACCTAATTGACGCAATGAACAAAGGCGTACCCAAGCATTTACTGGGGAGATTTAGATTGAAATCCTAAAATATCATTGATTTGAAACTGAATATAGAAACAACATTTAAGATGTTTTTTTTAAAATTTTCTTGGATTAATGGATAGACCTAAAAGTGTTTCATATTCCTCAAAGTCTAATTTGAAAGCCTTTGATTTTGTAACTTTAGCTCCCCCAAAAAAGAAACTCTCATCCACAATTTGAAAATGAGAAAGGGATCAAGTCTCTGCACTCTCTCAAACCTTTGATAGATCCCAAGATTCTCAAGCAGATTAAAAAACACTGAAGGATAGCAAAAACCATCTAAAAGCCTACACCACTAAAATGAAAAGATACTGAGAAAGGGGATTAGCATGTCTAGTACCTTTAAAATGAATGAAGAAGCCAATAGGGCTGTCATTGATCAAAATAGAAGACTAAGAAGAGGTGGCAGTGTTCATCAACCGTTCTATTCATGCTAGAGTGAAACCAAAGGCCAAAAGAACTCCTTTCAGAAAGGGCCATTTTACTTCGTCATATGCTTTGGCAATATCTAGTTTGATATCCATACATGACCTTCATTTTGAGATGTGAAGAGTTTCATGAGCCAAACTTATACCGTATGATATTTTCTTCCCATGGAAAAAACCTCCTTATTCAGGAGAGATAAATTTAGAAGAAGAGGCTTTAGTTGTTTAACAATGGCTTCTGAGTTGATCTTTTGAATTGTATCTCACAAAGCCATGGGATGAAAATCTGCAAAAGAAGAGGTGTTGTCCTTGGGAATAAGGGATCAAAACATGCATTTAAATATGCGTGCTTAAATTCTTGTAGAACTTAATAGGATTTTTTTGGATTCATTCACCACTTCCATAAGCTCCTTGCCAAAAAGATCCTAGAAAAATTGATACGAAGTTGCTTGGAAGCCCATCTAGACTCAGGGCTTTATCCTTATTGAGAATAGAGACTGCCAGAAGTTTCTTCTAAGAAAAGGGAGCTAGCAAATTGTTGTTTTGGGCCTCATTTTATTGATTCAAAAAATTGATTGAGAAGTTTGGATCTGTTAGGTTTCCTAGTTATGCCCCTTTGTGGGTGGTTTACAAGCACACTTGTAGCATCGCCTGTAACAAATGTTCCAGTGTTCTAAAAGTTGTCAAAGTTGCCTAATTAGCTACTGTAATTGATTTGAAACATGCTGTAGGTGTTCATATGACTTCCAAATGACACAAGATCATTAAAGAGAGAAATCTTGATCTCATGTTAGTTATTTGGGAGAATCATCTTTTGCTCAAATCATTATTATGGGTGACTTGTATTGCTTCCAACAATTCTACGTGTTAGAATGGAAGAAGAACAAGTGTATGTGTGGACATTGAATCTATAGGTGACTCAATGGTGGTTCAAAACATTAGTATGGTGCACATGGAGTCAAATAATGCATCTCTCTATTATTGCAAGCCAAATTTGGGCAAGTTGCACAAATTTAAGCAAAGAACAATCAAGTTTCACTTTTCAACATTATTAGGTCACAAAAATTGACATTCTTAACATTCAGTATATTCTATCAAATATATTATTTTTTCTCTAGATTAATTTTTTTTTTTTTTTTATATTAAAAAGTACTATTATTTCTGGTTATTTTTATTTTTATTTTTATTTAAATGATAGTGTGTGATATTTTACTATAACATATAATTTTACTACAAATAAAACTTCTCTAGGACTTTTTGGAATTAGATTAATTCCAATACACAACACATAAATATTATTTAATTGAATATTTATTTATTATTATTTTTTAATTGATATCAACATAAATTTAGACCTACATTTTATTGTAATGATTTCTCTTTGCTTATTTATTGAAATTGATATTTTTTGTTTAAATAAGGGCATTGATATGTATTGTAGTGCTTTTAAAAAAAAAAACCTAGTTTACTATTTGTTCAATGTCTCAAATAAAGGTCTTTATTTTTGGTAATGGATATATCTTGCTTATAAAGATAAAAAAAATAATGTAATGAAAAAATTATATATTATACTTTTTAAAATATTAACTTTGAAGGCTATGTACATGTAAAATTATCTCTTGTTTCTTCAAGTGTTTTCATTTTCCTTGCATGCATGATGTGAAGTTGATTTTTTGACCTCTAAAATTACAAGATGTGGATAAGAGAAGAAAAGGATGCCACATAGGTGCCACATAAGTACGATTAGTAGGATTAATCGAAACACCTTTGATCGAATTTGTGTTGATTGAAGCCCCTTAAATTGAACATGCTTAGATTAAACCCTTATTGCAATTTTGTAAAAATGCAAGTGCCCCACTTTACAATAAGACAAGGCTTGAATTCATGTTTTGATTATTTTTGTGGCTAAAATAATTGATGTGATTCTTTAAATCATGATTTGATTTGTGGTACTATATGTCTAGGCCATCTAGTTTTTCCACAAACTTCAGTGGATGGATTGAAAATGACAATGTCATAAATTAAACCATGCTTCACAAAAGTGCATATCTTAGTTGAAAGTGTTATTAATGTTGATGTTAAAAATTGGCAAGGTAACAACCCTTTATGGAAAACTCAGTTAAAGTGGGGACCTATTGCGCTAAACTGAGTGACCTTCGGGTTTTTAAAGAAGTTGACTTATTCTGTAATTTGGGGGGTTGAAAAGGGGTAGAAGGAAATGAATATAAAATAAATCTAATCTAAGACGATGTGCCAAGATGTAGATATGGGCACGATAAAACTTTATGTTGGATATGGTTTAAGGGTCGTTCAACAATCTGCTATGTCTCAAAACAAAAAAGATCAAAATGGAAATCTGAACAACTTATTCAATAACATAAAATAACTTCGACATATCTACTGAAAAGAAGAGTAAAAGAAATGGTGTTAATCAGATAGCTTATATTGAAATTATAGAAGTATGTGAAGAAATTACTCAATACAATAAAGGCACAGTATACAACTTTATCAAATAATCTAGAAACAAAAAGGCTGAACAATGGCACAGTTTGCGAATCTAATATAATAAGCTAAAACAATACAAGAGGACTGATCTTTCTACAAATTTCTCTGCAAATTCTAAACCCTTGCTTCGAAAGAAGAAGCAATATTTATAATTAAAATCCCACCGCCTGGTGAGCTAGTAACATAAAATATCCCTTGATCATGAGCAATGATGCATATAGCCATGATTCCATCGGCCGTTACAACAGAAAAGATTCAAGCCATGAACGTGGTTGCCCTCAAGCCAAATGCATCTCTTGTGAATGATAGTAGTGGTCGCAGAAGAACAGTGTTGACATGGGTTTCCTTTTCACGATGATCGTTAAAACACGTGGTGGTAATAGTGAGGCCGTTGCTTGCTCCTTACTCTTGCATGATAAATCCTTTAGAATATCCACATGGAAAAAGGTCAGGGCTCGAGGTTCATTCCTTCCTCATTGCGATGAAGGCTTGCACAGTGAAGACATGTGGAGGTCAGGTCCTTACAAACGGTGCTGCTGGTGAGGACCGTCAAGACATGTGTGTGGATTGATGCTACGTGGCATGCGGTTGGGGTCTAATAGGGAGGCGAAGGGAAGAAACCTTAAAGTGTGTGAATTTCCAACACATGGAAGCAAGGCGAGAGCCATTGGAAGAGCGAAGGGAGAAATCTTCATGGAGAGTGCCTGGCAGACACATGGCAATACTCGGAAGAAAATCTTGCGAAAGGAACCCGATGATGATTTCAAAGATAAGGCATGGGCTGGTATTTAACAAAAATAAAAAATAACCCGAAGGGAGCTTGGGGAAATTTATCTTCATAGATTTTGGTGACTATCAGGGGCATTTCGCCTATGAAATGAGGAACCCAAAATTTTTGGTTCTCAGACCAGAGTCATTTTCATGGGTGACGTGATCAAAGCTTGGAGAGGGTGGTCTATAGAGGCAACTATTTAGCTTCAGATGGAGTTGATATGTTGCACATATTATTTTGTGCTGCATGTAGATCGATCATTTCTTTGTAAGACAACATCGTCGATAAACCAACCTAGGACTCAAGTTGAAAAAGTAGCCATGCTATCAGATGGGTGACGCTCTCGATATCCTTTGCAACAAGGGGCTGAGTAAAGCTATGAAAAGTGGATGCATCCTGCTGCTTCTCCTCAATCTTCACTGTAATATGCTCAGTCATGGCCACTAATTCATCTTCAAGAAACAGGGACGGTAAGCCCATATGAGTTAGGTGGGAAAACCTCGCTCGGATGCTATTCATGGTTCGGTCCAATGTAGTGGTGCACTCACTGGCGTGGAGAATGGCTGTGTGGCAGTGGATAAACCTGTTAGTTGTTTTTTCAATGGCCTTTCAGTCTTCAATTCATGCAATTGACAAGACTTCATCCAGGACCATATATATATTATCCAACAACCTCCTGGCTTTAGGAACTCTCTTCGTGATGGATTGAGGGAAATGCTCGATCGTTCCATGAACTTCCCTGCCTAAACTTATTGCCTCCGCCATGAATTGGAGTGTCGAATCGACAGTTAGGAAGAAGGCCTTAACTCTTTCCCAGTAAGAAACATATAGCCACTGGGCTACTTGCAGAAGGTCTGACTGGGAGGCAGGAGGTTGGGTGGATCTCTTTAAAAGGCCAATTTCTGCATCCCTCAACTCCATATTATGTGCCAAATCCACAACCTTTTGTTTTCTATGGTGAGTTGTCCCTGCAGGACTTTTGATTCTTCGATCTAGCTTGCTTCGACTGATTCCTTGTTTTCTGCTTCCCTCTCAAGGGAAGATTTCAATTACTGGACCTCATTCTCTAGTTGGGTTCAATGGGCATTGAAGTCTGCATCCTTCTACTGCATCTGTTGCTCTAGTTGAGTGTGTTGGTGGTGAAATTCTTCATTTTTCATTTCACTTCTTGCTCCAACTGCGCCAACTAGTCTTGATATCCTTGGTTCTTCTGTTGCAGTTCAATGACCAAGTTGGGTTTGAAAGATCAGAACTTTGCAAGTTCCACTCGGATCTTAGCCTGCTTCCTCTCCATTTGTTGAGACAAGCGTTTAAATTCAGCATCCCCCGCCTTTTCCTTTGCCAGCACGACCTCAACTCTCTCGATGATTTTCAACTCTTCTTCCCTCTTCTTTAGCTGGTGACTGGACTTAAGAAAGTTGGTGGTCACCACCCGTTGTGTTTCCTCCATGAGCTCCACCTTGTCCTACGGTCTGGCTATGCTCAGATCAAGCCCCTTGGCGTACATATTGTAATCATCTGGTTGCATCTCTCGTTGCGACGCAAGAACTAGAATGAAGAGAAGAATGAAGGTAAGGAAAAGGGCTGGATCAAGCTTCGATCATTTGTCCAGCTAGTTGTGGATCAGATCTAGGCTATTTGTCTAAAGAGGAATGTACTCACTTTGGGACGATGGGACTTTTGGTTGTCCATCAGGTGAGAAGGCCCAAAAGGTGAGAAACATACACATGGTTGGTATGTACTCACACATAAAGGTGGATATGGGGAAAGTCATGCCACTTGGGATTCTCGCTCAAACCATTCCAAAATTATACCTCTCAATAAATTTAATAAGGTTCCACAAAAGGAAATGAATTTGAAATGATGATGTAAGTGTTGGATGTTGAGGTTGTGTTGCTGATATGTGGCTATCATTGATGTCAACACTATTAGCACTGATTTTTCTGAAGACTGTATATGTCGAGGAGATTGAGAAAATTGTAATAAATACATTGCAGACAACCTATGAAGCTGAGAAGGTCAGAGTGATGGAAAGTTCTATACGTTGATTGTCAAAGGCCGCGCATTAGGGTTTCTTGCTGAGCCTATGTAGTATGTTGTCCAGAAGTTTCAGTGGTACACATCAAGATTGAAGAAATTTATAAAGTGTTGTGCTCCTACAGTTATCCTGTTACTGTGGCAAGTGTTTTTGAGAGAAGAGAATGCAATTTTGATGAATTGAATTATTGCGTATGTTCTTGAGATGTTTAGTGATGTTTCTAGATTATTCTTAATCAGTGTGGTACATCCGCATTGATCGAAATGTTCATGATTGAAGATTTTTCCTTGTGTGTTCAATATTTTCATGTTCTTGGCCAACATGATGGTGATAGCGTCTTGCAGATCCTTATGGATTAATATTTTATTGTTTGGCATGTTTGAGGATGTTAATTTAGGTCCTCACTATGTTGTGACCAACTTAGGTTGGTGCACATTGAGATTTGTTCATGTATTGAGGCCGACAACTTGTAATTCATTTATACTTTATCTTGTGGCCGATAGAGTAGTTGATGAAAATCCATGTAGTGAATATATAAGAGCGATTGTTTCTTCATTTTGGAGTGTGCATGGTATCCTTGGTGTAGGTCCATGTGTGTATGTGCGAACAAAGATCAGATCATTCAAATGCAGAGTAGAGTGTGAAGAAGTTTGAGCGAAGTGTACTTGTGCCTAACCATAACTATCATCAGGCTTATGAAGAAGCTAATCTCTTAGTTCATACTTATCAGATGGATTTAATCTAGTTGTCTTATGTAAGGCAATGAGCCTTCCCTTTGAGTAGTGAGCTCTAGGCAGTGTGCCTGAATGCATGTGCATTCCCCATTCATTTATTATTATACTTGTAATAGGGTATAATCTTGTGGACTAACATCCACCGTGGTTTTTCCCCTAACAGGATTTCCACGTATAAAATATTGGTGTTCATGTGTTTCTGACGTGTTGTTGATTTATGCTTGCACTGTTAATTATCAGATATGAGATTAAAGGTTGATTAAGCTTGAATAAGTTTAATTTCTGTAACAACTGATTCACCCCCCTCTCAGTTGTCTATCCAACAATTGGTATCAGAGCTAGTTCCTCTAAAGAAGTCTAAAAACTTGAGGTGATCCGAGATGGCATCATAGAAGAAGGATAGTCCTAGATTCGATGGTACAAATTACTCTCTGTGGAAAGTCAGAATGGAGTGTCATTTGAAATGCATTGGTGAGCCTTTCTGTAAGATTACAAAGAATGCATATACTATTCCTCAGAATGGTCACTCTACTGATGATGAGATCAAAGAAGCAGAAACAAATACTAGGGCTATAGAAGCATTGCTAAGTGTTTTGACAAATTCAAAGATGAAAAATGTGATAGGACTGAAGACTGCACATGAGATATGGAAAAAGTTGGAAACACTATATGAAGGAGATGCATTACTGAAAGTTGTTAAGCTATAAAGCCTGAAAGGTAAGTGGGAGAACATGAAGATGAGTGAAGATGAAAATAATTTTTTTCACACAAAATATAAATGAACTAGTGATGGACATGTTAGATGTGCTAATGGAATCTTGGAAGATGAGATTGTGGCTAAAATACTTAGATCTGTGCCTACTTCTTACAAAACAAAAGCTCATGCTATTGAAGAGCTCAGGACAGTGAAAAATGTGACAAAAGACATGCTGATTGGAAAACTTGCTGCCTTTGAGTTGAGTGAACTTGGTGAATCTTCTCCTAAAATAGAGTTTGCATTCAAAGCTACTGTATCTAGAAAAAGCCAACAAAAATATGATATGGGAGAGAGTTCCGGGAAGATATTCAAATATGAGAAGAACTGAAACTGATTGAAGATGAAGAAAGAAAGCTAGAAGAACTTGAAGCACTGATCGTAGAGAGAGAAGCCATAGGACAAGGTAAGTACAAAGGAAAGTTACCTATTAAATGTTTCTCTTGTAGTAAGATAGGTCATTTTGCATCAAGGTGTCCTGAAAGGGTTTCTAAGTATAAACCTGATAAGTCTAGATTTCAAAAGAAATGTTATTATGCTGAAGAAGGTGTTACTGATGATGAATCTGATAAAGAAACTGGAAATGAAGATGAATGGGTATTCATTGCTATCAAGGAAAATGGTCTGGTGTCCACTGAATCATCTAGTAATTAGAACATTGAGAAATTTCTTGCAGCCAAAATTGATGAGAAGGATGAGTGGGCGATTGACAAAAGATGCTCACATCATATGACTGGTGGAAAAAACAAGTTTCTAAGCTTGGAAAAATATTGTGGTGGTATTGTAAGATTTGGAGATAACAATGCTGGTGTGATTTGTGGTAGAGGCACTATTTCTCTTGGTGGAAAATGCAATAATGATGATGTCCTATATGTTGACGGTTTGAAGCACAATTTGTTTAGTGTCGGACATATGGTTGACAAAGGTTACAATCTTCAGTTCAAAGATGGTAAGTGCAGGATACTGGAAAGCTTGGGAAATGTGATTGCATCAGGTAAAAAGACAAGAGGTAATATTTTTCACTTAAATGCTGCTAGTGAAAGTTGTTTGATTGCTCAAGTTGATGTAACCTGGTTATGGAATAGAAGGCCGTGTCAAGTGAATTTTGATAACATTGTCAAAATAAGCTCCACACAAGCAGTGATAGATCTACCTAAGTTAGTGAAGCCTACTAACACTATATGCAAGGAATGTCAGATGGGAAAACAAACAATGATTTCATTTCAGAGCAAACAACATCATTCCAATGGAGTACTAGATTTGGTACATACTGATCTATGTGGTTCATCTAGAACCAAAAGTCTACAAGGAGAAAGGTATTTTATTTGCTTATTGATGATTATTCTAGAATGGTATGGGCTGCTTTCTTAAGAGAAAAACATGAGGCATTAGAGAAATTCAAAAGCTTCAAGGCTGTGGCAGAAAATGAGACAAGTTTTAAGATCAAATGCTTGAGATCAGATAGAGGTGGTGAATTCACTTCCCGAGAGTTCAATTCATTTTGTGAAGAGCATGGAATAAAAAGACACTTATCTACTCCTTGGACCCCCCAACAGAATGAAGTTGTTGAGAGAAAGAACAAAAAAATTTAGATGCTACTAGAACTATGATGTTGGAAGGTAATGTTCCTCATACCTATTAGAGAGAAGCTGTAAGCACTGCTGTGTATACTATCAACCAGGTGAATGCTAATGGTAATCTTAGTAATAATCCTCTTGAGCTATGGTTTGGTTATAAGCCTACTGTTAAATATTTCAAAATCTTTGGAAGTAGATGTTATATCAAAAGAGATGAATATATAGGAAAGTTTGAAGCTAGAAGGGATGAAGGAATCTTTCTGGGTTACTTTACTAAGAGAAAAGCCTATCGGTACTACAATGCAATATTGAAGAAGATGGTTGAGAGTGAAAATTTTAGAGTTGATGAGGATATTGAAAAATCATCCAGGTATTGCAGATATGATCTAGATGACCAACAAGATAAACTGAGAATGGGAAGAATGCGCAGACACAAAATAAAATCAAAATTGTTTCGGTGAATCAAGAAAGTTCTGAAGAAGAAGACAATGGAAATGTAGAAGAAAGAATAGAAGAACCTAAAATCCCAAGGTATGTAAAGCGAAGTCATTCTGAAAGTCAAATCATAGGAGACAAGAACAAAGGTGTATAGACTAGAAGAAAAATTGCAGAAGAATATTGTCTAATATCTAAGACTGAGACTAGCAATGTCAATGAAGCATGTAAAGATGAATATTGGATGGAAGAAATGAAGGAAGAACTGATGTAGATAGAGAAAAATGATACATGGATCCTTGTTCCTAGACCTCAAGATAAAAATGTGATTGAAACCAAATGGGTTTTTCAGAATAAGCTGAATGAACAAGGTGAAGTGATCATAAATAAAGCAAGACTGGTATGTAAAAGATACTCACAAATGGAAGGTATTGATTTTGAAGAAACCTTTGCTCCTATTGCTATAATTGAAGCTGTAAGATTATTTCTTGCTTATGCTACTTTCAGGAATTACAAAGTCTACCAAATGGATGTTAAGTCAACATTTATGAATGGTGAGTTAGAAGAAGAAGTTTATGTTGAGCAACCAGATGGATTTAAATTGGCTGATGAAAAGAACATGGTATGTCGGTTGAAGAAAGCACTATATGGACTCAAACAAGCCCCTAGAGCCATGTATGGAAGACTGGATAAATACTTGTTGAAACTTGGATTCAATAAAGGTACTGCTGACAACAATCTATATTTCAAGGTGGATAAGGATAAAGAACTAAATATTGAAGTCTTTGTTGATGAAATTATTTTTGAAGGTGATGATGACTTATGTATGGAATTTGCTAATGAAATGAAAAGTGAATTTGAAATGTTTATGATAGGAGAATTGAAATTCTTTTTAGGATTGAAAATTACTTAATTAGATGATGGAATCTTCATATCCCAGTCCAAGTATGTGAAGGAGTTACTAAAATTTTTTGGAATGGAAGACTCAAAGCCAGTTGGTACACCCATAGTAACCGGATGTAAGCTAACACATAATGATGATTCTCTGAAGGCTAATCAAACAAGATATAGGTCAATGATTGGTGGATTTCTATACTTGACTCAGACCAGACCATACATTATGAATGTTGTATGCATGGTTTCTAGATATCAAGCTGATCCAAAGGAATCACATGTGACTACAGTAAAGAGAATATTCAGATACCTGAAAGGAACAATTGACATTGGGTTGTGGTATCTAAAGGATGATGATTTTAACTTAAATGCCTTTATAGATGCAGATTGGATAGGAGATGTGAATGACAGGAAAAGAACAAGTGGTGGTGCATTCTTCTTGGGAAAGAAGATGGTATCTTGGCTAAGTAAAAACAAAATTCCATTTCTCTATCTACTGCCGAGGCAAAATATATTGCTGCTACAAACAATTGCACTCAAGTGTTGTGGATGAAGCAAATGCTGAGAGACATCAAAGTTGAGTATGCTTAGCCAATTTCTATATTCTGTGACAACTCAAGTGCCATAAACATTTCTAAGAATCTAGTGCTACATTAAAAAACAAAGCATATATCTATCAAGTATCACTTTTTGAGAGACAAAGTGAGTGATAAAGAAGTTAGAATGGAACATGTGCCTACTAAGGAACCAATTGCATATATCTTCACTAAACCATTGCCCAAGGATACTTTTGAGTATCTCAGAGGAAATTTAGGGGTGATTTCCCCTCCTAATTTGAACTAAGATCCAAGTCTTTGCATCAATTCGTGCACTCACAGTCATATCTTATTTCAAATTGATGTTATGGTGGTTGCTACTTAGGGGGAGTAGTCAGAAGTTTCAGATATGCAGTTCAAGGCATATATACCTTTGCCATTGATGTCAAAGGGGGAGAAGAGTAATGTGAAAAACCCTTGAGAAAGAAAGGGGGAGAACAGTCATGAGAGAAGAGTAATACTGAAAGTGCTAGAAAGAGAAAGGGATAAAAGAGTTATGGGAGAAGTGAACAGTTAGTTGTGTTGATGGTATTTTTCACATCATGTGTTGCCATCAATGCCAAAGGGGGAGATTTTTGGATGTTGAGGTTGTGTTGTTGATATGTGGTTGTCATTGATGTCAACACTATTAGCACTAATTTTTTTGAAGGCTGTATATGTCGAGGAGATTGAGAAAATTGTAATAAATATATTGCAAATAGCCTATAAAGCCGAGAAGGTCAGAGTGATGGAAAGTTTTGTACGTTGATTTTCAAAGGCCGTGCATTAAAGGGTTTCTTGCTGAGCCTATCTAGTATGTTATCCATAAATTTTAGTGGTACGCATCAAGATTGAAGAAAGTTATAAAGTGTTGTGTTCATACAGTTATTCTGTTACTGTAGCAAGTGTTTCTAAGAGAGGAGAATGCAATTTTGATGAATTGAATTTTTGTGTATGTTCCTGAGATGTTCAATGATGTTTCTAGATCATGCTCAATCAATGTGGTACGTCCGTGTTGATTGGCATGTTCGTGATTGAATATTTTTCCTTGTGTGTTCAAGATTTTCATGTTCTTGGTCGACATGATGGTGATAGCATGTTGCAGATCATTATGGATTAATATTTTATTGTTTTGCATGTTCAAGGATGTTAATTTAGATCCTCACTATGATGTGACCAACTTAGGTTGGTGCACATTGAGATTTGTTCATGTATTGAGGCCGACAACTTGTAATTCATTTTTTCTTTATCTTGTGGCCGAAAGTAGTTGATGAAAATCCATGTAGCAGATATATAAGAGCGTTTGTTTCTTCATTTTGGAGTGTGCATGGTATGCTCGGTGTAGGTCCATGTGTGTATGTGCTAACAAATATCAGATCATCCGAATGCATAGCAGAGTGTGAAGAAGTTTGAGCGAAGTGTACTTGTGCCTAACCAGAACTGTCATCAAGCTTATGAAGAAGCTAATTTCTCAGTTCATACTTATTAGATGGATTTAATCTGATTGTCTTATGTAAGGCAATGAGCCTTCCCTTTGAGTAGTTAGATCTAGGGAATGCGCCTGAATGCATGTGCATTCCCTATTAATTTTTTATTATACTTTTAACAAGGTATAATATTGTGGACTAACATCCACTGTGGTTTTTCCCCTAATAGGGTTTCCATGTATAAAATCTTGGTGTTCATGTGTTTCTGATGTGTTGTTGATTTATGCTTGCACTGTTAATTATCAGATCTAAGATTAAAGGTTGATTAAGTTTGAATAAGTTTAATTTCTGTAACAACTGATTCACCCCCCCTCTCAGTTGTCTATCCTTGTTTGGCCAACATTAATGAGTGTTCAAAGGGATTTTTCTTAGTTCGTGCAATGTCTCATCTTAAGGAACATCATGTGTAATGTCTCCAAGAGAGGAAAAGTGCAAATGGTCTCATATTGTTTGTAAGAGAGGACAAGTGCAAATGTCTCATCCTGGGCCACATTGTACCTAGTGTTTCCAAGAGAGGGAATCACAAGAAAAAGAAGATCGCACAATGAAATGTGAGTGGTGATGTATGGCCCCACTTTAAAGGAATTTATACACACCGTTCTGTGAGCAATTGCTTTAAAGTAGAAGAAGAAGAGGACATGAGAGCTTGTTCAGAAAGCCCTATACCGAGTTATATGTTTTCGATAAGCTACATCATGAGGAGGGGTGTATGTCACATGGGATTCAACTTAAGACATTTCATCCACATCCCAAGCTTTCTCTTGTATGTTCATGAAAGGTTAACGAATAGTCAAAAGGGATGACAAGTGACATACGAGGGAAAAGGCTGCCTAACCCCTTGACCCCACTGAGTGCAGGACAAGAGTGAGCCGAAAGGATTAAGGGAATGCAAGGTAGAGTGAAAATTGGTATCAATTAGAGGAATGAGGTTCTCTCACATAAGGGAGAGTACCAAACTCCTTAAGATGTCAGATTTTACTACTCAAGGCCTTACACTCATTAGTATGATGGCCATGAACTCGGTGGTGGGCACAAAATGAATGTTTGTTAGAAAATTTATTTCAAGTACTTGGAGGAAGGTAGATCAAGTGATCTTGGAGGAGTCTCAACAAGATGCTCTTTGTGTCTAGGGTAGAAGGTGTTCCTTTGGTATGTAAAAAAGAAGTGTCTCGCTTAGTAGAGGATGTCATACTTAGGCAAGGCGCTATAGATTGTGAGACTTTGTATACTCCTTTGGAGGAGTGTGTAAAGTCTAAATCAATAGTGGGTTGCGAGATGACAACATTATTAAGAAAATAGTCCTTTTTTGGTATCAAAGGATTGCATTCAAAGGTTGTGTTAGAAGGGTGATTTGGGATGATGTTGATGTTGGAAGAAGGCTTGGTGATTTAAATTAAAGGACAATAACCAAGACCATGATGTGTTTTTTGCGTGTTAGGTTCGATAGAGTTGCAATACCTTGTTCGTTAGCACCACAACCTTTTCCACTATAGCCAAGCCAAGTTGCTTCAAAAAATCATAACCTTTTCCATAAAGCTTTTTCAGATTTTTTGGATTGGGTGTTTGTTCATTGTTGGTTGTATTGGTTAAAGTAGTTGAGGTGGATGCTTGCAAAGGATCAACCAATACTTGTGTTGACAAGACTATGTTTCCCTTTTTAGAGTCAATGTTGGTGATCTTGGTTTCTCCGAGTAAGGGAGGTGTGAAGTCTAAGGAACCCCAATCATCATCAAAGAGCTTCATGATGTGCTCAAGATGGTGTTATTTATTTGTTTGTTGTGTGGGTTCCACTTGGGTGGTTGGTGTTAGGGTGTTGAAATTATTCTCTTTGGATTTCTTAAGGTGTAAGCAACTATTAGGTCCAGGGTTGGCTTCAAGTGTGTACACTTTTTTTTGTTGTAGATGTACTTCATCTTATGATGAAGAGTGGAAGGCACTCCATTAATTGCATGAATCCATGGCATACCTAAGAGAAGAGAGTATGAAAGCTCATGAGGCATAACATGGATTTTTGTGTCCAATGTGGCCATTCCAACTGTAAGAGGTATAGTGATCACATTGAGCGGTTGCTTAGTGACATTGTCAAATCCTCTGATAGATAGAGAATCGGGTTTGATGTTTGATCTAGCAATGCCAAGCCTATCCAAAAGACACACACTACACACATTAAGGGCAGAGTCGGTATCTACAAGATTTCTCTTGATCCTTTTTGTTTCATATTGAGAGATTATTATGAAAGCTTCATTTTGTTTTTGCACTTGCAAAGGAGGGAGCTCACTTTGGTGAAAAACAATGTCAACATTAATTCCATGAATAATATTTGCTATATCATTGGGTTTCAAATTAGAAGGGATAGGAACTTGTTGTAAGGAATTCTACATCATGTTGTGATAGGGAGGGGAGACTTGAATGAGATCCCATAATGATATCTTAGCAGGAGTATTCCTTAGTTGGTCAACAAGGTCATACTCCCTAAGAAGTGAATTTAATCAAGGGGCAACATGTAAGATGGGATTAGGAAAAGGTAAGGATGTTGAGGTTGGTTGGGGTGGATGGGGATTATTTCTTGTATAGTGTGTGTGAGCAACAATATTGTGACTCAATTGCTGCAACACATTATGCTTAGGTGGGTAGAGAATGAATTCATGTTTGGTTTGGGTTGGAGGGTTGTCCGAAGGGGGGTAAAGGACAAGTTGAGGTTGAATAATATTAACATCCTGGAGCAAGGGAAAGACTAAGGGTATCTCTTCAATTGCTTCTAAGGGCATGATATTAATAGTGTTATTGTTATCCTTATCGTTTATCATGATATCCTCCCTAGGAGGAAGGGTTTTAGGAGAACTACAAACCAATTGCTCTTGAAAATCAAAGATTGGTTCTTCTAAAATAGCTTCCTCACTAATAGAGGAATGGGTTTGTAGTTCTCCTAAAATAGCTTCATCACTAATAGAGGAATGATCAATGATTGAATTGTGTTGCACAATAAGGATGTGTTTAGATGAAGGGGGACAACTAGGATGTTCATGACCTTCACTGAATGCGTTTTCTAACAACAACATACTTTCTTCACAACTAGGAGAAATACTAGGTGAAAAACAAATGTTATTGTCATGATTGTGTTGTCTTGGTTTTTAAGGTCTTGTCCACTAAGAGAAGTAAGAGGAGATAAACAACTAGGATTCTCATAATTAACTCTCATTGATTGATTCTTCTAACAAAATATCTTCATCACTAATAGGAAAGATATTAGGAGAAGAACTAATATGATCATTAGGAATGTCCAAAGTTGTATCTTCTGTTGCTAAAACACTCTCATAAGGAGGGGGTAGGAAAGTATTCTTAGCATGTCTAGTTATGTAAGCTACTAACATTGTTTGAATAAAAATGAAAAGTACATGTAATCATTTCATGAAATGTTTCAACAATAAAAAAAATGTATATGCAAAAATACAAAACATTTTTATCCAATATATGCTAAGCTTTAAGAATGTAAATAATGTACATGCAAGAATGAAAAGAACTTTTAAAAAACTAAGGAAAAGTCTTATGAATATAAACAGTGTATGTGAAAAATTGAAAAGTACTTTTATAAATGTGATGCAAAATTGCAGAAATGTAACCATTTTTAGATCTAATGATGAAATGATTTTAAGAATGACCATCCTAAAATGACGATTTTGAGCTAGAATCATAAAACCTATGTTCCTGAAACCTTCCAAACTTATAGTATAGAATAATAGGAGCGTAAGAAATCACATAAATGAGGTTTCTAGTGCTGTAATAGACAGTGAAAAATCTGGAAAGGGACCAGGTCACCTAGAATGGCGAATTAGTCCTAGTTAGGGTTTCTTTTTAAAATTTCCAAAAATTTGCAACTGTTTTGGATGGTTTTGATATTGGATGACTAGTAGAAGAAAGGTAGGTGTATATTTTGGATGAATGAAAATTATTTGAGATGCAAGAATGCAAATTATATACACTTTCATGCATGCAAAATTTTGGAACCCTAGAATACAACGTAAACAATGCAAAATAAATCTAGGGTGAAAATGGACTCTAAATTAGAAAAGAAGGGTGTAGGAATGTTGGGTTAACCAAAATGAACCACCAAAAATGAAAGAAAGAAGGGGAAAGAGGATTCACCAATGCGCTCCTAGGGTTTTTCACCTAGAAGCTAAGTTAGGAGGAAATGTGGCTCTCTTTCACACCTTTTCATTTTAGGGTTCATTCAAAGGGGATTGGGGGTTGATGTGATGTGTGTGATGATCTAAATGCAGAAAAATAAAAAGGAAATTATTTATTGAATGCTAATTATTGAAATGCAAAAGTGTTTGAAAACACATAAAGATATGCAAGAATTAACTAAATGACCTAGGAATGAACATGGAATGAAACAAAAATCCGGGAAATGAAAAGGGTGTGCACCTGGAAACTTGCAGTAGTTGGAAATGTTGTTGAATCTAATATTTAGGCCTGTTGGGACACTTACACCATTCTAGGCGACCTAGTCCCAAATCTAGAAAATTGCACCAAAGCCTGTTTTTACCAAATGGGTATCCAGATCTCCAAAAATCTTTGAAAAAGTAGGTTCAATGGGACTAGGTCAGAATTGTTGGAAACTTCATCCTCTTCTAAATTTTTGAAGATCAGAAAGTGGAACTGGAAGCCCTCGGTCTGCACTTTCTGCTCCTCTAGGTATTTGGTCCCGAATCTACATAATTTGGTCTGTAGATGTCCTCCAAGCTTCAACTAGAGTTTCTCCAACCTTTAAGAGATTTGAAAAGTTGATGAATAATTTTGCACCTTGGTGCTTTTCCAAATATGCATGTACAAGACCTGCAAATCACACTAAGAGGGAAAACTTGTTGATGTTTAGGGCATGGGGGTTTGCCTTGGCTAAACCCCTTTGGAGTAATCAAACCAAAATGATGAAATAATGTAAATAAGCATGAAACAATGGAGTTTACCTTGCCTTGATGATTGATCTTGAGTTGTAGAAATGGAGGATTTAGCCCTTTGGATGCTTCTTGAGAGAGATTTCTTGGTGACTTAGAATACTTAAAACCCTATCTTCCTTGAGAAGGAGAGATGAGAGATGAGGGATGAAGAGAGTAGAAAAATGAGACTTAGAAGGTGAAAAATGAGGGGAAAAACCCTAATTTATACAAGGTGTGCATTAATTTCCTGAAAATAACACCATATAGGCCGACCTTAGGGTTTAGGAGACAAAATCCTGAAAGAAATTTAAGTTTATTTTAACTTTTAAGCCACATGGGACTAGGTTGCCCAAGGTGGCGACCTAGTCCACCTGGGAATTTTTGAGTGGTTGGCAAGAATTATCATGTGGTTAATGATGTTTGTCAGGATTGTCTCATGAAACACACTAAAATAAGGCATGTATGTGCATTAAGGGGTCATTATAGCATAAGAAAGGGTTGATTTAGTGATGACAATCTTAGGAAAGTGTGAAAATGTTTTACAACACATTACAAAATTTGGCACAAGACTTGGAAAGGGATAAAAAGAGGTTGAAAAAGGTCCAAAATCCATAGGCAAGGGTCCAAATGAGTGAAAAATGTCAAAGGCTACACTTTTTGGCGACACACCAAAAAATGTAGATTTTTAGTTAACAAGGACTCATTCACCAATAAGGGTGAATGGGTCTTGGTTAAGTTTTTTTGAGACATTTCAGTGGATTTCAAAGTGATTTTTAATGCCTTTTTATATGCTAGAAGGTTTAGCTCTGACTTGAATAGGGACTCATTCGCTAGTAAGGGTGAATGGGTCCTCGTTAGGTATTTTTAAACCATTTTTTTAATGATTTGCAATCTTTTAGTAATGTATTTTAGTTCCAAGTTTGAGGCAATGAGTTTGAGTTTTAGTTTTTCCAAAAATGCAATGAAAAGATGAATGCAAGGACCTATGTTGAAATACAATTTTATTTTGATTTTCAAATTCAAATAAATGAGATGTACAATGAATAATTTGTTTTTATATTTTTTAGATGTATAGAGATGCAAAATAATGAAAATCTAAACCCTAAATGAGATGCAATTATAAATGTAATTCAAGAAACCCTAAATGAGATTTTAATTCAATGAAAATGAGATGCAAGTGAATGAAATATCTAACCCTAGGATGCAATGAAAGAATTTAAAATCAAAAAATTGTAATGTTCAATATGTTGGGTGTTGGTGTCATCTACCTCCCAGGAGCACCATTTGCAATGAAAACCTTCACAGAAAATGAGAGAGGCAACACAAGTCCATTTCACCAAATATGAGTGAATAAAATTTGAGATAATTTACATATTGTACAATGGTTCCTTATAAAGGCATGAAAATATGTGACAGGTATAAAACTTCTCGATATGGGAAAATAAACTACCCAAGAATAATTAAATGCATAATCATGCCAAAGTAAACTAAAGTGAGTAAATGGCAGAAAAAAATTACTCCAACACCCCCCTTAAGTGCAACTTAGGGAGAATGAAGATGCAATTCAGGTCCCAACTACACAACCATTTTAGATACCCACTTACAATGTAAAAAGGAATCTCTCACAATCAGAGAAAAGGAGAAAAACCCTATGGGAAATAAACCCTCTCCAAAAGAGAGAAAAGAAAACAAAAATGATGCATGAATGGAGGACTCAATCACACCCCCCAAGGACTACATACACCATGTATATAAAATCAATGACCCCCCCATAAGAGGGAAATAGAGAGACTATATAGCGCCCCCACAATGTGTAATCACCTACAAAAATGGTAAGTTCTTGAAGACAAAACATAATCCAATGTTGACAAACAAATTGTTTCCATTTTGGAAGAAACAAAACCAAATACAAATGTAGGTATGCTTCCCATTCTGGATAGGAATTCAAAGGAAGAAGCATGAAAATTTATGATGATGTCTCTGAAATCTTCTCATGTGTTGCAAAGACCTTGGAAGATGATGCAACAAACCAATCAGGAACATGCCCAATCACAATAGGAGGTGAAAGACAAGGTACCACTGGAAACTGATTCTGAACATTCTCCAAAGACTGAGATGGAGTGACAACAGTTGTACCACAACTATCATCAAATAGGAGGGATATACCCTCAAATGTGTCTTCCAAGTCAAAAATGTGAGATTTCACAAACAATGAACCAATATCTGACAAATACGAATCCCAATCAGGAAGATAATGAAATAATTGTTGTAATGAATCACTAGACTTGCTCAGTGAATCATCAACACAAGATGAATGGTCCTGTTGAACAAGAATGATAGGAGCCTCAATCAATGAACCCAAACAATGAATCACTGAAGGTGAAGGTACATCAAATATACCTGATGGAGAAGAAGGATCATCTAAAGAACCCTCTGCATCCTTATCTGAAGACTCAAAGTATTCCAAAACTTCAAACTCCTGCATCGTTGTGTGATCATAGGGTATCCTATCTGAAAAATGAAGAGGCACTAGAAAATCTATAATAGGATCATCTAGGAATAACTGAGTATCAAGATCTCCATGTATTTCCCAAATTTTACTGCAAAGAGTATGAGGAAACTCAAAATGATCAATAGAATTCAAAGTGGCATTATGAATATGCATTGTAATAACTCCTAAGACTTGATCCCTTTTGCAATTTCATGCAAATTTCGTACTATTAGTACCAGGAAGGGGAACAAGATTATATAAATGTGGCAAAAAATGAATCCATCTGAGATGTTTTATGATACCATATCTCCATTGTTTATAGTTTTCCCTTTTCAACATAATTACAACTGGATGAAATGAAAAACCCATAATCAACTATGACAAATCTCCAAGAATACAAAGACATTAACCTTCAACAACAAATAGAAACTCCCAAATACTACAAATGAAGCCTTCTCAAAATACTTCAGGAAGCAATAATGCAAAAAAAAGGGCTGAGAATCTAAAAAAAATTGAGCAAAAAATTAAACACCTTACTGGTTTCTCGTGCCAGATCACCAAGCCAAATATCAAATCAAATCACCAAGAAACTCCAAAGAGCACAACAAAAAAGTTATCACAAGCCACAACAACTCTCCATGCAAGCCAATTCCTCTCCAACAAAACCTCCATGAGATTTAGCTCAAACAACTTTGAAGGAACCAAAGTATAAAAGGACTTATTTATTAAGTTGTCTCACCAATGTGGGACAAAAGGTGCAGCCAAGTGAAAAACAAGTGAAATTTTCACAACCAAAAAAAAGAATGGAGAAAATTCTCGAAACCTTATGCCTTCAACCAAAAAAAAATCACGTCTTCCTTCAATACAAAATCATGCCTCCAATCTCCAAATGGGATTCTAAAAAAATGCCTCAACACACAACCTTCATGCGCTTAGAGAGTAGAGACTTTGACCCATGGAAATTGCATCCTCTCTAGTGAGAAATGCCTTCTTCGAATAGAGATATAACTCCTTCAATGAGGAAAAAATCATGGCCTCTTAAATTTATTTGCCGCCTCTATGCAAATGTGCACCTCCAAATAGAAAGTAACACCTGCAATGGTACTTCAAATAAAACGTGAAAGTCATGCACCAGAGGTGTTATCACATGGGAATAGAGGGTTTCCACGTGGATGGTTGAGAAATTATGCCTCTCCAAATAGTGCTATTGAGACCTCCTACCACCATTTCCATCATAGATCATAAATAGGCCTATAAGAAATCGATGACCTGCAACAAGGAATCATCCATAAAATGAATCACATCCTCTCAAAGTAGGTGCAAATATTCCAATTTGAATCATCATCCAATGTTCACTCACATCCTGCTAGAAATGAAACCCAACTCCGAGTATTGGTAAAGAATAGAAACATGCCACTAGTGCATAAAATCACACCTCCAAATTTCAGAAATCGGGCCCTGCAAGTGATTGTAAATGCAACTTGGTGCACTCCCTTTAGGGAGGCGACTTTCAAACTATTTCTAAGTTAGTTCTAGGACATCCAACTCTGAGAATGAGACAACTAAGTAAGATGCTCATGAAGAAAAAATCACATATCCCCAAGAAAAATTCACATCCTCTAAACAAAAAAATACTCCTTGTCCTTTGTCAGTAAATCTTCGACCCTCCAAATAGATTTTATGGTGGCCTCAAGGAAGATCTCGCTTGATGCACTCCTTTATAGGGGGCGGTGTATCTTTTAGGGGAGCAACTTGAGTGAAAACATGTCCCTCAAGAGAGGTAATTCGTAGAGAATAGAATCATGCCTCTTTCCAAAATGTTGCAGCCTTCTCTAACTTGAAAATCACAAACTCTCCATTTAATTCGACGTGGGCAGAGAACAATAAAATGTTGAAACTTTGCACAGTGAAATTGTGCTTGTAAAGAAAATCATGGTAGAAACCATAAAAATGGTTTTTCAAAACAACATAAAAATCATGCTCCAAAACAACAATGAAATCACCTTGGTGAGGAAAAAATGCAAACACCAAATCTAACGGATTCTTCACAATCTCTTGCAGAATCAAGAAAAAATGAAAATAGGCAACTTTGAAATTTGAAAAATGCCAGAAAAAACAAATCTATCTCGAGCACTCCGATGAAAACTCTTAGGAAGGATTACAAAATGGTTGTCTTTGATACCATGTTGGTGTCATCCACCTCCCAAGAGCACCATCTACAATGAAAACCTTCACAAAAAATGAGAGAGACAACACAAGGCCATTTCACCAAATATGAGTGAATAAAATTAGAGATAATTTACATACTGTACAATGGTGCCTTATAAAGGCATGGAAATATGTGATGGGTACAAAACATCCCGATATGGGAAAAAAAACTACTCGATAATAATAAATGCATAATCATGCCTAAGTAAACTTAAGTGAGTAAATGGTAAAAAAAAATTACTCCAACATCAGGTTCACCATTAATGTTTAAGTGGAAAATAGGGTTCATCAAAATGAATCAAAAAGATGATGAACCACTTAGTTTTTCCACACTAATCACATGTAATTATGAGAGCCAAAAGATGCAAATAACAATCAGAATTGATACCTAACTGTTATAGAATCTATGAGGGAAGTTTGTAGATCTCAAAGAGGTGTGTACCTTGCTGTAAGAAGCCAGTTTTTAGGGCACACATAACTCATTCGCCTTTAGTGACGAATGGGTCTCTATTTAGGTTTCTAAAACTGAGATTTGGGTTATTTTCCTTGATGCCTACACTCTCAAATTCCCGGTTGCCAGCTCACAAAATCCTATACTTAATTCTATAGCTTGAATTCTTTGTTCTTGCACTTTGAAGGTCAATCTTACAACTTGACAACTTTGACAATTTTACTTCCAATTTCTTCTCCACTTGATCTCCAACCTATAAATCTACAAACACACATTCAAGGGAAGAAAAACTTGTTGATTTTTAGTGAATAGGGGTTTTCCTTGGTCAAATACCTTGTAGGTAATCAAACCAAATGATGAAATAATGTAATTAAAGCATGAAACATGAAATGATGCAATGCAGATACCTTGGATGTTGTCTTGTAATATAAATCTACAAACTAACATGTAGTGGCCATGAAGAATGTAGATCTTGATCCTTGAATATGATGTGAACAATCCTTGTAAGTAGATCTTCAATGCTACACTCACAATCTTAGCTCAACAACATGCATGAATGCACTGAACCCTTGACATGATGAAATGATTTTGAGTTGCTACAATAAATACTTGATAATCTACCTTGAAATGCATTTGACATGCTCTATAATTCTCTTATGACCACTTGAAATTTCTAGAATGCTTCATAAACTTGCTAGGTAAAATTATGTGAATTAACCCCATATTTATACTAAATTAGGAGATTAACCCCAAAATTCAAATAAATCAAGCTGACACTAGATCTGGAGATAAAAATTATTAAATTTCCACCACAATGAAATTCAAAAAGGGGGTTATCATTAAGGGAGGACCCATTCACCACGTAGGGTGAATGGGTCCTTGCATTTTTTTCCAGGACCTCACCTTTAGGGATTGAAAGAACACTAAAAAACCATTTAGAATCACCTGATAAAGGGGGATCCTATATAGGGAGGACCCATTCACCACCTAGGGCGAATGGGTCCTAGCACTAATTTCTATGACCTTGATTTTTCCCAATTAAATGTTATGGAATTTGAATTATTGGTGTGGGGACAGATCTTCGAGAGGTGTCACAAATAAGGCTTAAATTTTAATCAAAAGGGTTAATTAACTCCAATTAACCACAATTAATTAAGAGGACCCTAGATAAATGTGAAAGTGTGTTACAACACTTTACAACACTTAAATAAGATACATATTAGGTACATTTTATTATCAAAAAGGGGTCCAAGATCAATGTGAATGTGTACAACACATTACAACATTAAACCTAGGCCAAATTAGGTTAATTCAATGATAATTATTCCAAAATCAAGTAAGAAAAAATGATACTTTATCTAGTACTACAAGCATTAAACCCTAAACTGGGACTAAATCGCCCCTACTAGCATATGCATCCCAGTGTGCATTAAAAGTCAAATTTGATGGAGTGCAGACCTTGTTTCAAGCATCTTCAATTTTCTAGGTGCCCCTCTGTCATTTCTTAGTTCATTATTATGATTTTTAGTTTCATATCCTAGGTTTCATAGTTAGGTTTGGATATCATTTGCATCTTCTTCTTTCCAAGCCTTTGGTTGGTGGTGAACCCCCTTTTATCTTTAATCACACCCTAGGACACCCTATAACAAATCTCATCTCCCAATTGCACCTTTAGATTGAGATCTCTAGGGTTTCCTTGAATGAATTGAAAGTGAAATAGGCCCCCCTAGTGTTCCATCTCCCAAAAAGCTAGAGCATCCACCCCTATGTATTTTTTTCAGACAAAAATACCTCAAGGCATTTGAACCAATACAAACCAAAAAACTGATGTTTTGTATAGTGAAAATTGTGTCCTGAACTTAGTCAAATATTTAACATATATGTTTTTCACTAGAGTAAAACCTCTACATCTCTATGTTGGATTACCATCTCCATGCTCACTCATGCTTCACCAAATATACTTCCATTCAAACCACAATGTTGAAATCAATGCCAATACTATATAAGCTCATGCTCATATTGCCAACATCCATACCAATGGAAATCTCCTCAAACTTCCAACAGTCTATTCCTTTGTATTATTTTAGGATTCCCTTATCTATAGGTAGACCTAGTAGAGAGTAGTTGAAGAATATTTTGGATAGATTTTAAGTGTGAGATATTCATTTGATGTTCCAATAGTTACCTTTTATAGGATTTTTTATGTTGTTAATTTTTTTGTTATTGCACCTTCCTATATATAGAATCTTGGTGCTCTTAGCTTTTACTCCAACATATTCTAATTCTAGGTGTTTTTTGCATTAGAAATTTGGAATCCCATAAATAGAGTTTGGTTTCCTTGTATCATATTTTTCAACCTAAATAGTATGGTGGCCTTGGCCATTAATAGACTAAGCTCAATAATCATCTTTGGTGACTAAATTATACTAGAGTTGGTGCAATTTTCTTAACCAGCCTTGAACAACAATAATTAATAGAAAATATTTTAGTGATTTTCCTAATTAGAATATTTCAGAGATAAATTTATGTGGAAAAGGTTCAATTGTTTGGATATTATTAATAAAGGAGCTATTTTCAAGGATAGACTCTTTTTCACCATTAAAAATGGTCATAAATCTCTTTTCTAGAATAAAACATGGGATCTATATCTATTGATTCTTTCTTCCTATCCTCTTCTTCACCTCTTGAGTGATTGTTTTGAGAAAATAGCTATTCCATTGTGGTTGACTTTAATACTTCTCTTTTCTAAGGGAATTCTAAAATATATAATAGATAGCATAGAAATGGCTCACCTAAAGTTAAGAATAATTTAAAATCCATTTTTAAGGATTGTCCTTATATTCTTTGGAGGAAGATAATTCTCTTTCTTGGGGTTATGATTCTATAGCTTAACTTATTACGTGATTCTTGGATATCAATTCTAAGATAATAAGAGATATGCGAATATAGATATATTCAATGGTGGAGAAAAATATGGAATAAATCCAACTAGCCTAATTTTTTTTGCTGCTATGTCAAAATAAGTTTTTCTCTTGGGATAATATCAAAAAGAGAGGTTTACATGACCATTAAAATATGTTATGTGGTAACAATTAACAAAATTTTAATCATATTTTCTTAAAATATCCCTTCTCTTTGGGTATTTCAAGGGATTGGTGATAGTGATTTGGAATCAAACTATTATTCATGTTTCATATTTAAATAAAATTTGGTTGAGTCCAAGATGCCCTCCTACATCATCTTATTTCCTTGTGATTGCTTGGGATATTGGTCCTATTTTTATTCTTTGTTAGATATCCTTAGAGAGGAACCAAATAATCTTTAGGGTCACCAAAATCTTCTCAAATGGATTTGAATGAGAAAATTATGGTTATTCTAAAATAAACTATTGATACTAAATATTATTTGGAAGGGGTCTTATCTTATTTTTACTATATTCTCTCAAGTATATATCTAGCTCTAAATATTGGTCATATAAGAAGATGAATAAGAGTGGCAAGTGGTACCCTTCCCATTCTATTTAAAAAAAATTAATACTAATGCTTATTCTTGAGGTAACCTACATGCTACCATAATTGGAGGATTTTGTCATTATAGTGATGGTATGGTCCTTTTCTTTTTCTCTTATGTGATGAGTACTAAGCTTCTAAAAATTTGAGAGAATCTAAGACCATTCTAGTAGATTTTGACAAGGCTTGTGGCATGGGTTGGTGGAAGGTTATTTTTAAATTTGATTTTTTGATATTGGTTTCTCTTATGAGAAAAAAAGGGTTCTTAGGGGTCCTCATTTAGGATTTTATAATTGGTAGAGTAAATAGAATATTTATGCTTAAGTTTACTTAGGCTTGCATTATAGTTTAATAGTGCATTTAATTAATTAGGTGGTTTTTTCCCATGTGGGTAGTTTTTACACCCGTTACCTATTTTTCTTGCCTTTATAAGGCGTGCATTGTATAATATGTAAATATTAGGGTATGTGCAGGATCATCATGGAAAAAATAGGCCCTTAAGTGGCAATGAAAATTCAGAAAATCATAGTTAGGCAACTTGACGTAAATATTTGAATAAGTTATCTATATTATTTCAGAAATATGTAAGAATAGAATATGTAGAAAATTGAATATAGTTTCTAAACTACTAGGTTTATTTTAAAAAAATAAAAATATATTTGGTGAAAATTTGAAATTTCAATGTAGTAGTACTTAAATTTCAGGGAAAAAATAAGAAGTAGGTGTCTGTCTGACCACCCTAAGCACAATAAAATGATATTTTTATAATATTTTAGATATAAGTAAAGGACTTATGTCTCGATGTGATGCATATTTTTTTGTAATTTTTTTCCAAGTAAATAATTAATTATGAATTTTTTATTACAAGTTTTAAAAAATATAAAAACTCGTATGTCTGACCACCTTAACTTGGTCAAAACTTCATGAAATTCAATTTTTTTTTTTTAATCCTATAGTATGCGAACCATAGAATGTGATAGTATGTGAACCATAGAATGTGATGCATGTTTCAGATTCAAAAAATGTGATACCATTTGAAATCTATAGATGTTTTTCAATCAACCTATCAATTAGGACTTTAGTCGTTATTCAAATAGAAAATGAATAATAATTATTTATTAAATTAAAGTAAAGCATAATTTATATTGGTGGAAAGCTAATAATCTCCTTTAAAAACTCTTTTCGTTTTTATTAATTTTGGGTAAAAAAAAGGTCGTCATCCATATGGGCCATCATATCACTTACATATCACCACTTTTTGGCTCATCATCATCCTGTACATACCCATCATCTCAATGCATTTTCCATTCTTATGGTGAAAGAGCCCCGAGATTCTTTCATATTTGTGAAGGTGTTATTTGTAGTTGGTGCTTCGAGGTTTCTAGGTTTGGTGGCCATCCCCAACATGGTATCAAAGCAGGATATTTGTGATGGGTTTCCAGCACAATAGGATATTTTTGATCCCTCAAATCTTGTTTTATTGGATGAGTATTTAGCAGGAATCTCATATTTGTTTATGGAGTCTCATCTTGCAAATTTGGGAGATACACTTGAGGGGATTTCTCTCCTCTTTGATGACAGTTGCAGTGTGGCAATTGATTCATCCATATTTCCTTTGGAGGTTGACATTGTTGAGCCTTCACTTTCATTTGATTTGTCATATTTCTTGGTTGTGTTTGATCATGATTATGTGATGGATTATTCTATTTTGAGACTACCTTCCCCTTACTAGTTGGATATGGAGTGGCTTCTTCATCATCTGGTGAAATTTTTTCTTCCTAATGGAAGAGGTGTTGCTTGTAGGCATTGGATCATCTTCTATTTTTAGGCATACTTCATCGGCATTGGAGCTTCTTCATTGGGGAGGGGGGGGGGTGGGTTGGGGTTATTTATTAATATACATGATGTATGTAGTCCTTGGGGGATGTGATTGGGTCCTCCAACCATATATCATTTTTTAATTTTTATTTTCTCTCTTTTGGAGAGGGGTTTTTTTCCATAGGGTTTTTCTCATTTTCTTCGGTTGTGAGAGATTTCATTTTTGAATTGTAAATGGGTACCTAACGTGGCTGTGTAGTTGGGACCCATACCACATCTTCATATTTGCATTTGTATTCTCCCTAAATTGCACTTAAGGGGGTGTTAGACTAAATAACATACTTATGCTTAAGTTTACTTAGACTTGCATTATAGTTTAATAGTGCATTTAATTAATCGAGTGGTTTTTTCCCATGTGGGTAGTTTTTACACCTATTACCTATTTTTCTTGCCTTAATAAGGCGTGCATTGTAAAATATGTAAATATAAGATCTCAATGCATTTTTCATTCTTCTGGTGAAAGAGCCCTGAGCTTCTCTCATATTTGTGAAGGTGTTATTTGCAGTTGGTGCTCTTGGGTTTGGTGGCCATCCCCAAAATCATCAATAGGCCAAATACTTCACCTCTCTTTGAATTTTGAATCTATTTTCTATAATGATATTCTTAGGGAATGGAATGATTTAGCAATTTAATAGATAAATGAACTCTAGAGGAAAATAATTAATGGTATGTATTAGTGACTTCTACTAAATCATCTCAACTTTTCTATCTTACTCAAAATGACTAAACTACATAGATATAAGAGATTTAATTTTTTGGTATTCATGGTGATTTGAGTTATTTTTCTTTTAAGGTTGTAGTATAGGGGAAAACCTTATGGGTTTTTCCTCTCTTTAATTACTTTAGCATCTTTTCTCATTTGTAAATTGGAAAAGTTTAAAATGTAGTCAATTATTGTTACTTTAATATTTTATTTTCACCCGTTTTCCTCAAAAAATCAAACTTGAATCATGCTATTTATAAAAAACTAAACTTGGAATTTTATAAAAAAACATAATAAGTTAAAAAAAATTAAAAATGTATGTGTGGTATTTTAGTGATAACCCCAACGGTATTCCTTAAAGGAAGAATAAAAAACTCATTGGTGTACCACAAATATTGTTAACTCTATGAAATTGATAGGAAAAATATTTTACAACTCCAACATGCTTTGAACTTTTTTTTTGGCATATAGCTTCCAACAATATTTGCATAAATCCCACTCATAATCCTTACACATATATATATTTTTGAATCCAATGATATAATATTGAATGTTGATAGAATCTTAGGTCTATTTTAGTGGCTTTGAGAAGGCCTATGAGATTGGTTGGTGGAAGGTTATTTTTAATTTTTATTCTTTGATATTAGTTTCTCTTATGAGACAAAAAAGGGTTTTTAGGAGTTATCCTTTAGGATTTAATCTTTAGTGTATTGGATCCTTCATCCCTCTTTGAATTTTGAATCTATTTTCTTTGTTCATTTTCCTAGAGTATAAGCATGAATTTGCACCCCTAACACAAATTCTCTTTTACCCCCTTACACTTTAGAAAACCTAAGGCATAGGCTTAATTCCACTTAAGCCCACTGTCCACATCACACTTGGTGCCCTCTTTATGTGTTGGTGGAGGCATTTCTGTTGGTGACGTCTGCACGACATATAGATGTCCGCACAATGTGCTTATGTCCCTGGCAGATCTCTGTAGCTGGAGTCTGCAAAGACGTTACTCTTTCGATTGGGAGTCAAACTGTAACGCTCCTCTTCGGCTGGTCGACCTGAATATGGCCGTTTTTTATCCTTTCCTTCATATTCTTGACCATTCTATCCATTGGGGGGTTCAAGAAGAGTTTTGTAAGATCTTGGATTTACTCCATTTCCATTCATCCATTCAAGCTTTGTAGCAACATTTTACACTCCATTACAACAATCTACCACTCCATCATCTCGATAGTGCCAACATAGGACATAAACCATTGTAGTAGAGGCTTGAGTTCCTCTCATTTTCTCCTCCACAAACCTTGAGTGCTTTGGACAAAGGTGGTAAGCTCCTCTCATCTCCTTTATCATCTTTGGTTGAGTAAGCATGTACTATTTTGTAGTGTCTTTTGTTTACATAGCTTGTATTCTTTCCTTTATCTTTATTCCTATCGTTGCAAACTTGGCTGTCCATGGAGGTGGAAACACCAAAATGGGGGTCTGACTAAGGTAGGCCCCTAAACAGACCCAACATTTCCCCCTTTTTCTATGTGCAGTTGGAGAGATCTCAAAGCAAGATGGTGAGAAGATTGCTGTGCGAAATCGTCTTCGTCACCCTTACGGTAATATATTTATTTTATCAAATTCGTGTTTACATTTCATTCTTCTTAATATTATTCTTCTATTCAGGAAACTTCTAGACTAGGCTAACAGTCTATTCTTGAGGATTTAACCTCATCTCTCTGGTTTTCTGGCCGTACAGATGCTAGCGCGCCTGTGAGACATCAGCACATGCATTGTCATCCCAGAACTACGCTTCTATCCTTGAACAAAGAGCTACCTGAGACGTAGATTTGACCTTAAAAAGTTACTCACCCAATCCCCCTTCAATTCTCGAGATTTCAGGGTGATCGAAGGACACATAGTCTTCATTATTCTCATCCCTTCTATCATACCCATCCTTTAAACTGAGGTAAGTTAGGGCAGTCTTTCCGGTCTTGGCCTTTCATGACCTGGGGCATTGCAGTGGTTGGTGTTAGAGTAATTGGTTATTTAATTGATTAATTAAACAATATTTTTTTAATTAATTAAAGTTCCCTTTTATCTCTTTTGCGCTTAAGCTAACATTAGGTGCATAATTAAATATTTCATTAATTATTTTATTAATTATTAATGTGCAAGCCTAGGGTTTTCCTTTTTAGGGTTTTTTGACCTATATGTGGTTGAAATCTTTTCTTTTGTATCATTATTCTTTTCACACATTGGTGAATACAGAGCTCCATATCTTTGAGAATTTTTACTGTTTTCTTTGTTGCTTCTCTTTGCTTCTCCCTGTAACAGGTATTCTTCGCTTGCAGAGATCACTGGGCTCCTATGAAGTTGTATTTTTTCAACTCCTACATGGTATCAGAGCTTCAGATCTACAACTACTTGTTCTTGTTTTGAGAATTTTTGCATTGGAAGCAGGTCTGGGGTTTCAAGGTGATTTTTGGTGGATTCGGCATACTTCAGTTTTTGGGTTCACTTTGGGCCCAAACGGACCTCGCCGTTGGATTCACAGCGTCCAAAAAACCCTAAATCGACTGTTCATTTGTCGATTTTGGCTACAGTTGATCAGGGAGGCAAATTTTTTTTACCCTAAGGCCATACGGCCCCAGGGAACGCCTTCCACAGGAAAAAAAATCGAAAAATAAAAATAAAAAAACAAAGTGTTTTTATTCTTTTTGGCGCTGCTCGTTCACACAAGCCGCACCACCGGTGAGCCGCCCGGTGGCCACTGCCCGACCACCGCCACCGACGTCATCCACTGATTGCCAAGTAGCCACCGCCCGCGCGCCGCCCGTGCTTCGCCCGTCCGCTGCTAGTCTCCGGAGCGCCACCAGAGAGCCATTAGGCCCCTCAATCAGTTGTTTTTTGCCCCCTTTCACTCAAACGGGCATATCTCGGGCGTTTTAGCTCTGTTTTTAGAAAAAAAATAGGCGTTGGAAAGCTGCTTCCGACACCAATCTGATGGTGTAGGATTTTGTTTTCGAAATTTTCTAGTTTGGTTATATTTTTTCCAGTCAAAGTGGGGTCTTTTTTCTGCACTTCCGGGGCCATAGAAGGTGCAAACGAACTCCATTTTTCAAAAACGAATAGGCGTTGGAAAGCTCTTAGCATGATCTATTCAAATATGTGATCTTTTTTCTCATAATTTTCATCAGGTACACAATAATTTTTTTTGAAGTTTTTTTACTTATGCATTGCTTCCTCTTTCTCTATTTGTACTAGGGTTTGGGTTTATCTCTTGTGGGGGGTGTTTTTTTTTTGCTTTTTGTCATTTATATCAGAAAACCAAAACACCAAAGCTCTAAAAAAAAAATCAAACCCTTCTGCATCTTCTGTCTATTCTGAAAGATCACATAATAATAAAAAACACAAGCAGGTACAGGTGTAGGGTTTCATGGAAGACTCCTCAGTTGAGTTACTCACATCACACAACTATCACACCTGGAAGTCTTGCATGATGAGGCTTATCAAGTCACGAGGGTTGTGGTCTTGGTTAGATGAGGTTCAGCCTCAGTTGCAACGTCCTTTTGAGATTCTTCAGTACAGGAACAAGATGGATGAAGCTATGGGTTTGCTATCCATGCATGTTTCCGACAGTCTTCTATTTCACCTTGATGCTTTGCTCACTCCTCGGGCCATGTGGTTGAAGTTTGAGACACTTTTTGGGACCATTAATGAGTTCCAAGCATTACAGATTGAGGCAGAGATGACTTCACTATTATCTGAATCATTTCCCACTATTGAAGATTTTTTGAACAAGTTCAAAACTATCCGCACTATTTTACAGGGTCATGGCAAGAATAAGTCAAACATAGAGTGCATTTACTTGATCCTTTTGAAGCTTCGTGGTCTATTTCAAATAGTTTCTTCTTCCTTCTATTCCACCATGGATGGCCTGGGTGCTAGTTTTACCATGCATACCTTTGATGTGTTTTGTGAGCGTTTGTCTCATGAGCAGTCACACCTTTCTCAGCTAGATATGCTCTCAAGATCAAAGAACAAAGCATTGGTTGCTCAGTCATCTAACAAGAAATAGAAGCAAAAATCGAAGCCCAAGAAAGATTCTGCAGGCAGTGAGCATTCCTCCAAACCACCTCCTAAGTTTGATTCCAAACCACCACATAATCCAAAACAGGGGAAATCTTCGAAGTCTGGTGAGTCTTCCTCCAAGACTAAGCAGAAATCAGGAGACACTTGCAGCTTCTGTGGCAAGGAAGGACATCCAATTTCCAGGTGTTGGAAACGATTAGAGGCTTTAGAGGAAGCCATGCAGCAACATCACATCTCCTCACCTTAGTCGTCTTCTCCTTCCATAGGGAAAGGCCATGCTCTCACTGCTTGAGCATCGACCTATGGGTCCACTTGGATTTTAGATTCTGGTGCTTCTCACCATATGAATCACACTTAGCAGTTGGTCACTTCTCTTGCCTCTTGTGGTACTTCAAAGATTGCAGTGGGTGACTCTACGCAAATTTCAGTCCTAGGTTTAGGTTCTGTCTCTTTGGATGGAGGCACTCTACAGGATGTTCTAGTTGTTCCTGACATCTCGACGAACCTCCAGTCCATTTATCAGTTTTTCTATTCTAGCTCTGGTAAGACAGTTGAGTTCTCACCACATGATGTGGTTATTCGGGACCTCCATGACTTTGATCTGGTTGTGGCTTCTGGGAGTGTTGACACTGCATCTCGTCTTTACAGATTTGATGGATTTAAGCCTTCTGAGGGTATGGGTTCATCTCTTATAGCACATGCAGATTCAGTGAGTAAGCTTTGGCATGAGCATTTGGGCCATGTCAAATACAGATATCTTTAGTAGATGAGTACACAGGCACTTGTTCTTGGTCTTCCACAGATTTCCTGCACAGATGGTGTTTGTCATGGTTGTGTGCTTGGCAAGCATCACATGGATCCCTTTACGAAGGGAAGAGCCACTCGTGCTTTGGCAGCCTTGGAGTTGATTCATAGCGACCTCATGCCATTTTCAATTCCTTCTTTTTCTAGGGCCAAGTATGTACTCACATTCATTGATGACTTCTCTAGATGCACATGGATGTACTTTCTTAAGTACAAGTCTGATGTCTTTGATTCCTTTCAAATCTTCAAGAAATTTGTAGAGAAGCAGTCTAGCCTTTCTATTCGGCGGATATGTACAGATAATGGGGGGGAGTATGTGAATCAGGATTTTAGAGATTTTTGCACTGACCATGGTTTGTAGCATCAGTTTATTGTATCCTACACCCCTCAGCAGAATGGTTTCATTGAGAGAAAGAACAAGACTTTACGGGAGATGGAAAATTGTATGATTCAGTCCAGGTCCATGGATTCATCTTTTTGGGTTGAGGCAGTTAATTGTGCCAACTATATTTAGAATCTGATGCCTCACAAGGTGATTCAACATATGACTCCTGGGGAGGCTTGGTCTCATGACAAGCCTGATGTTTCATCATTTCGAGTATTTGGTAGTGAGGCATGGGCATTTATTCTTAATTCTCAGATGAGAGACATGGAGCAGAAGAGTCAACCCCTCATTTTTGTCAGCTACTGTGAGGATGTTAAGGCATACAGGTTGTTTGATCCTGATTCTAGAGAGGTCCTATTTCGATGGGATGTCCAGTTTGATGAGCGCCTTCCCACAGTGGATACCCTATCTCCAATGTCTACTTCACTACCTCCTCCTCCCACTGCAGCTCTTTAGGATTATGTTGAGGATGATTCTGATGAGGATGTTGATGATCCCCCATCTCCACCTCCACTTTATCCACCTTAGATTCCCAAATGGGCTCACTTTACTGTTGAGGCAGCAGGATCTATGGCAAGTGATCCTTCAGACACTCATCGCACCCGTTCTCATACTGCGGGTTCTAGTCTTTTGAGTCATGCTATTTTAGAGGATCCTCAGAAGTTTTCAGAGGCAACATGTCACCCTGAGTGGGATAGTGCTATGGAGGAGGAGTATTCTTCTTTGATGAGGAACAGTACTTGGGATCTCTGTCCTCTTCCTAAGGGCAGAAAGATGGTTCGGTGCAGATGGTTGTATCGCACCAAATATGATGTGGATGGTTCTATTGATAAGTAAAAAGCACGTCTTGTTGTGAAGGGTTTCTCCCAGGTTGAGGGTATTGATTACTTTGAGACATTTTCCCCTGTCGCCAAGATGAATTCTATTCACATTGTACTATCACTTGCAGCTTCTAGGGGATGGCCCATTTTTTAGATGGATGTGAAGAGTTCATTCTTGCATGGTGACCTATAGGAGGAGATCTATATGGAGCAGCCTCAGGGATTTGTACAAGATGCTTCTTTGGTTTGTAGACTTCGGCATTCATTATATGGTCTCAAACAGGCCCCTCGGGCTTGGTATGAGAAGATGGACTCTTTTTTGCTCTCCACTGGTTTCACACGCTATCATTCTGATCCCACCATCTATATTCAGAGTCTTGAGGGTGAGATCCTGATTCTTGTGCTATATGTTGATGATCTCCTCATCGCAGGTAGCTCATCCTCTATGATTCAACATGCTCAACAAGCTTTAATGGAGCAGTTTGAGATGACAGATCTTGGTATTCTACACTATTTACTTGGTCTTCAGGTGATTCAATCTTCTGATGGGATCTCCATTTACCGGTAGAAGTATGCTCTTGATATGCTTCAACGCTTTGGTATGCTTTATTGCAAGCCTGTCCCCACACTTTTTCAATCAGGGGTTGTTTTGACTACTACTTGCCCCACTCCTTCAGTAGATTCTACACTTTACAGGCAGTTGGTTGGCAGTTTGTTGTACCTGACTCACACTCGTCCTAATCTTTCCTTTACGGTTGGCCTTGTCTCTTGATTCTCCCATGATCCTCATGAGATTCATTGGCAAGCTACCAAACATATTTTGTGGTACATTCAGGGCACCATTTCTTATGGCATTCACTACACATCAGGGGATCCTCACATTGTTGGCTACACTGACTCAGATTGGGCTGGTGATGTCAATTATCGGAAGTCTACTTCTGGCTTTGTTTTCCATCTTGGCTCTGGTCCTATCACATGGTCTTGTAAGAAGTAGACTGCTCATGCATTATCATCTACAAAGGCTGAGTACCGAGCTGCTGTGCTCGCTAGTCAGGAGATTTTATGGCTTCGACAGTTGCTGATTGAGTTTAGTTTTCCTCCTAATAGTCCCACTATTCTTTGGTGTGACAATCAGAGTGCTATACACATTTCTTGCAACCCGGTGGAGCATCAACGGATGAATCACATTGAGCTTCATATGCATTTCATCAGACAGTTGATTCAAGATGGTTCTCTCATCTTGGAGTATATTCCCACTGCCGAGCAGGTTGTAGACATCTTCATGAAGCCTTTTGCATCACCGCGCTATCTTCTGTTGCGGTCTATGCTTGGGGTGAAGGAATTTGTCCTTGGGGGGTCTTTATGAGGCCTTCCTTAATGTTTCTTTCAGCACGTTCTTCTATCTCTTTTTGGAGAGGATTTTTTTCCCACTGGGTTTTCTCCTTTTCTCCGTTTCATAGAGATTTCCTTGTACTTGGGTACCTGATCTGGCCTTGTTTTTGGGACCCATTATTGTTTGCTTTCAGTAGCTTCTTCTAGGTTTTATTTTCTCCCTAAGTCTAGCTTAAGGGGGGGTATTAGAGTAATTGGTTATTTACTTGATTAATTAAACAATATTTGTTTAATTAATTAAAGTTCCCTTTTATCTCTTTTACACTTAAGCTAACATAAGGTGTATAATAATTAATTAGTTTATTAATTATTAATGTGCAAGCCTAGGGTTTTCCTTTTTAGGGTTTTTTGACCTATATGTGCTTGAAATATTTTCTTTTGTATCATTATTCTTTTCACACATTGGTGAATACAGAGCTCCACATCTTTGAGCATTTTTACTATTTTCTTTGTTGCTTCTCTTTGCTTCTCCCTGTAACAGGTATTCTTCGCTTGTAGAGATCACTAGGCTCCTATGAAGTTGTATTTTCTCAAATCCTACAGTTGGTTCCCTTCTCTTACATTTTTGGTGAACCCGATGTGAGCCAATTTGGTTCCATTTTGCGATACTGAACACTCCTTTCCTTGTATCCTAGAAGTTTTGGAGGTGTGAGTGTTGTGAGGCTCTCGCCTTGCAACCCAACCTACGACCTAGAGTAGGCATAGTTGGAAGGTTCCAAAGTATTGCGTAATAAAAACTTAATTGGGTCACTACCTTATCTCATAAACCTTAGCAGGCTCTGTAGAAGTACTGTTGGTGTGCACAATGGCCTCTTTCTTAAATCAACCTATTCCCTCTATGTAGACTATAATTAGTGGTACGAGCATAACCTTTACTTCACAGGACGTACCGATGGGATTCAATAGAAATCCATCTCCTCTTTACATTCTTGCAAGGATAAATGAGAATATTGTAGCAGGTGTTCTCGTTGATCCAACGTATTAGGTGAATATCATAACTAAGGAGATCATGCTGATTAAATTCCTGCATAAGGATGGGTATGATGCACCTGAGAGAACTATCCGCACACATGATGAAATTTTCATACCTCCCATAGGGAATATTGTCCTATCAGTCCTCGTTGGACCTAAATTTGTAACCCTTAAGTTTGACATCATCTTGGGGTGTGAACTCTTCAGAGTGAAGCTAGGCATCCCTTGACTAGTAGCTATGAATGTAGTTCCCTCGGTTATACACAAGTTTCTAAAAATTTTTCATGGAAGTTCGGTACATGTTGTCCATGACACCGGTTATAGATCACCGATTACACGTGGCATGATGAGCCTAGAATTTAGTCTATTTCGAGGGATAGAATCTCTTACTATTTCCTGGATTACCATAAGACTTTGATATTATATGTTGATATTTTCATATAGTTCTCTTAAGACATATGAAATTTGGACTAATTTCACCTTTGCCAGTTTTAATGATATATATACCCATTATGTGGACTATCTATATTTATCTTGCATGTGATCGATGAATGTTATTAAGATAATTATGATTATGCGATTATTATGTGCATTGACATTATTCTGCAGACATGATTGATACGCTAAGTTGAGAAATGCAGTCGCCAGTCGGCCAGGTTGAGGAAACACGTGAAGGTCAAACTTGGGACACCAACAAAAGATTCTACGTTAGCCACATGTAACTGGTCTACACCAATCTTCAATAACATTGAGCATCGAGGGCATTACTGTAGTGGTTGAGTCCACATTTGGGCTTGCATGTCCAATAGATTCCACTGCATGAGTAACCATTGCTTCCACTTTCTCTCATTTTCCCTAAATGGCATCCTCTTAGTTAGTGGGAGTTGATGGCCCTGTTTTAGTTGATAAATAAGGCTCAACTCTTCTTTTGGGAGAGCTAGCGAATGTTGAGTTGATCGCCATATTCTTGTACAAGTTGATTACCAGCCATGTTTGTGTAATTGCATTTTTTGATAAATAATATGAGATTCTGAGTTGAGTATCCAAGCTTTATATTAGTTTAGAGGATACTCATCCAAGGGGGCCCACTTGGTGAGTAATCCATGTTTTAGTTTAGATAGATTAGTGTTAGTCTTTGTTTGAGTACTTAGTTAAAATCCTGTCATCGATTGTTCCTGCAGCCACTAGGGCTCTATTATGTCACTGTTCTTGCAACCAAGGCTGGCAGAGTAGGTTTCTATTGAATGCTTAGTATTTCCTTCTTGTTATGCATAATCAGTTTAGATTTTCTTGAGTAATGTTCAACATTTTCTTTGTTTCCTTTCCTGTAATTTACTTTTAGTTTTAAGTCTCCCTTAGATTGAGAAAGAAGACGACCACTCTAGAATTCCTAGTGCACATACTGTGCTAACCCATTTCAAGTTCACATCCCTGGGTTGACAATATAAATGTACCTTTATGGTGATTAAGATGACTATTTAGGTCAGATGTCCAATCTCTGAATTATGGCAGTAAGAGTTGAGTTATTGAGATCATTATAGGAGACCGACATTTTTGGCGCCGTTGTCGGGGATTATGTCAAACTAAGAAAATCTTTTGGAATTCATTGGTAGTTTTCCTACTTTAGTATTTCAAGATTTATCTCTTAGTATTAGAAGTATGATCCACTATTTTCCCCACCCATTCTTTGTGTGAGTTGGCTAATACTGTGTTGATACCGCATGCATAGAAGAAGAAGAGATGCTTTTGGGAGATTTCTTCCTAATAATCATATTGAGCTATTTTAGCTAGGAGAACTTCCAAATTTTCCTAGAGATGAAGAAGAAGAACCACAACTCTTTGTTGATGTATTCCCCGATTTGACTAACTCTCAAGTTTCCCTTGAAGATCAGAATCCTATTGAAGAACCCTTTATTCTGGAATTTCATCAAGAGATGGATGATGCAAATGGAGATAGGCCTAATGGGAAGAACCAACCAGATTTCCCCTTTCCCATTGCTAAACATAATGAAGTGGACAATCTCAAGCATATCTCTGCCTCAGTCCTTCCTAAATTCTATGGGCTTGTCATAGAAGATCCTGATACCTTCCTGATTTGAGTTTGATATACTCTGCAGAAGCTATGACTATACCACTGATTCCCACAGACTCAAGCTATTTCCTACTAATTTGAAAGAAGTTTCATTAAGATGGTTTCTGAGCCTTGGCAGAAATATTGTGAGAACTTGAGAAGATATGAAGACAAAGTTTCTTAAAAAATACAAAGAATATTGCAGGGGTAGTGACATGAGAGGAGGAGACATTTTCAGAATGCAACAAAAAGAAGATGAGAGCTTGGAATATTTCATTTCAAGGTTTCTGTTTTGTTTGTAGAAATCTCCACATCATACACTTAATGAAGACTCACAAAAAATACTTTTCCTGAGAGGAATTAATGAAATCAGAACTGACGCCTTGGACTTAATGGCAGGAGGAGATATCACTCAAGTCCCTTGGGATGATATCAAGAAGATAGGTCAAAACTATTCTAGGGAAGCTTCAAAGAAAGGAAGAGCCTATCAATCCTCTATGGGTAAATAATCCAGCAGTGGAGTCTCAAGGATGGAGATTACTAATTTGTTGGTAGATTTCAAGCAATATATAATTAATAATATAGCTACTCAGCTAGATACGCTTCAAGCTAAAAAGAAAGATGAGGAGGCAAAGGCAATACTAATAGAATATTGCCCCCAGTGTAGACAAAAGAAGAGAGACTGTAGATTCAAGGTGATAGCCAAAATTGACAATAACTAGATGCCACCTGAGTTCAAACTGATTCAGATTGAGGAAGACCAAGTTTACTTTGTTGCATAGAAGAGGCCGTGGGCTTCAAGACAAGGTATGCCACCAGATCCACTATCTTTTGCTGGACCATATTTTAACTGTTATTCATTTGGTAACCAGTGGTAGCCACCCTATCCATACAAATATGGAGGATACCCACCCCATTCTTGGAATAACCCACCCAGTACTTGGTCCAACTATCAAAATTCCTCACCTCAGTGGCAACAACCTCAGGGGAATTGGCAATAGTTTTAGGCATCTTGGCAACCACCCCCAGGAAACTGGCAGCAAACATCTCAATGGAGTGGTGGCTAGTAATGGCCAAACCAACCCACCAACTATATGAAACCATCTTCTCAAACCCAACAACTCGCTATAATGCCCCTCTTCCTAATCCTAGTGCCAATATATCTAAACCTACCTAGTTACCAGCCCAACCCACACCCAACTCGAATAATAAACCACAACAACAACCTGTATATTCTGCTGATCCAAATAAATTCCCTGCATATGTTGTGAATTTAAGTGACATTATCAAAAGATACTCAAGCCATAGATGAATCCTTTCCAGATAAGCATCTATTCTCTATACATGTGCAGACACCTTGGTATCCTAACATAGCCAATTACCTTGTGACAGGGAGAGTTCCTCCTCACTTCTCCCCAAAGGAGAGAAGAGTGCTGATTGAAAAGTCATTCCCTTTTTCTTGGATGGTCGGATTCCTATTCTATACTGGAACAGATCATGTTATGAGAAGATGTGTAAGGGAAGATGAAACCTATGACATTCTACATGCATGCCATGATGAACCTCGTGGAGGCCACTTTGCAGAAAAAAGGACAACAATGAAAATCTTGGACAATGGATACTATTGGCCTACAAATGGGGTTTGGATTTTGTCGGACCCGTTGATCCTCCATCGAATGGTAAGTCCTACATACTAGTGTGCACTGATTATGTAACAAAATGGGTTGAAGTGAAAGATATGAAACATGCAAGAGATAATAAGGTTGCACAATTCCTTTATGAATAAATTTTCACAAGATATGGGGTACCAAGAGAAATAGTAACTAATCAAGGCACTCAGTTTACATTAGCCCTTATTACAACATTGATCAATGAATATAACATCCGCTATAGGAAATCCACCCCTTATCACCCTCAAGCAAATGGACAAGTCAAAGTGACAAATAGGGAGATTGAGGCCATCCTCACTAAAATAGTGCATATTCATAGAAAAGATTGGGCAAATAGATTATCAGAAGCAGTTTGGGCTTATAAGACCACCTAGAAGACAACTAAAGGCTTCACCCCATTCAAATTGCTATATGGAAAAACAACCATGATGCCTATAGAATTTGAGCACAAGACTCTTAGAACTGCTCTTGAATTGGGGATGGATATTTCTATGACACAACAAGAATGGATCATGTAGCTCAATGAACTGGATGAGATGATGAAAACAACATTACATCATATCGAACTTGTGCAAAATTAGAGAGTCAAATGGCACGAAAGATTTATCAAAGAAAAAAAATTTCAACTAGGCGACTGAGCATTGCTTTATGATTCTAGATACAAGGATAATGCAGGCAAATTGCAGACAAGATGGCTAGGGCCATATGAAGTTGCAAAAGTCTTTCCCAATGGATCTGTACAGCTCACAACCATTGATCCTATGAAATTCTAACTACTGGTGAATGGGCATCATCTCAGATTATATCACATGCCAAATTCAAAAGAAGAGTTCCTACAACAGTTTTTCCAACACATAGAGCCTGAGCACAGTTCCTGCAGCCGGAGGCAGTGGACCTAGTGTCCCTCCTTTTGGTTAACTGAGGTACATATTTATCATAATAAAGATTTCTACTTTTGTATAAATCCATTTCTTCGCCCATCCACACATTTGCTCATTCGTACCACCTTTCTCTCTCTTCCATCATTTCACTTCACCTCACCCCATTCCATCTCCATTAAATGCTCAATTATTTCTCAGCAGTGCAAGCGGTATTTTCTCCTTGATCGATGAAATGATTTCTACACCATCATATTTGCATACACTCAGGTACATGCACAATAATTGCATTCTTAATTATCCTTTCAAGCATTTTATTTAATCTTTATACAATAAGATGGACGTTCACATAATAGTATTTAACTCCCCCATCAAATCAATCTTGCCATTTCGCATATGAGGACACATTTCCAAATTTAGGTTGGGGGAGGGGTAAGCAAGATATATAATTTTTTCCACATGCCGATATATGATTGTTTGCATCAAAAAATCTTGCCGAGCTAATTCAAAACTTAAAATGAACGACAGATCGCATGTGTGATGTCTCACTAAATGCTGCTGCCACTCCCTTTCATTATGATTCCTTTTATTGCCATTTCTTCTCTTAACTCTGCCATGATTCCGTAATGCAAATGCTAAGTTTCTAAAAATAAGGCAGAAAGGAAATTTAGTCGACGAATTCACCCAACAAAGCAGACAAGAGAAATTTGAAAAATTACAGAGGTAATTTTGCAGGGTGACGATCTGAGCAGAGACAATGGGAGGTAGAATCATTCATAATGAACCCTCAACTCATAATGCCTTGTTACAAGATGCAACATGCTTGGCTGAATTTCAGAATTGTGGATGGCTATACTATTTTCTGAAGTTGGATGGTTTTAATGAGGGTATTGCATTGGAGTTCGCTCAGACATTCTTAGATGAAAAGGCCATGGTGAAAGGACTAGAGGTCATAGCGAATGATGAATGAATTGCTAAAGTTTTAGGGTTACCAGCTGATGGTGAACCATACCCTATTTCTAAGGATGCTAGGATAGCCAGAGCCATATTTACAATGCATGGGGACCCTTTACTCACGATTGAAAATCAAGGTACCAAGAGGCTCTCTCTTCCTGAGCCATGGAAGTAGACTACTGTGCATATCATCAAGTACATTACTTGCGAAGGTCATTTATCAAACCCGCACTCAATACATTTCAAATTTTCGAGTCATATGTGACACACGAGGACGATGAACATGCCCAATGTACTATAAAAACATCTCTCTATTATGGCAAAAAAAACATAAAAAGGTAGAGAAAACTCTGTATCCCACCACTGTTTGATTAAATTGCTAGTTGTAATATCTTTGCATGATACAAGCCCTGGAATGGCCTGGGATTATTTTGTGAAAATTGGGCAGTCTAGAACTGAGCCCTCTCAGCCTAGGGTTTCATCTCAGTCACGTAGGTCTAGCAGAAGTTTGAGCACAATCGAAGTCACCGCTGGTGCCTCAACCTTTGGTGCTGGTATGGATTACCCAATTGAAGAAAATTCCATAAATATTAGTTCCTCTAACCATGGGAGTGAAAGAGAAAATTCATCATCAGGTTTTGATGATGATGATGTCCCAATACAAACTGTGATAAGGACAAGAGCACAAAAGAGAGAGGCAAAAGCAAGGAGAAGAAAAATGTAATCTACACAGGAAAAAGTGCCAAGCCCTAAGAAAAGCAAGGCTAGCATTGTTCATCCTGCAGCCAAAGAGAAATGAAAAATCCCTCTCAAGAAATTGAAGCCGACCGACCTTGAGCTTGGCGGGACATCGGGTGAAAATACGAATGCTCCAATGGATCAGGATAAGGGACAATAAACATATGTGTTCGAAGAGGAAAAAAATGTCCCTGGCAGATCTTGTTGCCATCACCGGAGAAGTTGAAACTCAAGAAAATGAGAAAAATGAGGACTTCCAGCAACAAGAACAACAGTGGGAATTCCTACAACAAAGTCAAGAAATAGATCAGGAGCCCCTACACCTGCCAACAGAAGAGGAACATACCTCAAAAACTTGAATCGGTAAGACCTACTGAATCTATGCAGATAGTCCTCTATGGGAAGCAAACGTCTACAAAAAATCTGGTAGGAATCCACAACCCTCCTAATTTTTCAGTTCATGTAGCTATTTTAATTTATGGGAAGAAATACAAAGAAGAGAGGAGGAGTGGAAAGAAGAAAATAAAAGATTGAAAAAGGAAATTCATATGAGGGATGAGATGATCGAAGAAAAGAATGAGGAGATTTTTTTTCTAAAGGAAAGGATATGTGGTGTTTCAACTCTGGTGCCACAAATTTTGGAGTGTATAAACCCTCCAAGGGTTTATGCCTTGCACTTAAAGGAGAAATACCTTTCCTTCAGAATGTCAAGAATCATCTTAGTCCTAAACCCCTCCATTGAAACCCCTGCTTAATTTTTCAATGCCTACAGAATTGCTTCCCCTGAAGTGAAAAATTTGTTGTGTGAATTCTATCTACACAATTTTTTTGTCCCAAAAGATAAATATTGGAACCCACTGTCTTATGTTGGAGACATACAATTGAGAGAATTTATGTCCTGGGTGCAGAATGAGATTAGTTGGGGTGAGCAATACAATTCTCACAAGAAGAAAGAATCCAATATTTCGCTAGCCATCAGGGCTTAATCTAAGAGCCTCAAAGATATTCATATAGATTGGAATAGATTGATCTTTAGGCCAAGCTATGGTGACTGAATTATGCCTTGGATTGAGGCTGTGTATAGTGAATATGAAGTGAATGTTTCAAAAGAGGATGCTACGAGAGGATATCTATCCTAGTGTTAGAACTTGTTGACCGATGAGCTAAAGCAGATTAAGCCACATTCTGTTCATAATTATGCTACTGTACTGAAGAGAATTAACAAATATATCCAGCTTGGAAGGACCAAAGTACGTGAATGGCTTCCCCTGACTTTCCAGCCACCCATCCTCCTATGGCCTGTGCCTAAATTTAGATTCTATAGATATGACATTGCAAAAGAGCAGCAGAGATGGAGAAGACTTGATAAGCTTGGTAGGTTTCATTGGAATCCTAATTCACCTACCGCAGACACCAACATTAGACAACTATCAGTTGTAGAATTTAGGGCCTTAACAAAGTAGAAGCATAACTCTTCCCCCACTGGAGGACTAGAAAAACATTAGGTTGGGGGGAGTGATGAGCCTAAAATTTAGTCTAATTAGAGGGATAGAATCTCTTGCTATTTCTTGGATTACTATAAGACTTTGATATTATATGCTAACATTTTCATATAGTTCTCTTAAGACATATGACATTTGGAATAATTTCACCTCTGCCAGTTTTAATGATATATATACCCATTATGTGGACTATATTTATCTTGCATGTGATTGATGAATGTTCTTAAGATAATTATGATTATGCGATTATTATGTGTACTAACATTATTTTGCAGACATGATTGATACACTAAGTTGAGAAATGTAGTCGCCAGCCGACCAGGTTGAGGAAACACGTGAAGGTCAAACTTGGGATGCCAAAAAAAGATTCTGCATCAGCCACATATAACTGCTCTGCACCATCTTCAATAACATTGATCATCGAGGGCATTACTGCAGTGGTTGAGTCCTCATTTGAGCTTGCATGCCCAATGGATTCCCCTGCATGAGCAACCGCCACTTCCACTTTCTCTCATTTTCCCTAAATGGAATCCTCTCAGTTAGTGGGAGTTTATGGCCCTATTTTAGTTGATAAATAAGGCTCAACCCTTCTTTCAGGAGAGCTAGTAAATGTTGAGTTGATCACCATATTCTTGTACAAGCTGATTACCAGGCATGTTTTTGTAATTGCATTTTTTGATAAATAATATGAGATTCTGAGTTGAGTATCTAAGCGTTATATTAGTTTAGAAGATACTCATCCAAGGGGGCCCACTTGGTGAGTAATCCGTGTTTTAGTTTAGATAGATTAGTGTTAGTCTCTATTTGAGTACTTAGTTAAAATCCTGGCATTGACTATTCTTGCAACCATTAGAGCTTTGTTATGTGACTGTTCCTGCAACCAAGGTTGGTAGAGTAGTTTTCTATTGAATGCTTAGTCTTTCCTTCCTGTTATGCATAATCAGTTTAGATTTTCTTGAGTAATGTTCAACATTTTCTTTGTTTCCTTTCATGCAATTTACTTTCAGTTTTAAGTCTCCCTTAGATTGAGAATGAAGATGGCCACTCTAGAATTCCTAGTGCACATACTGTGCTAACCCACTTCAAGTTCACATCCCTGGGTTGACAATTTAAATGTACCTTCGTGGTGATTAAGATGGCTATTTAGGTCAGATGTCCAATCTCTGAATTATGGCAGTAAGAGCTGAGTTATTAAGATCATTATAGGAGAATGACATTTTTGGCGCCATTGTCAGGGATGGTGTCAAACTAGGAAAATCTTTTGGAAGTCATTGGTAGTTTTCCTGCTTTAATATTTCAGAAGTTTTCTCTTAGTATTAGAAGTATGGTCCACTATTTTCCCCACCCATTCTTTTTGTGAGTTGGTTGATACTGTGTTGATACCACATGCATAGAAGAAGAGATGCTTTTGGGATATTTCTTCCTAATAATCATATTGAGCCATTTTAGCTAGTAGAACTTCCAAATTTTCCCAGAGACGAAGAAGAAGAACCACAACTCTTTGTTGATGTATTCCCTAATTTGACTAACTCTTAAGTTTCCCTCGAAGATCAAAATCTTGTTGAAGAACCCCATATTTTGGAGTTATTGAGATCATTATAGGAGGCTGACATAACAATTATACCCTAGATTAATTTTGTCGTACATCCCTTGGTCCTCTCCCACCTAGGAAGGACCTCCTACACCACACATATCAAACTATAAGAAGGGGTGCGCTAGGACGAAAGTAAGATATCCCCCTTCGCCTTATACTGTTTTCCATAAAGCCTGTCTGAAGGTTTATAGTGATGCTGCTAAGGCACGTAGAAGAGAAGCAGTCTTGAGATCCTCCTTCTTCCTCTTTCGTTGTTTAGCCCAATGCTGCCTCTCACCCTGTCGCAGTACCATCTACTTCTATCTCGCGTTTGCGAGAGAATCCCATGGTTCCCACTTGGCGAAAGGCCAAGCATCTTGCATTGAAGCTCCCTATCTTACCCACAGAGCCTAGGACCGTTCGGTATGGTAGACAAAAAGCCCCCTGTGGAGAATCCTCTCTATCTCGGCCTTTGTGGCTTCCTACTATTCCTGCTCCTAAAAAAGTGAATGGGAAGAGGTCCATCGCCGAGGCATTAGAGTCAACTCCTCCTGCCATTTCTGAACCCACCCCTTCTTCTCCCATTCAAGAGTCTGTCCTTCCATTGGAAGCAGTTGTGAAAGATGCTCCCATGGCTGAATAGGCTCCTTGCATCCCTTTGTAGATCCCGAATTCTGGTTCGAAGAGTCGTATAAAATTCCTTGTGCGTGAATGCAAGCGTCAGCGAAGGCCCTCCTAGTTGAGAAATCCTCCTCATAGAAGGAGGAGGAGGAGAAAATTGCACCTCCTTCTATGTACTCCTCTTTCCCTCCTTCCATCTCTAAATCTCCTCTGGCTCCCGCTGTGAGTGCACATGCACTTGGAAAGGTGCAAGTGTTCATCACTCCTTCAGCGGAGCTACCCTTGTTGACTTCCATCCTAGATATCTCGTATTTCTCAAATCCCATGGATATGGTGAACACTTCGGTTGTATCCACTACGGTTCTTTCATCTACTCCCTCGGCTTTCCTTGTTTCATCTATGGGGAGTTCACCTCCTCCGATGAAGAAGTTAGAGCGTGGCCCTTCCAATAATGGAGGACGTAAGAAGATCCCACCTTCTCCGAATGATGGCCCCAAGTTGACTTGCTTTATCCTAGTAATGAAACTAGTCCTAGGTTCCCCCAAGTTTTTCACTGCTCCCAAGTCTCTCGGTGAGCCTAGCGATGAACCTCGGGTGCAAAATCCTTTGTCCGTGAATGTGAAGCATGGCACTCCCGTTAAGTGTATGTTTAACTTGGTGGATGAAGTTTCGACCTTGTCAGCAATCTTTTCGATGTCATTGACCTTGGACCCAGAAGAGCTGAGTGATGGAGACCTCACTGGTCCCTCTGCCTTGGCCCTTGTTGCAAGAGGATCAGAAGCTTCTCCCCTTAACATTACACCATTGCAGGCTCGTCATCCTTCCCCCTACGATGATCTAGAGTGGGAACCTGATGACATCTTGTTTGAATAGTGTTAGGGGGAAACCCTCTTCTTAATCTTTAGATTAGACATTTGTGTAAGTTGTGGTGTGCTTCCCCTGTGATTGTACTATGTATACCTAGATGACCCTTGTCACCCCTATTGGTGCTTGAATACAGGCGTGTTGTTTGTGTTTTAAACCTTCTTCTATATGTATCTCTACTCTTCCATGTTTGTAATTGACTTTCGGTAAATTGGGGACGATGCAAAGCATCGAGAGAATTTAGGCCTCCTTCCATGTTGACCCAATTTTTTCTCTTCACTTTGTCTTCTGTGCATTCTTCCTGATTTGGTTGGGGATTGATGATATTTTGCCTCTTACTGTGGTTACCTAATATAGATAAATAAAGGAAGATCTTAACCCATGAAACCAGATCCCTCTATGCCCATTGGGTGTGCTCTCTTTTCTTTTGTTCACCCTTTATCTTTCTCTCTTCTTTTCTTGAGTTGTCCCTTTCATGTGTGACACTACCTCTTCTACATTACTTGTTCTTTAGAAAACACATTCGTTGCCAATCAAATCTTTTCTCAAAAACCCTTCACACACTCCTTTGTCAGAATTGCATTCCGAACTTGAAACCCTAATAGAACATGTTTCCTTCATCATGGGTTCATAAAGAAAGGACCTGAAAACCCTCCTCCGAAGCGGGAATAGTCTTAGTCTTCCCCTTGCATGAGTGCATCTCCTTCCTTTTGAATTCATTGATGAAGTGAACATATTTCAAAAGGATTCCTTAGTGATGAATCGATTCGAGAAGGAAGACGATAGATTTTGAACAGTGTGTCCCTTGAGTGGACCCCTCCTTTTCACACCGTGTTCCCAAGGGACCTCTTCAAAAAATCTTAATAAGTTCTATGGCATCTAGCTTGTGGGCAACCCGACTAGACTGGCTTCACACCTTGACGTCTAGTCCAAGGGCATCCCGACTAGACCATCCTCACATATTTCTGTCTAGCTTGGGCGCAGCCCGACTAGACTTCACTTTTTAAGCAACACATCCCTTGAGTGAACCCTCCTTTTTTAAGGGTTCCCGAGGGATTCCTTTGAAATTCTTACAACTTAGCGCTGGTCTGCTTGACTATCCATTCATTGGACTGCATGACCGCTTCCTGATGTTTTGTATCTACGGGTAAACATTTCACCTTCTCCGACTCTGCGGAGTCTCCTTTAATCAATCTCCCTCATGTGAGAGTTCTTGGGGGATACCTTCCTTGCAGGTCTGCGGGTCTATAAGGCACTCTACTCAGTCTCCCTCATGTGAGAGTTCTTGGGGGATACCTTCCTTGCAGGTCCATAGATTTGTAGGGTGATTTTCCTGGTTTCCTACATGTGAGAGTTCTTGAAGGATACCTCCCTTGTAGGACCATGAGCTTGTGAGGCACTTTTGCTCTTCTGATTTGTAGTTTCGTGAAACTATGAATTTCTTTACTACACCTTTGGGTTCACCAGACTATGCTCTACTTCCTCGTTGGTTTATGCATACATCTCTTACTCTGTTAGTTCCTTAAAACTCTACTTTACCAAAACACTCATCAATATTCGTGCTCGCTAAAGTGGGGGAAAATTGTATAAGTGTGAATTTTCACCCCTAATGCAAATTCCCTTTTACCCCCATACACTTTAGAAAATGTAAGGCAGAGGCTTAATTCTGCTTAAGCCCGTTGTCCACATCACCCTTGGTGCCTTGTTTGTGTGTCAGTGGAGGCGTTTCTGTCAGGGACACCCGCGTGACACACAAACGTCCACACAACGCACTTACATCCCTAACAGATCCCTGCGGCTGGAGTCTATAGAGATGTTACCCTTTCGATTATGAGTCAAAGTGTAATGCTCCTCTTCAGTTGGTCGACCCGAATATGGCCATTTTTCATCCTTTCCTTCATATTCTTGACCATTCCATCCATTGGGGGGTTCAAAAAGAGTTTTTCAAGATCTTGGATTCAATCTCTCCATTTCCATTCATCCATTCAAGATTTGTAGCAAAATTTTACACTCCATTGCAGAAATCTACCACTCCATCATCCCGATAGTGCGAGCACATGATGAACACCATTGCAACAGAGGCTTGAGTTCCTCTCATTTTCTCCTCCACAAGCCTTGAGTGCTTTGGATAGAGGTGGTAAGATCCTCTCATCTCCTCTTTCATATTTGGTTGAGTAAGCACATACTATTTTGTAGTGTATTTTGTTTACGTAGCTTGTATTCTTTCCTTTATCTTTATTCCTATCATTACAAACTTGGTTGTCCGTGGAGATGGAAACACCAAAACGAGGGTCTGACTGAGGCATACCCCTAAATAGCCCCAAAATTTCCCCCTTTTTTTGCGTCTAGGTGGAGAGATCTCAGAGCAAGATGGTGAGAAGATTGCTTTGTGAAATCGTCTTCGTCACCCTTGCAGTAATATATTTCTTTTATCACATTCGTGTTTACATTTCATTCTTCTTAATCTCATTATTCTGTTCAAGAAACTTCTAGACTAGGCTAGCAGTATTTTCTTGAGGATTTAACCTCGTCTCTTTGGTTTTCAGGCTATATGAACGTGAGTGTGCCTATGAGATGCCAGTACGCTATGCTGTCATCCTAGAACTATGCTTCTATCCTTGGACAGAGAGCTAGTTGAGATGTAGAGTTGATCTTAAAAAGTGACTCACCCAGTCTCTCTTCAGCTCTCAAGATTGCAGGGTGATCGAAGGACACATAGTATTCATCATTCTCATCCCTTCTATCCTAACCATCCTTTAAACTGAGGTAAGTTAGGGCAGCCTTTCCACTCTTGGCCTTTCGTGACCTGGGGCCTTGCAATGGTTGGTCCCCCTCTCTTAAATTTTTGGTGAACCCGATGTGAACCATTTTGGTTCTATTTTGTGATACTGAATGCTCCTTTCCTCATATCCTAGGAGTGTTGTAGGTGTGAGTGTTGTGAGGCTCTCACCTCACAACCCAACCTACAACCCCTAGTAGGTGTAGTTTGAAGGTTCCAAAGTATTGTGTAACGAAACCTTAATTGGGTCACTACCTTATCTCATAAACATTAGGAGGCTCTTTAGAAGTACTATTGGTGTGCATGATGGCCTCTTTCTTAAATCAACCCATTCCCTCTGCATAGACTATGAGTAGTGGTACGAGCATAACCTTCACTTCACAAGACCTGCCAATGGGCTTCAATATAGATCCATCTCCTCTTTACATTCCTACAAGGATAAACGAGAATACTGTAGCAAGTGTTCTCGTTGATACGTCTTAGGTGAATATCATAATTGAGGAGATCATGCTGATTAACTTCCTGCATAAGGATGGGTATGGTGCACCTGAGAGTACCATCCGCACACATGACAAACTTTTCGTATCTCTCATAGGGAATATTGTTCTATCCATCCTCGTTGGACCTAAATCTGTAAGCATTAAGTTTGACATAATCCTGGGGTCTGAACTCTTTAGAGTGAAGCTAGGTATCCCCTGGCTAGTAGCTATGAATGCAGTTCCCTCGGTTATACACAAGTTTCTAAAATTTGTTCATGGAGTTTCAATACATGATGTCCATGACACTGGATATAGACCACCGGTTTCACATGGCAGCTATACACTAGATTACTTTTGTCCTTCATCCCTTGGTCATCTCCTACCTAGGAAGGACCTGTTGGTGTTTTTTACTATAACCAAGTTTATCTTCTAATATACCTATAGAATTACCAATTCCAATCAATGGTAGATCAAAGGAACTGGACCAACTGATGAGGGTTTTAACAAAACCTCCTACACTTCGGGCTCTGGAAGACCCGGGAGGGTGACCCCTTTAATGTATTTATAACCTCTGCACCAAACTTATAAACAATCATTAACAATAATAGATAATCTCATTTAATAGATCAACAAAATAGGATAATACTGAATGGAATTGGCTGTTCATCAATAGTTTCAACTACTTGGAGCATGAGATGATTACAACAACACTTCACAACTTAAGATGGTCATTGATTTGCAATTCATAGCAAGCTCTAAGCAAAACAAAACAAATACAAAATCTCACAAACAAGAACAACTTAGACCAGTGCCATATACCATTAGAGGAGTCAAATTCATAGACATTTAAGGATTCATGGTAGATTAAAACACATAACATATAAGATCTCTGATAATATTGCCTTACAATACCATCAATTTGTATCCTAACCCAATACTACTTATAAAATCCTTGTATAAGCATATCCATCTATAACCCCATTTAAGCAGTTTAATTAATTCCTTGAATTAAAGCTAAAATGAGAATCATACGCACCACAACAGTGAGATGAACGAAATAACCCTTGATCATTTTATTCAAGATTATAATATGTCTATACAATGGACAAACATGAGTTCAAAATAAATCATTTCCATTCAGATGCTAGTATTGTCATGAAACATCAAACTCTCATGAGTTCAAAAATTACTATAGAATGACACAAAATCTAAATTGCATTTACACTAAACCAACAAGCTTTTACAATTTGCTCTGCAGCTTTGCTTAGACTCAACCCAAAATTATCTAACTTTCTAACCCATATTTTTGGACTTGAAAATCCTTCTTATAGGGAATGAAGGAGCAAACAAGCATCAGGCCAAAGAATACACATGTCACCAGTCACTTGGACTGCCCTGTGAAATCTCAAAAAACTGTTACAAAAAATGAGTCCCTTGAGAATCTTCTTGTTTATCCCATCCACTGAAAATGGTTGATGCATCGGCCAAACTTCAAAAACCTGCACCAAAACAACCAACAAAATACAACCGGAAACTATTGTAACTGCAACAGTTGAGCTGTTAACCACCAATAGAGTCTTACTCTTCCTTGGTTAAGTATTTATCCACCCATTTTTGATATTCTCCATCCGGCGGCCAATCAAAATTAACCACATCATTCACCTTAGCATTATAAGGTGTGTATTTTACTGCTACCTGATTTGCCTCTCTTTCAAATGACTCCAAAAATGTACTAGTATTAATGATCTTATCCATACAAATTACCAACAAATCATAGTATGAGTCATCACAAATCAATTTGATTTGTGCGTTGATGACTTCATCCGTTCTATCCTGTCACTGCTGCATTGATCTAACATTTCCTTGTGCATCTATTATCTCTGGTAAAGATGTATCACTCCAATCATCAATTTTTTTTACCAATTCCTTAATCTTCCTACTCAAATAATCTAGTAAGGCTTGAACACCCTGTAGTGACTTTACAAAAATTTGAGTAGGCCTTAATGATTGAGGCCTATTATCTGCATCAAATTTAGAGGCCTTATACATAATATCTAGGTCATTGGCCCTAGGGATCCACTTCTCAACTAAGGGAAAAACCATTTCCTGATCCCTAGTAATGTTTTTTATTGCATCCAAGAATAAAGAATATAAAGAATACACTAATGGTAATCTACCATCAACCCTCTCATTTAGGTGCCTCAAACCTATATCAACAACTTCATTCTGCTTGGCAACTACTCCCTCCTCACTTGCTTTTAAAGCTGCCTGTAACTCTGTAATCTTATTTAGCATCTGCTTCTTAGTGGGATCCATAGAGTATTCAATCTCTTCTCCAACTGGCTCTAATGTAAGACTAAGAGCATGAGTTTGTATGGGGAATCCTGAAGTAGAAACAATTGGAGAAGCAGGATGTACTGATCCTGATGTAGAAGGTAGTGTCATGATACTGAGAGCAATAGAAGACTCCCACACTTGTCTATAATTAAACCTATCTACCTCAATTTGCAGCTCAACATTCCTTTGTTGCATCCTACTTCACTCTCCAATTATGATATTATAATTTTCCATGAAGCTCTTCTTTTAAGCTTCTTCTCTCTCAACTGTCTTCTGGGCCAAATTGGTCACATTTACAGTCAAGCTTGTAGCTTCTTTAGTTGAAGTTTCAGAAGCTCTCTTGATTATTAACCCTCCCCTCAGGTTTGGGCTAATATTAGTCACATTTGGCTTTCTGCCCTGGGGTGCCAATGGCCAAATTGCCAGGGTCTCATATTCCTCATTAAAGACAGAATATTGAAGTGCTTCCTTGACCTCTTCCTTACTGTTCTGCATGGGATGCTTGAACTTTAAAATAGAATTGAATGCTACTGCATCTGCTATGTCCTACTCAGGAAAAATTAGAACACCAGCTTGAGTCACTAATTTCCTTCCCTCCTCAGGAGTGATGCTTTTGAATTCCTCCATCAATTCAACATTTACCTCATCATCATTCTCCTGATTAAACCTATCAGGCCTCAATTCTCTTCTCTCCTTGCATTTGTCTTGGTATTCTTCTAATTTCATCCTCCACACTAGTTGCAAGAAAACTGGAGTTTTCACAAATCCATTATCATCCGAGAATGCCTTGCATGCCTCCATTCTAGCATCCTGCACACATTGGACCTTCACATCCATATCAGACAATACTAAATGGGTTGATCTAGGAGGAAAAGGAATACCAACCTGCATGTCTTGATCTGTAACAATTATTTCATCCATTAGAGTCTCTTGTGCTTCCTCAACTCTTTGCCTCTTAGGGCTTGGCTTTGATGGTGGTAATGCAGGATCAACTTCTGGTGATGAGTCTAAATAAATAATTCTTATTCCCCTAGGTACTTTGATCTTCAGACCTGGCTGCACTGATGTCTTCATTATTTGTTTTCCTTTCTTATCATCTTCTCCTTCATCACTACTGTCACTCCTCTTTCTCTTATAAAGAGGCCAATTCATTGTGGGTTGATAAGTTGGCCTTGTTTCTATAGGCCTCACCTCTGGTCTTTGTATGCCAAAATCTAATTCCAACTTGACCCTCTTGGTCATCAAAGTATTCATGATCTCTATGAATTTATGCATCAAGAAATCAATTTTCTTGTGGAACGAAGTGAATTCCATTAATGGATCATATTTTGGATCCATTTTATGCACTGTAGCCAACAAATTCTCATATGCAATCCATTTCTCCTTGTTTAATTCCCATCTATTTAAATCAAACTCATTCTTGATTAGGTCCTCAGGAAAATTAAACTCATGTGCAAACCTGCCACCTTTAATCCATTGCCTAAACAGGGCAAAGACACCCTCAAGGTCATGCTGCCGCCTGGGACCACTCCTCGAATGAAAATCATCAAAATATCTACCAAAGTGGACCCATCCTCCCTTGGAGAAAAAAAAATCAGACACAACAGTATAATTAGGGAATAAAGTCCCTTTTCCCCTCCCTGTCTGGTTGTCTTCACGAATACAACCTATTTTCCACATGACCTCAGCAAACCCCATTCTTGATGGCACATTGAATGGGAGGATATGTGGGGCTCCTTGGAAGCCATACACTCTTAGAACAATGCTAACAGGGTACAAGATGATGTCACCCCAATTGTGACAAATTTTCAAATTAGGCTTCCTCACCTTTGGTCTAAGGAATTCCTATAGGTCCTCACGGATCCTATGCACATTCACTACCAATCAAGTCTTGAGTCTAGAGGCAAAGCAATTGTTAAATTGCATAAAACTGGCACATCCTTATTGTATGATAGATCTGCAGTCCAAACTTGCACCGGTAACCTTTCTCCATTTACATCTTGCCTCAACTCCATCTTCTCTGAGAAGAATTCAACATTCTTGTACAAGAACATGTGCATTAACAAGGTTACCAAAAGAAAGGAGTGCCAGTATCCCCTACCTGCAACTTCAACAGTCCATCATGTATCTTTTCTACCAGAAAAGATGCAAAGTCATAGATCACAAAAAAATTAGGGTGTTGTATTTGGGCCCACATGAACATGTAGGCGATTGGCATTACAGTATTAGGGTTAAAACCCAAAATTTGGCACAGTGAATAGAATGTGGCCAAAAAGTGATTGGCAAAGCAATTTATCTTGAAAGGCTCCTGGTCACTTGGGCTGATATGAATTGTCAAACTACCTACCTTAGCCAGATGAGGAGGAAGTAGCTTCAATCTGAAAAGTGGCTTTGATCTTGCATATTCTTGCTTCATCTCCTCAAGATCAATCTAAACCAAAAATAGATTAGGTTCACTCAAATCAAACACTTTTTGAATTTCCTCCTTGCTTACACTTAACAAAATCCCACCATCATTATCACTTATCACTCTCGTAACAGGGTCATAACGTGCTGCCACCACCTTGAGCAGGTCCACATCGGGGAACACATTTGGCACTACTAAGCTCCCCATGTTCTATCTCCAGCCATTAGAGAAAGGGTGAGGTAAATTTGCCTATCCATACCATAGCCTAAACATTTCCAAACCAGTCATAGGAACCCTAGTGTCTGCAATGTTGTAATTTTTGCACACTAGTCCTTCACCTAGGGTTGTTCCATTCATCAAAACCAAACCCCTCCTCCTATAATTTGTTGAAAATGAGAGTTGATCCAGAAAATCGTCATACAAATTCCTCTATAAATAATCAACATGGACGAAATGCTACTTTGGTGGTGCCATCTCAAATAAACTAGGGCCTCTTTAAAATCTCAAATTTTGAACAAACTAGGGCTATTCAGAAAATGAAATTATAGCAAGACCTTGCAATTTCCTACAATTCAACAAACCAGTAACCCTACGAAAACAATCAATAAGCCCTCTGACAAGCACACCACAATTCTTCACAAAATCACAGTCAAATTAACTAAGCAATGCAAAAACAACTCACGGGATTTACGCTTTGTAGAAGACCAAATTCCTACTGTGATTGCTCAAAATCTTCGTCTCTGGTTCTTGAAATGCTTCAAAAAGGTGCTTGAATTCTTTGTGGTGAAATAAGATGAAGGAAGAATACTTTATGTCGATTGAATTGAGCTAGTAACCGTCTCATCCGTCATTAAATCTCACTTAGATACTGCGCCAACAACTCCAATCGCATGTGATGCAAATTCAAATTCCAACCATTGATCCTTCATTTTTGTCAGATCATCAAACGAATGCCTTCAAAAAAGTTGACACAACCTCCATCTAAGCACCAAGGGCCCACCAAATTATGCATCTCCAAGGAAATACACGTGGCATTCTCCCGTGATATCACAATCAATAAACACCTTGCATCTTCGGATCACGCAATTGCAGGCAACCGTTGATCTCCACCATCGACAATCATGTTCATTCATAGCAGTTACCAGTATTGAAAATAACTGTCGAGCAAATTTTCATCAAGGATATAACATCTCTGTTGATTTTGAGCATGTGCATCTTGCAGCTGTTTTAGTAACCCACCATATAACGTATTAAAAACTTGACAGAAAAATTAAAAAAATTGATTATCCTTTTGGCATCACCAGCTGAGACACATGGGGTTCGCCCGTGATATCGCAATCAGTTGAAACTCTATGGTGGGGTCATCATGGGATTGTGGGGAATGGCTGAGATCAACCGATGGTTGATCGATGGTCAACTAAAACTTTCCCTGCAAAATAAAAAAAATATTAATAAGGACAAGGGGACACCACCTAGGCTAACGAAAAATGATGAATTAATGTTGTTCGTAAACATAGGGCACAGGCTAACCTAAACTTAGGAAATAATAGTTAGGTAAAAATATTTAATTCTGTTTATTAGAAGGGACCCAACTTAGACGAAGCAATGGGACATAAGTCATTTTAAAACCCACTCCAAAAAGGTAACGACCGAATATATCTCACCCAAGGTATTAGATAGAACATTAGGATTTTCATGAAGGCAAAAATAAAAACCCAACCTTAAGTTTCTTTCGAATAATAAGATAGGCCAGTACAAAAGCAAGATAATAATGGAATTCAAAGAACAAAATTTGAAGCTCCATTAGTGGCTCCAGTTGGGGACGTTCATTCCACTGGAATGAAGCGAGAAATTTAGAATCTCAGGTAGAGCAGAACAGTTGCAGAGACAACCAAAAATGATTGTCTGGACAAAACAATCCAACAAGAAGGAAACCTACAACTAACATATATACAAACCTAAGATACTATTCATGGAAAACAATACTTCAAATGAAGTATAATTTCAAGAATTGTCCTTGAACTGAAAATTCTAGAATATCACCTGTCAAATCTTGGAGAAAGTATGAATCCTCTCCCCACTTATTATTTATCAAGAATGGACCCAACCAGATTGCATCCAATTTACCATGTTTTCCTTTGTCTTCCAATCTGGCATTCCACATTAAGACCATATCTCCATCCTAGAAAATCCTTGCAGTTGTCCTTTTGTCATACAAATTTTTTACTTGCAACTGCAATTTGGCATTTTCCATTTGAGCTTCCCTCCTACTCTCATCCAATTCTATGAGAGCTTCCACTCTCAATTTCATTTCATCTTCTATTTCGTTATCATACATATGGACAAACTTATACATTTCAATCAGGTTATTTTGGGGAAATCTTGCATTTATCCCATAAACTAAGTCAAATGGGGCACAACCTATTGCCTTTTTCACAGTCACCCTGTCTGCCCAGACTGCTAATCTCAATTTATAATCCCATGCCTTCTTATTTTGATCTAGGATTCTCTTAATAATCTTCATCAAGATTTTATTGCTTGATTCTGCTTGTCCATTTCCTTGTGGGTGGTAAGGTGATGAATAAGAAACTTGGATGCCATGCTTTTCATAGAACTCCATGTATTATTCAGACCTGAAACACATTGCATTGTCTGACACAATCCTCTCTGGATATCCGAATCTAGTCACTATATTGCTCATTAAGAAATCAATTACCACCTTAATAGTTTCTTTCTTCATTGGAATTGCATCCAACCATTTGGTAAAGCAATCAGTGACCACCAATATCCATGAATGGCCTCCACTTGATTTACATGCTATCTCTCCTACAAAATGAATACCCCATTGCTGGAATGGAGATTGCACTGTGACCGGTTTTAGAGGTAAGTTACCAGAAAATTTCAACTTACTAGAGAAACGTTGAAAGGCATCACATGTCTTCACTAATTGGTGTGCATCCTTAAAAATAGTAGGCCGCCAAAATACAACCCTCATTACTTTGTGTGCAGTTGTTTTGGCCATATAATGCCCTCCACAAACTCCACTGTGCATTTTGTTTAAGAGTTATTGTGCTTGATCTTGGTCTACACACTTCAACATAACACCTCCATTTCTCCACCAGAGCTTTCCTGTTATAATAACATATTTGATAGCATGTAACTTCAATGTCATCCTTTCATTTTCATTCAAATTATCAGGGCACCTCATCTTTTGTAAATAATAGATGTAAAGCCCCGCCAAGTAACCTTAAAGGAAGTTGCAATTAATATCTTAAGCGAACCAATTTTTTTTTTATAAAGTGCATTTAACATACACATTCACTTACTAGTTAACAACAACCTCTAAGGCTACAAGGTTAGGATTACTTAAACCCACACATACATATTACATAAACCATAACATGATACACTTTATGAAATAAACATCATACATCATAAGAATACCACATAACATAGTAAGATAATCAACCAAGATACAATCTCATAAACATTATCTTAATCCAATAGTCACATCACTCATCCCCAGAATGAGGCAATAGTACTCAAAGTTACAATTACAAAATTCCACCTCATAAACATAAGAGGGATAAAATAACTTATACAAGTTAAAATATTACAATGCAAGTAATTACAACAAGAATCGTGAGCTGTCCATTTGGATGTCTCGCCACCGAGTACTGAAGATCGATGGGGACCCAACGATTTTGGTGCATGTTCCACCCTACCAATGTGGTACCCGAAGGCCCACCCCCCATGCTAGGAGATAGTAACAAAGTAACATGGACAAAGATTCTACTACCTCTAACCAAAGACAGACTCAAACTGACTCATACTATTATAACCAACCAAATGAATTAACAAGTACAACTCATTCACCATACAAGTACAAATCAAGTACAACTCAAGTACAACATAAGTACAAATCATGTACAATACAAGTACAACTCCAATATCACTGACATAGGTCACATTGCTTCCAGACATAATAATAATCAAGTATGTTCACAGAACCATACACATAAAACAATTAACAACAGTTGTCCTAGATAGAGTGTCATCACAAAGTTTGTCATGAGATCTCCTCTGGGCATTCTTCATAGGCTCCGGCACAAGTAATTCTGGTGGCCTCAACCGAATCCCGGCACTCATACTCACTCATGCGGAATCAACTACCTCTCACAAGGACAAGATAGTTGATCTTGCCATTCCAGGCCTTCTCACTCATCCCAAGTCTAAACGAGCCCTTGTGTCTATGAGTGAGGACTAAATTATCTTGATTATTGTGAGAAGTTAGTCCTAATCTTCTAAGTACATTATTTTAATTATCACTTGTTTAAATCACTCCTGAAGGTTATCCAGTTTACCTCTTTAGGCTTTGGCACCTAACAGAAGCCACTCTTCTATTTGACAACACAGACCCAAACAATCCACCAAGGGAACCACAAGTACATACCAACTAGGCATCATAATCCACTCCAACACAAGGAGGATACAAATAATAGAAACTCACTCCGACATCTTGGAGGAAACAATCACATAGTCCACTCCTTTCATAGGAGGTACAAAAGATCTCACTCCAACCATCTTGGAGGCAACAACACATAGTCCACTCCTTTCATAGGAGGCAACAAGATGAAACCACATAACAAGGTCACTCCATATAAGGAGACACGGATCCCATAATCCGCTCCTAAACCAAGGAGGTGCAAACATCCCCGTTCGTAAAAACCGGGTAAAACTGAAAAGACGTCATGCACTACCCAAGGGAAAACAATTGGATGACATAAAGATTCAACAACCCTTATCCTCTAAGATCTTCTGGAAGACTTATAATTTAGGACCAACACTAAATCCCAAAATCAACAATGCAACTTGACGACATAGCAACAAAAACATTCAAGTCCTTAATCAAATCTAATATTGGATTTCCTAAATCCATACTCATTCAGTAGGTAGTGTTGACAAAGTCAAAAAACACGATAACTAGATCATCTAAAATAATCACAACCCCTATTTCCCTTTTCATTACTGAAAATCTAAAACAATTAAACTTACTTCCCTTTGCTGAATACAGAGAATTAAATCCTTTAAGATAATCATGAAGAAGATACTACTTTTGGATATACTAAATCCATATCTCTTTCATAATCCAATCACAATGATTCAATTAATCTAAATAGAAATTAATAAATAACATAATTGATTGTCTCATCAATAAAACAACTTCTTAATTTACTTTTAAATCGACACAAATCCATGCAAGTAAACTCTTTCCATTTCCTAACCAAATCTTACATCTCATTCAATTTTCTATTTAAAACATTCAATCACTTTAATATAATAACATATTGTTTCTCTATCCATTTTCCATATACACTAATCAATCCATTTGTAAATCTCTATTCAATAATGTATATTGCATTCTTTAAATCAAACATTTAACTCTTTCAATTAAACTTTAACATACCATTTTAAAATAACAATAATTTCCCATATGTTTATAATTTTAATTCCACTAATCTAATATACAAATTTTATTTAAAATAATATAAATAAAAATAATACTTTAATATTATAAATTATAATATAAAATATTATTAAATAATATTTTAATATTATAATAACAATACATAAAATATTAATATTTATAAATATCAATTTATTATTATTTTATTTTCAAAGCAGCCATGAGAAAATAACTTAACAGGAGTCTTATGTTTCAAACATAACTCAAAAACTACGATCTGGGTATTTGCGAGTTTTTGACAGGAATAAGAAAATTTCAAAGTGCAAAAACCTTTTAAATATCCTGACAACCCAGTTTGTGAAAGTAGAGTTATAGGCGACACAACCAGCCCATTTTACCATGAAAATATAACTATACTGCAGATTTTAAAATCCATTTTTTAATAATAAACAGAAGGTTTCATTTTCTAAAAACATTCTAAATGCATTGTTCAATCTCTATGTTTGATTTCCAATAACAACACAATCTATTTCCACAAATAATTTAAATTCAACTGAGGTTTTCACAATTTCCATTCAAGAATTTTCACAAGCAAAGGCTGTAAATTTGTTTAATTCTTTTCTTCTAATATCAAATTTATTTTCTAAAACAGATTTAACAAACAAATCTTTAATCATTAATATATTAAAGAAAAACAATCAAGAACAATAAAACACAAAGAGGAAAACCTGGTACAAGAAGCTATAGGAAGAGATGAATTTTTGATGCAAGCCTCCTCCAAAGATTTCCTGAATTTTCTTCAATCCCCCAATGAATCCAATCCAAAACCAAACAAATGCAAACAATATTTCCTTCAATCAATTCCACAATCAAACTTTCTTCAAACCCTTGTGCAAATTTTCCAAAATTTCTTCCCTGCTGTAAAAATGTATTTTTCTAAAAAAAACCCCCCTAAAATTAAAACATGTAGACTTTATAAATCAAAAATACCTAATTCAACCCTAATTCACATTACATGCAAATTAGATATTTCAATTTCAATTTCAATTTTAATTTTTACAACCCTAATTCATATTACATGCAAATTAGATATTAATTTCAATTTCAATTTTTACAATCATAATTCACAGTACATGCAAATTAGATATTCATTTCAATTTCAATTTAAAATGCAATTTCAAATAATAAATTAATTTCCAAAGTTGCATCCAATTTCCCAAATAAACATTTAATTACAATTTCTAATTTAATTCTCACACGTTGGAATTAAATTCCAAAATTAATTCTAATTCTTTTATTTCCTTTCATTCTCTTGTATCACGTTTAATTAATTAATTTAATTATTTAATAACTAAATTCAACCCCCTTGGATCAAATTTAATTAATTAAATAATTTAAATATAATTAATTAATTTAAATATAAAATTTTATCCACATTGCATTATTTAAATTAAATAACCATCAACATGATTTAAATGCAATTATTCTAAATATCTATTTCCAAATCAATAATCTTTCAGAATTAAATAACATTAAAACAAGACAGACAATAACTTGACACACACAACTGACGACACACTAAGGCTAGGGTGTAAATTTGACACATGTTACCTAGCTACTATCTCCCGTTCAACTTAACCGTTGGATCGACACACTCGAACCTGTGAAACTAGGTGGAGTCGATGTCATGTATCTGCAATCTTGCAACCAAGTAAACAACATCATACAATATATCCAGCATATAATACACACCGTGAACAAGGAATTATGGATTCGCAGGGCGCTCGCAAGCGAGTGATACGAACTCGTCCTCTTCACCCATACACTCATCGAAACTGACCCTTCCATCATCATCCAGTAATCTCATAATAACATCTCATGTTAACTCTACAACATCATTAATCCATAATGCATGTGAAACAATAATCAAATAACTACATCTCACAATAATAGTTGTCACTCAATAGTAACGATCAAAACATCATAACAAAATGTATCCAGTATCAAAGTAATTGCAACCAAACATAGCATAAAGCAATTTGAACAAGAATCAAAATGGAGGGGTATTACAAGATCACACCTTTGTACCAGTCAGAATGTTCCATGTCACATATGTGTGATCTGTTCTCTTCTTCAAGAAAATTTATCTGATTTGCTTCCAAATTAATTTGGGCCATAAGCTTGGCCAGTCCTTGTCCTCTCACCAACTTAGTAATCTAGATTTCAATGTTGAACTCCTGGATCCTATTGATCCATCTACACCTTCTTCCTGACACTTCCTGTTGTGTGAAAATGTCCTTCACAAAAGCATTGGGTATATAGGCGATTATAGTAGCTCCCATCAATTATGTCCTGAAAGATTTTACTACTTTTACTAAAGCATATGCCTGTTTTTCATTTATGTCATATTTGAGTTTTGCAGCCTGCAAGGATTTGCTGAAAAAGGCTATAGGCTATTCAAAACCCTCAACATTCTTTTGTAACAACACAATTGCAATCGTGTGGAATGAAGCAAATGAAAAAATCTGTAGGGGCTTGGAAAAATCAGGGGTTCTTAACACATGAGCTTCCTTTATAGCTTGCTTAATGGTTTGGAAAGACTGTACCGACTCTTCTTCCCATTCAACCTTGGCCCCTTTTTTAAGCATCTTAGAAATAGGACGAACTATCTCAGCAAAATTTGTTATGAATCTCCTCAGGAAATTGATCTATCCAAAGAAATATTGTATTCCCTTGACACTTCGGGGTTGTGTGACCTTATCTATTGCAATTACCATTTCTAGATCAATTTTGACCCCATCCTTAGAAATAATATGTCCCAACAATTTTCCTTCCCTTACCACAAAAGCACACTTCTTTGGATTTAAGGAAATACCATATTCCAGTTCCCTACTGAATACTTTCTCTAGATGTTCACAATGATCATCTTCTTTCTTGGAATATGCTGTTAGATCATCTCGATAAATTGCCAAAAACAAGTTAATGAAATCTGAGAATGCCAAATCCATGGCTCTCTAGAAAGTAGCCCCTGCATTTGTTAGACCAAAAGGCATTCTCACATAGACATAGGTTCCCTAGGGTGTAGTGAAAGTTTTCTTAAACTGCTTAGACTCCTTAACCATGACTTGGTTGTAGCTAGAAAATCCATCCATCATAGACATTAACTCACAGCCTATCACCCTCTGCAACATGGCTTCCATGTTTGGTAATGGATAGTTGTCTTTTAATGAAGACACATTCAAGTTTTTGAAACCCATACATAACCTAATGTCTCCATTTTTCTTTCTCACAGGCACCAAATTTGACACCCAGGACGAATGTCTGATTGGCTTGATGATTCCTACATCTCTTAACTTCATTAGTTATTCTTGCATTTAGGGGCCAAGGTAGGATTAATAGGCCTTTTCTTTTTCCTAAACGGCTTAGCACCATCACTCAAAGGAATTTCATGTTGAAATAAATCCTACCTATAAGCCTTAAGATCATCATAAGACCAAGCAAACACATGTCTGAATTTCCTTAACAAATCAATTAGCATCCTTCTCACCCTTGGTGATAATTTCTTTCCAATATACACCTTTTTTGGTGATGCCTTTGTTCCAAGGTTTATTTCCTCGAAGTCATCGGGATGGGAAGTATCACAATTATCCTTTGTCCTATCTTGGTTATCAAACACTCTTTCAAGGACAACTAAACCTTTAGGAATTGTATTGGTGTTTAACTGGATAACCTCATTACCAAACACAGTATCCTTACCATCAATTTTTTCAACAAAAGATCCAAATTCAAATTATTGACTTTCATATTCATCCACACAATTTAAGAACCTCAATATGTCATCATCACTGTCAAAAAATTGCCAGTTTTTGATATTATCAGGAACAAATGGCCTTGTTTGCACTTCAACCTTTGAAATTCCAGCATAAGTCATGTCATCTGGTTTTAATGCAATATTTGCTAGCAAATTTTCCACTTTATTATGGCCTCTCTCCATCCAATTTATGCCAAAAGCATCAAAGTTTTCCAATTCATCCCAAACAACATTTCTATACTGTTTTAGCCTTTTATTCTTTGACACATATCTGAATCTGACTTGGGAAATCACACACTCAAAATCTCCAATCACCTTGAGCTTATTGATCCCATGTTTTTCAGTCAATCTCAACCCCAATAACAAGGATTCATATTCAACCACATTGTGGGTGCATTCAAATAACAGAGTGAAAGAGAACCTGAATGTCTTTCCACTCGGAGACCTTAACAACACACCTACACTAGATCCTTCCTTTGAACTTGCACCATCAAAGTACATAGTCCACAAGTCATTAGACTCTAACAAATGTTTTACTTCTATATCAATCGGTGCAATAGGTTTGTCATAATTACCAGGGGATTCCTCAGCCCTGAATTCATTTATGCCACTGTTAGTAAAACATGTCATATTCTCAGTTGGATCATGTTCAATCATATGAGGCACTTTAGACTCTCTTTCAATCTTGACATATTTTCCATCAATGTAGAAAGTAGCAAATGATAGATCACACTGCATGTTACCTCCAATTGATGCACTCCACTTCCTTGACAAAAGCATCCCAAAATGAGGTGGGATGTCTGCAACTAAAACAGTCATGGCTAAAACCTTCTCAGGGTACTGGGTCAGTTTATAAGGCAATTCTTTAATAGTCCCAATAACCGACACTTCTCTTCAATCTAATGCATAGCATTTACCTTGATTAGTATCTACTGTCAAGCCCATTGCCTCCATTATTTTGATTGACATAACATTATTTGATGCCCCTGAATCTATCATACAATTTCTCAGAGTCTTCCCATTTATATCTACACTCAAGAAAAAGGGGTTTATATTCTCAAGGCACATATTGATAGAATTCCCTAAATACACATGGGGAATTTGTGACACAATTCCCTCCACTTCTTTCTCCTTTCTTTCTTCTTTATCCTTTGCTTCTTTACAATTGCCTTGTTCAATCTTATTACTAGAAACACTTGTAATCAAGGCTATTGTCTTTTCCTTATGCTCAGTTATTCTCATCATTTCCAGAAAAGGTACATAAACTTTAACCTAAGAAAGTAATTGAAACATGTCTAAGGGTGTATATTTAGGCAGGTCAGAAATCATACCTTCATTATTTTCTTTCCTTTCGAGTTGCTGATTTCCTTCAAGTTTATTTTGCTTCTCTTCTAGGGTAGATTCAACAGACTTGGTGATCACTTTGGTTTTTACCAATGAAGAAGTAAAATCTTAATGAGGCTATGGGGTTTCAGTATTTTTTGCCCATATCTTGTCATTCTTGATCTCCTTGATTTTTACAGCATCATTTTTGCTATCCACTTTAACACCCTTATTTTTATCCTTTTGTTGTTTAATAAAAAGGCTAGCCAGTTTACCTTGTTCACCACCCACAGTTCTATTTCTTAGTTGAAGTGTACTTCTCATCTGAGCAACCATATCCTCAGTCAACCGAGAAATTTCATCTTCTAATGGTCTCCTTAGAGACACTGAATCTTCAACTTGCTCCATATTGCAAGCATGATAGTCAAAATTACCTTCCTCATCAGAAAAGACCTGTTGATGATACATATCACTTCTCTATCATTGATTATCCATATCAGCTTCTTTTAACTCATCATCAGAAGAACATTCAACCTCATCGATATATGATCGGGCCATACAAACATTTACATCACTCTGCTCATCAGTATCCTCCTCAATTCCTTCAACAACAAGCAACCGAGCAATGCCACAATATTTTTGATCATGTGGATGTTCAAACACTTCACTCCATGGTCTGTCTTGTACCAAATTTACTGAATGCTTCTGCAAAGGATCCGGTGTGTGCTAATCAGTTTTAGGATTTTGGCCTAGTAAGATTGGTTTTCCATCCTCCCAATTTGTGTTGTAAGGATAATTTTGCAGTCTAGGAGGTCTGTCATTTTTATTATACTGCTGCTTGTCATTTCCAAGAACCTTATCTTTCTTAGAAACATTATAATTTATGTCCTTCAAAGTGCTGAGGACCTTACCCCACTTCTCATCATCCTTAAGGTTTGCAGTAGAGACCTTCTCAGTCTTATCCCTAGGATTTTTCAAAAGAGTAGGTTCCTCCCTCCTACCATATTTTCCAGAAGCTTTCCTATTACTTTCAATATTTATAGCCACTCTGAAAGCATCTCTCATGGTCCGAGGGTCCTTATCTCTGAGGAGATATGCCATTTTAGCATCATAATCATTAAAATATGTAGTTAAACAAACATTTTCATCAAGCCTCAAAACCTGAAACAACTTATACATTGCCTTTTGAAATCTAAGGTTAAATTCTGTTACAGGTTCATTCAATGACTTCTTGATGTTATTGAATTCATTTAGCATGAAGCTAGCATTAGTTTTATAACCATATTGTTCTTTGAAGGACTTTTCAAGCTCTTCCCATGAACCAATACTAGCATTCGGTAAGCCTCTGTATCAATCACTTGCATCTTCCACCGAAGATTGTAAAAAAAAATTCATTACTACATCTTCATGCTCTACCTCGTAGTCATTTAACATATCCATGAAGGCTTTTAAATGTTCCTCTACTGAAAAAGCATTGTTCCCGACAAACTTATTCATCTTTTATCTCAACTCATCAGGGATGGTTTTTGGATAACTCAGAATACCATCAAGGAATAATTGCCTATGCCTTTCCAATTGTATAGGTCTCCTTTGAAATAGTCCCTCAGTCTTCTGAGAGTCATCACCAAACCCTGTATTCTATAACCTAGGGCCATCTTGATTCAGATTTACAAATTTGGTTGCATGAACCTTCAGGCCAAAATTATTTGTGGTATTTTCCAGATTGGTTTTTGGACCATTTTTCAAAACATCTTGGTGACTTGATGAAGTTGCAGCTTGTGTATCCTCATCCACACTAGCCATTCTTAAGAAAATTATTTTCCTTTTCTTTTCTGCATTTGCAGCTTCAATCTCAGTCCTCTCTAACTCCTCTGATAGAGCCTCACCCTCCCTTCTAACCTTTTCTAAGGCACTCTCATTTTGTACAAACACATGTGATGGGGAATATATTTGAGGGGGATGAGAAGTCACCCTCTCATTTATCTTAATTCCCTCAGCCTTCTATTTTCCTTTATCTAAAACAGGCTTAGGGTTTTGGTTACTTGGTTGAGGCTTAAAAGGGTTTGAGGGTTTTGGGTCTGCAGGTTTTGGTTGGGCATCAACTTGATCTACAAGACTCACTTTTGACACTTGCTTTATCCCTTTATCAAAAAATTCTCGTACAACATGACCTTCCTCTTCTGGCTCAGGTCTATTTTGGTTTAGGAGCTTCATTGTTGCCAACTATCTAGTTAATCTATCCCTCTCAATTACAACATGCATCCATTTTGTTTCTCTCTCCTTATCCTTTTTCATCCTAAGCTCAACTTGTTTTTGGATCTCCCGTCTTAAGGAATCAATATCTCCAAAAACATCATTAGGGTCAGGCAAAGTCATATCAGAACTAGATGTATCACTTAGGTCTATCAGATTTGCTTCTTCAAGCACATGCTCAGACAATAAAGGTGTCCCATCATCTTCAGCAGCAGGAGGAGGCACATCACTGGTGCTTTCTCTGTGATGGATTTGACTTCTACTCCTAATTCTTCTTTTTTCAGCATATTGGACACTAACATGCCCTTTATTATGACATGCTACATACTCTTGAACAGGTGTATTAAATAATGCATAAAAAAATCCACAACTATCTGATTCTGTATGTCTAGACACTTGTTCAAAAGTCTCAGGGATAGGATGTAGAGGTTTACTTGTACCTTGGTGTACATGATTCTGTGACGCGAGAGCAACATTTCTTGATTCTGGTTTCTTCTTTATCCAGTCCTTCTTCTTCATTCTAGGAAGTTCACTTTCCAGTTTTTGTTTCGGATGACCCTTCATGAATGATCTGGTGTTCTTCATTCTCTATGCTCGTTCACAAATATTTCAAGTAATATTAAATCTTCAAATAAGATGCACACCAGTGCAAAGACCTCAGAGTCGCCACCCAATTTTCTTGGGAATATCAATCGTTCAAAGACACTTGGTGGAAGTTAAAAGATCTTTAGAACTCTCATACTAACAATGTACAAAATACTTCACTAGATATTCACAACTGTTGAACAACATAAGAAATAGATAAAAGAAACACAAAACCACGGGCTCGACCTTCAAATCACAAAAATACTATGATAAATCTATGCAAAATGTATAACCGACCCACTGACAAGAAATATTCAAACTAACTCCCCAGTAGAGTCGCCATTTTGTTGGTTGTTTTTATTGTAACCAAGTTTATCTTCTAATCTACCTATAGAATTGCCAATTCCAATCAAGGGTAGCTCAAAGGACCTGGACCAACTGACGAGGGTTTTAACAAAATATCCTACACTTCAGGCTTTGCAAGACCCGGGAGGGTGATCCCCTTAATGTTTTTATAACCTCTGCACCAAACTTATAAACAATCATTAACAATACAAATAATCTCATTTAATAGATCAACAAAATAGGATAATACTGAATAGAATTGGTTGTTCATCAATAGTATCAACTACTTGGAGCATGAGATGATTACAAAAAAACTTCACAGCTTAAGATGGTCATTGATTTGCAATTCATAGCAAGCTCTAAGAAAAAAAAAAACAAATACAAAACCTCACAAACAAGAACAACTTAGACCAGTGCCATATACCATTGGAGGAGTCAAATTCATAGACATTTAAGCATTCATGGCAGATTCAAACACATAACATATAAGATCTTTGATAATATTGCCTTACAATACCATCAATTTGTATCCTAACCGAATACAACTTATCAAATCCTTGTATAAACATATCCATCTATAACCCCATTTAAGCAGTTTAATTAATTCTTTGAATTAAAGCTAAAATGAAAATCATACACACCACAATAGTGAGATGAACGAAATAACCCTTGATCATTTTATTCAAGATTATAATATGTCTATACAATGGAGAGACATGAGTTCAAAATAAATCATTTCCATTCAGATGCTAGTATTGTCATGAAACATCAAACTCTCATGAGTTCAAAACCTACTATAGAATGACACAAAATCTAAATTGCATTTAAACTAAACCAACAAGATTTTACAATTTTCTCTGCAAATTTTCTTAGACTTGACCCAAAATTATCTAACTTGCTAACCCATATTTTTGGCCTTGAAATCCTTCTTATAGGGAATGCAGGAGAAAAAAAGCATCAGGCCAGAGAATACACATGTCACCGGTCACTTAGACCGCCTTGTGACATCGCAAAAAACTATTACAACAATTGAGTCCCTTGAAAATATTCTTGTTTATCCCATCCACTGAAAATGGTTAATGCATCATCCAAACTTCAAAAACCTGTGCCAAAACAACCATCAAAATTCAAACGGAAATTGTTGTAACTGCAATGGCTGAGCTGTTAACCACCAATAGCCAACTCTTTCTTAGTCTTCCTTGGTTAAGTATTTATCCACCCATTTCTAATATTCTTCATCCATCGGCCAATCAAAATTAACCACCTCATTCACCTTAGCATTATAAAGTGTGTATTTTACTGCTACTTGATTTGCCTCTCTTTCAAAAGACTCCAAAAATGTAGTGGTATTAATGATCTTATCCATACAACTTACTAGCAGATCATAGTCTGAGTCATCAAAAATCAATTTGATTTGTACGTTGATGACTTAATTTGCTCTATCCTGCCACTGCTACAGTGATCTAACATTTCCTTGTGCATCTATTATCTCTGGTAAAGATGTATCACTCCAATCATCAAAACTTTTTACCAATTCCTTAATCTTCCTACTCAAATCATCTAATAAGGCTTGAAAACCCTGTAGTGACTTTACAAAAATTTGAGTAGGCCTTAATGATTGAGGCCTATTACCTGCATCAAATTTAGAGGCCTTATACATAATATCCAGGTCATTGGCCCTAGGGATCCACTTCTCAACTAAGGGCAAAACCATTTCCTGATCCCTAGTAATGTTTTTTATTGCATCCAAGAATAAAGAATATAAAGAATACACTGATGGTAATCTACCATCAACCCTCTCATTTAGGTGCCTCAAAACTGTATCAACAACTTCATTCTGCTTGGCAACTACTCCCTCCTCACTTGCTTTTAAAGCTGCCTGTAACTCTGTAATCTTATTTAGCATTTGCTTGTTAGTGGGATCCACAGAGTAGTCAATCTCTTCTCCAACTGGATCTAATGTAAGACTAAGAGGAGGAGTTTGGATGGGGGATCCCAAAGTAGAAACAATTGGAGAAGTAGGAGGTACCGATCCTGATGTAGAAGGTAGTGTCATGATATCGGGAGCACTAGAAAACTCCCCCACTTGTCTATACTTCAACCTATTTACCTTAGTTTGCAGCTCAATGTTCGTTTGTTGCATCCTACTATACTCTCCAATTATGATATTACACTTTTCCATCAAGCTCTTCTTTTAAGCTTCTTCTCTCTCAGTTGTCTTATGGGCCAACTTGGCCACATTTAATGTCAAGCTTGTAGCTTCTGTAGTTGAAGTTTCAGAAGCTCTCTTGATTATTAACCCCCCCCTCAGGTTTGGGCTAATAATAGTCACATTTGGCTTTCTGCCCTGGGGTGCCAATGCCCAAATTGCCAGGGTCTCCTATTCCTCACTAAAGGTAGAATCTTGAAGTGTTGCCTTAACCTCTTCCTCACTGTTCTGCATGGGATGCTTGGAATTTAAAATAGAATTGAATGCTACTACATCTGCTATGTCCCACTTAGGCAAAATCAGAACACCAGCTTGAGTCACTAATTTCCTTCCCTCCTTAGGAGTGATGCTTTTGAATTCCTCCATCAATTCAGCCTTTACCTCATCATAATTCTCCTGATTAGATGTATCATGCCTCAATTCTCTTCTCTCCTTGCATTTGTCTTGGTATTCTTCTAATTCCATCCTCCACACTAGTTTCAAGAAAACTGGAGTTTTCACAAATCCATCATCATCCAAGAATGCCTTGCATGCCTCCATTCTGGCATCTTGCACACATTGGCCCTTCACATCCACATCAGGCAGTACTAATTGAGTTGATCTAGGAGGAGAAGGAATACCAACCTGCATGTCTTGATCTGTAACAATTATTTCATCCATTAGAGTCTCTTGTGCTTCCTCAATTCCTTGCCTCTTAGGGCTTGGCTTTGATGGTGGTAATGCAGGATCAACTTCTGGTGATGAGTCTAAATCAATACTTCTTATTCCCCAGGTGCTATGATCTTCAGACCTGGCTGCACTGATGTCTTCATTATTTGTTTTCCTTTCTTATCATCTTCCCCTTCATCACTACTATCAGTCCTCTTTCTCTTATAAAGAGGCCAATTCACTGTGGGTTGATAAGTTGGCCTTGTTTCTGTAGGCCTCACCTCTGGTCTTTGTATGCCAAAATCTAATTCCAAGTTGACCCTCTTGGTCATCAAAGTACTCATGATCTCTCTGAATTTTTCCATCGAGAAATTAATTTTCTTGTGTAACAAAGTGAATTCCATTAATGGATCATATTTTGGATCCATTTTATGCACTGTAGCCAACAAATTCTCATATGCAATCCATTTCTCCTTGTTTAATTCCTGTCTATTTAAATCAAACTCATTCTTGATTAGGTCCTCAGGAAAATTAAACTCATGTGCAAACCTGCCACCTTTAATCTGTTGCCTAAACAGGGCAAAGAAACCATCAGGGTCATGCTGCCGCCTAGGACCACTCCTAAAATGAAAATCATCAAAATATCTGCCAAAGTGGACCCATCCTCCCTTGGAGAAAACAAAATCAGACACAACCGTATAATCAAGGAACAAAGTCCCTTTTCCCTTCCCTGTCAGGTTGTCTTCATGAATACAACCTATTTGCCACATGACCTCAACAAACCCCATTCTTGATGGCACATTCAATGATAGGATATGTGGGGCTCCTTGGAAGCCATACATTCTTAGAACAATGTTGACAGGGTACAAGATGATGTCACCCCAATTGTGGCAAATTTTCAAATTAGGCTTCCTCACCTTTGGTCTGAGGAATTCATGTAGGTCCTCAGGGATCCTAGGCACATTCACTACCAACCGAGTGTAATGATATAAAATATTATCCTGCAAGATCAAATCTAAGTTAGAACATGCATGAAATAAAAATGATCATTCAATGGAATGCAAAGGAGAATATGAAAGAAAATGGAATGAGACTAGAACAATCTCACCCATTTCTTTCCTCCATGACTACTTCCATTGTACCTCCTCAAGCTTGCTGTTATAATAAATGGATGCCCTCAGCGTTTGTGTGAGCAAACTAATATGTCTAGCCTTAGCAAAAGCCTTTGAAGGATTTGACAAATAAAATATGCAAACTAGAAAGTTAATTCTATTATGCAAATAATTAATATGTGCCTAATGTGTGACATGAAAGATGATAATGAGGTTATAAAAATGCTAAGAGATAATAATGTTTCATCGATCTCAAAAATGAGATCAAGATTGTCATTTTATAGAAAACGCAATCTTGAATGGACGGACAAGATGAGAGATTTGAAGAATGCCCTAGAATCGAAGGTCAAGATTCAATAAGGCAACTCTCATTTAGGGTTAGGGTAAAATACCCATATGTGTGAATAAGATTTAATTAAATGAATTAAATCAAGACTGAATGTGACAGCTAAGATGAAATTAGTAAAAATCAGAAGACAAGAGGATAAGACTTTAGAAAATCAGTAATTTTAGAAATTACTTGATTTGTAGAAGAATATTTCCCCTTTTGAATTAAATTAATTCAAAATAAAGATTTGTGAGATAATGAGTAATTGATTTTTGAAATCAATTACTAAAAGAAGAATCAGTTAACTATGTGGAGTCATTTTTAAATAAATTGTTTTATTTAAAAATAGGGAAATGTCACAAAAGGCAATTAAATAATTAATAATAATTATTTAATTTAGAAGAGATAATTACTTAATTAAATAAATAAATGAATTTATTTAATTAAGAGAGGATTTAGGAATTAGTGACATATTAAATCAATATATTAAAATATATTAATTTAATAATCAGGAGGACATTAATGATAAGGATTAATTAAATAAATTGATGACTTTATTTAATTATTAGAAGACTTTGACAATTAGTGACATATTAAAATAAATAAATAAGATTTATTTATTTAATAATCATGAAGAATGAGAAATTATGAATTAATTAAATAATTATGAATTATTTAATTAATAATTGAATGTGGGTTAGAAAAATGTTATAATTGTGCTAGGATGAAAGGTGGTAAAATATTGCTTGCAGGCCTAAGTCATTTTTAGGTGTCTACACCGAGCCCTGAGTCTGGAGGCAAAGCAATTATCAAATTGAACAAAACTAGCACCTCCTCTGTTGTATGATAGATCTACAGTCCAAACCTGCACCGGTAACCTTTCTCCATTTACATCTTGCCTCAACTCCATCTTCTCTGAGAAGAAGTCAGAATTCTTGTACAAGAACATGTGCATTAGCAGGGAATACCAAAAGAAAGGAGTGCCAGTATCCCCTACCTACAACTTCAGTAGTCCATCATGTATCTTTTTTGCCAGAAAAGATCCAAAGTCATAAATCACATAAAAATTGGGGTGTTGTATTTCGGCCCCCATGAACATGTACGCGATTGGCATTATAGTATTAGGGTTAAAACCCAAAATCTAGCACAATGAATAGAATGTGGCCAAAAAGTGATTGGCAAAGTAATTTAGCCTGAAAGGCTCTTGGTCACTTGGGCTGATATGAATTGTCGGACTACCTGCCTTAGCTAGATGAGGATAAAGTAGCTTCAATCTGAAAAGTGGCTTTGATCTTGCATATTCTTGCTTCATCTCCTCAAGATCAATCTGAACCAAAATGGACTAGGTTCATTCAAATCAAACACTTGTTGAATTTCCTCCTTGCTACACTTAATAGAATCCCACCATCATTATCCCTTATCACTCTCGTAATAGGGTCATAATGTGCTACCACCGCCCTGAGCAGGTCCACATCTGGGAACACATTTGGCACTACTAACCTCCCCATGTCGTATCTCCATCCATTAGAGAAAGGGTGAGGTAAATTTCACTATCCATACCACAACCTAACATTTCCAAACCATTCATTGGAACCCTAATGTCTGCAATGTCATAATTTTTGCACACTAATCCTTCACCTAGGGTTCTTCCATTCACCAAAACCAAACCCATCCTTCTATCATTTGTTGAAAACAGTAGTTGATCCAAAAAATCGTCATACAAATTCTTCTGTAAATAATCAACATGGCCGGAATGCTGCTTTGGTGGTGCCATCTCAAATAAACTAGGGCCTCTTTAAAATCTCAAATTTTGAACAAACTAGGGCTACTCAGAAAATGAAATTACAACAAGACCTTGCAATTTCCCACAATTCAAAAAACCAGTAACCCTACAACAACAATCAATAAGCCCTCTGACAAGCACTTCAAAATTCTTCACAAAATCACATCTAAATTAACCAAGCAATGTAGAAACAACTCATGGGATTTACACTTTGTAGAAGACCAAATTCCTGCTGTGATTGCTCGAAATATTTGTCTCTGGTTCTAGAAATGCTACACAAAGGTGCTTGAATGCTTTGTGGTGAAATAGGACGAAGGAAAAATTCTTTATGTCGATCGAATTGAGCTAGTAAATGTCTCATCCGCCATTAAAGTTCACTTATATACCACGCCAATGACTCCAATCACATTTGATGCAAATTCAAATTCCAACCGTCGATCCTTCATTTTTGTCAGATTATCGAATGACTGCCTTCAAAAAAGCTGACGCAACCTCCATCTAAGCACCAAGGGCCCACCACATTATGCATCACCAAGGAAATACACGTGGCACTCGCCCATGATATCATAATCAATAAACACCTTGCATCTTCGAATCACATGATGGCGGGCAACCGTTGATCCCCACCATCGACAATTGTGTTCATTCATAGCAGTTACTAATATTGAACATAACTGTCGAGTAACTTTTCATCAAGGTTATAACATCTCCGTTGATTTTGAGCACGTGCATCTCGCAGCTATTTTAGTAACCCACCATATAACGTATTAAAAACCCAACATAAAAATTAAAACATTTTGATTATCCTTTCGGCATCACTAGCTGAGACAGGTGGCGCTCGCCCATGATATCACAATTAGTTTAAACTTTGTGGTGTGGTCATCACAAGATTGCGGGGAATGGTTGAGATCAACTGATGGTTGATCAACGGTCAACTAAAACTTTCCCTACAAAATAAAAAAAATATTAATAACGACAAGGGGACACAGCCTAGGCCGACGAAAGACAATGGCTTAATGTTGTTCTTACACATGGGGCATGGGCCAACCTAAACTTAGAAAATAATAAAGTTAAGCAAAAATATTTAATTCTGTTTATTAGAAGGGACCTAGCCTAGATGAAGCAATGGGACATAAGTCATTTTAAAACCCACTCCAAAAAGGTAACGACCGAATATATCTCACCTAAGGTATTAGATAGAACATTAGGATTTTCGTGAAGGCAAAAATAAAAACCCAACCTTAAGTTTCTTTTGAATAATAAGACATGCCAGTACAGAAGCAAGATAATAATGGAATGCAAAGAACAAAATTTGAAGCTCCATTAGGACCTCCTACACCGCATGTATCAAAACTATAAGAAGGGGCATGCTAGGCCAAAAGTGAGATATCCCCCTTTGCTTTATGTTGTTTCACATAGAGCCTGCATGAAGGTTGACAGTGATGCCGCTAAGGCACGTAGAAGAGAAGAAGAGAAGCGATCTTGAGATCCTCCTTCTTCCTCTTTCGCTGTTTAGCCCGATGCTTCCTCTCACCCTATTGCGGTACCATATGCTTGTATCTTGCATTTGCGAGAGAATCCCATGGTGCCTGCTTGGCAAAAGGCCAAGCATCTTGCATTCGATGTCCCTGTCTTACCCATGAAGCCTAGGCTCATTTGGCATGGTAGACAGAAAGCCCCCCATGGAGAATCCTCTCTGTCTCGACCTCTATGGCCTCCTACTATTCCTGCTCCTAAAATAGTGAACAAGAAGAGGTTCGTCGTCGAGGCGTTACAATCAACTCCTCCTACAATTTATGAACCTGCCCCTTCTTCTCCCATTCAGGAGTCTATCCTTCCACTGGAAGCACCTGTGGAAGACACTCCCATGGCTGAACAGGATCCTTGCATCCCTTCATAGATCCCAGCTTCCGGTTCGAAGATTTGTAGAAACCGCCTTGCACGTGAGTGCAAGCTTCGACGAAAGGCCCTCCTAGTTGAGAAATCCTCCTCATAGAAGGAGGAGGAGAAAACTACACCTCCTATTGTGTCCTCCTCTTTCCATCCTTGTGTCTCTAAATCTCTTCTAGCTCCCGCTATGAGCGCACATGTGCCTGGAAAGGTGCAAGTGTTCATCGCTCCTTCGACAGAGTCACCCTTGTTGAATTCCATCTTAGATATCTTACCTTTCCCAAATTCCGTGGATATGGTGAACAATTTAGTTGTATCCACTGTAGTTCTTTCCTCTGCTCCCTTGACCCTCCTTGTTTTGTCTGTGGGGAGTTCACCTTCTCTGATGAAGAAGAAGGTAGAGCGTGGCCCTTCCAGCAATGGAGGATGTAAGAAGAGCCCACCTTCTTCGAAAGGTGGCCCCAAGTTGACTTGTTTTGTCCTAGTAACAAAATCAATCCCAACCTCCCCTGAGTTTTTCATTGCTCCCGAGTCTCTCTGTGAGCCTAGCGGTGAACCTCAGGTGCAAACTCCTCTATCCACTGAGGTGAAGCATGGGACTCTCGTTAAGTGTATGTTTAACTTGGTGGATGAAGTTCTAACCTTGTCAAAAATATTTGTGATTTCGTTGACCTTGGACCTACAAGAGTTGAGTGATGGAGACCTCACTCGTCCCTCTGCCTTGGCCCTTGTTACAGGAGGATCAAAATCTCCTCCCCTTAACATTACACCATTGTAGGCTCGTCATCCTTCCTCCTATGATAATATAGAGTGGGAAGCTGACGACCTCTTGGTTGACCAGTGTTAGAGGGAGACCCTCTTCTTGATCTTTAGATTAGACATGTGTGTGAGTTGTGGCGTGCTTCCCCATGATCGCACTATCTATACCTGGATGACCCTCGTCACCCCTATTGGTGCTTGGATACAGGCATGGTGTTTGTGTTGTAAACCTTCTTCTATATGTATCTCTATTCTTCCATGTTTGTAATTTACTTTTGGTAAATTGGGGATGATGCAAAGTGTCAGGATCATTTAGGCCTCCTTCCATGTTGACCCAATTTTTTATCTTCACTTTGTCTTTTGTGTAATCTTCTTGATCTGGTTGGAGATTGATGATCTTTCACCTCTTACTGTAGCTACCTAATATATATAAATAAAGGAAGATTTGACCCCGCAAATCTAGATCCCCTTCTACCCATTGGGTATGCTCTCTTTTCTTTTCTTTGCCCTTTATCTTTCTCTCTTCTTTGCTTGAGTTGTCCCTTTCATGTGTGACAATGCCTCTTCTACATTACTTGTTCTTTAGAAAACATATTCATTTCCAAACGAATCTTTTCTCGAAGACCCTTCACACACTCCTTTGTAAGAATTGCATTCTCAACTTGAAACCGTAGTGGAACGTGTTTCCTTCATCATGGGTTTGTAAAGAAAGGAGTTGGAAACCCTCCTCCGAAGCGGGAGTAGTCTTAGTCTTCCCCTCGCATGGGCGCACCTCCTTCCTTTCAAATTCCTTGATGAAGTGAACATATTTCAAAAGGATTCCTTGGTGATAAATTGATTCAAGAAGGAAGACGATAGCTTTTGAATAGTATGTCCCTGGAGTGGACCCCTCCTTTCCACACCGAGTTCCCAAGGGACCCCTTCAAAAACTCTTAATAAGTTCTTTGGCATCTAGCTTGGGGGAAACCCGAATAAACCGATTTCACACCTTGATGTCTAGTCCAAGGGCAGCCTGACTGGACCGTCCTCACATATTTATGTCTAGCTCGGGGGCAACCCGACTAGACCTCACTTTTCAAGCAGCGTGTCCCTTGAGTGGACCCTCCTTCCTTTTGGAGGGTTCTTGAGGGACCCCTTTGAAAGTATTACAACTTAGCGATGGTTTGCGTGATTGTTCGTTCACTAGCCTATGTGGCCGCTTCCTGATGTGTTCTATCTGCGGGAAAACATGTTGCCTTCTCTGACTCTACAGAGTCCCCTTTACTCAGTATCCCTCTTGCGAGAGTTCTTGGGGGATACCTTCCTTGCAGGCTGTGGGTCTGTAAGGCACTCTAATCGGTCTCCCTCATGTGAGAGTTCTTGGGGGATACCTTCCTTGCAGGTCCACAAATCTATAAGGTGATTTTATTGGTTTCCTTCATTTGAGAGTTCTTTAAGGATAACTTCCTTGCAGGACCGTGAGCCTGTGAGGCACTTTCTCTCTTTTGCTTTGTAGTTCCATGAAACTATGAAGTCCTTTCCTGCACTTCTGGGTTCGCTAGACTGTGATGTGCTTCCTCGTCGGTTTAGGTATACATATATTACTCTGTTACTTCCTTACCACTCTACTTTACTGAAGCACTCATCAGTATTCGTGCTTGCTAAAGTGGGGGAAAAATGTATAAGCATGAATTTGCACCCCTAACACAAATTCACTTTTACCCCCTTACACTTTAGGAATGCTAAGGTAGAGGCTTAATTCCACTTAAGCCCACTGTCCACATCACACTTGGTGCCCTGTTTGTGTGTCAGTGGAGGCGTTTCTATCGGGGATGCCTGCGCGACGCATAGACGTCCACGCGACACGCTCACCTCCCTAGTAGATCCCCGCGGCTGGAGTCTACAGAGATGTTACTCTTTCATTTGGGAGTTGAAGTATGATGCTCCTCTTTGGTTGGTCGACCTAAATTTATGACTATTTTTCATCCTTTCCTTTGTATTCTTGACCATTCCATCCATTAGGGGGTTCAAGAAGAGTTTTGCAAGATCTTGGATTCACTCTCTCCATTTCCATTCATCCATTCAATCTTTGTAGCAACATTTTACACTCCATTGCAACAATCTACCACTCCATCATCTCAATAGTATGAGCACAAGATGAACACCATTGCAGTAGAGGCTTGAGTTCCTCTCATTTTCTCCTCCACAAGCCTTGAGCGCTTTGGATGGAGGTGGTAAGATCCTCTCATCTCCTCTATCATATTTGGTTGAGTAATCACGTACTATTTTGTAGTGTATTTTATTTACGTAGCTTGTATTATTTCCTTTATCGTTATTCCTATCGTTACAAACTTGGCTGTCCGTGGAGGTGGAAACACCAAAACGGGGGTCTGACTGAGGCAGGCCCCTAAACAACCCGAACATTTCCCCCTTTTTCTATGTGCAGGTGGAGAGATCTCATAGCAAGCTGGTAAGAAGATTGTTGTGTGAAATCATCTTCATGACCCTTGCGGTAATATATTTCTTTGATCACATTCATGTTTACATTTCATTCTTCTTAATCTCATTCTGCTGTTCAAGAAACTTCTAGACTAGAATAGCAATCTTTTCTTGAGGATTTAACCTCGTCTCTCTGGTTTTTTGGCTATATGGACTTCACCTCGCTTGTGAGACACCATCGTCCCAGAATTGTGCTTCTGTCCTCAAACAAAGAGCTACCTGAGACGTAGATTTGACCTTAAAAAGTGACTCACCTAATCTCCCTTCAACTCTCAGAATTGTAGGGTGATTGAAGGACACGTAGTCTTCATCATTCTCATCTCTTCTATCCTAACCATCCTTTAAACTGAGTTAAGTTAGGGCAACCTTTCCACTCTTGGCCTTTCATGACCTAGGGGCTTGTAGTGGTTGGTCCCCCTCTCTTACACCTAGGAATGGAATTATTTAGAAAATTGAATAGACAAACATAAGCTCTAGAGGGAAATCTTGATTGGTACGTTTTTTAGTTTGGATTAGTTCCTTCTAATAAATCCTCACAACTTTTCTATCTTCTTCAAAATGACTAGAATACATAGAAATAAGAGGTTTTAGTCTTTTAGTATTCATGGTGATTTGAGTTATTTTGGCTTCTAAAGGTTGTATTATAGGGGGAGAAAGTCTTGGGGTTTTCCCTCTTTAATTGATTTAGTTTGATGTATTTTCTCATTTGGAAATCACAAAAAATTAAATGTAATCTATTATTGTTACTTTAATATATTTTATTTTCACCCTTCTTCCTCAAAAAATAAAACAAGTGAATCATGTTGTTTATAGAGAATTAAACTTCAATTTTGGTAAAAAGTTAAAGTTACTATAATAAAAAATTTAAAATATATATGTGGTGGTTTAAAGATAGCCCTAAGGGCATTCTTATAAATTTAGGAGGAAGAATTCCAAGGTATACCACAAATATTGGTAACTCTATGGAACTGATAGGGAAAATATTTTACAACTTCAACATGCTTTGTACTTGGTTGTTGGCATATAGCTTCCAACAATCTTTGCATAAGTCCCATATACAATCCTTGCACCTATATATCCTTTGGTGATCCAAGGATACAACGTTGAATGTTGTGTAGCAAACATCACAAATAATATCTCCTTGAATTGTTGTGAATGACAAAAGATGTGGATGTTTTGGATGATTGTAAATTTTATCACTAAAATATGTTTGTACTATTCTCGTACATTTTCCACCTTCTAAACTAGATTTTATCATTTCATCCTTCATCATAATGTCTATGTCATCTCTTTTTTGCTCATTTGATATGCATAAAATATCCACGACCTCTTTTCCACTCCCTGTGATAATTCCATCACTCCCTAAGAAAACTAACCATCTTTTCTCAACATACAAATCCTTCACAAGTTTTAGAAGTGTGGAAGGAAAATCTAGTTTATTAGCAAAAGTACTTGCACCTATACCAAAACTTTACCATGTCCAAAAATGAAAGCTTGAACCAATGCATTTTTTGTGCGGCATCTTCATATAACTTTTTGTATGCTTCTATATTAGTTTCCTCGATGCTAGAGAAGTGGCCTATATATATAACTTTGAAATATTTATGCACTTGTAGTAATTGGTCAAATCCACACTTCATTTTGAGCTTGGTAGTTGGAGGTTGAACATATAAAAAGATATGTTTGTTATTAATTAGTTGTTTCTCCACCTGCAAATAGACAAAAGTAAAGGTATTCAAATATTATTAATTGAAATGATATCATTTTGTCAAAATGATAACTTATTAAATGTTAAAAGGTAGCTTACTTTATTCCCATCATGATCTAGAACATCCATATCTTCTAGAAGGAATTCTAGAGTTGATTTACCATATAGCTTGGAGATGATTTCTTTTACTTCAGATTGTCTAAATGGATGTGCTTTGATGCCCCATGACATCACAAGTGATAATGGGGCACTACAAATTATGTTTCCTTCTTTGTTGAGAAGGATGAAATTTGTGCTAGCTTCTTTGATGCCTCGAGTTATCATAGGATTGAGAAGAGCTGCCAAAGACATGTACCCACATGCCCTTATACAAGTACCAATTCCATACTTTTCATTGCTTGATAAAGGAATCCAATCTCCTTGAAAATTGAATCTTTGAAGATCTTTGCAGATTTGTTGTATTTTTATATGTTCTAAAGTGTTTAAATCACATATAATAAAACATACATCTTTTCCCTTTAATTGATTTAAATGAACCTGCATCAAATTACACAAAATTAAATATACAATTATATAATTTATGCTATTTAAAATATTTTAATTCATATAAAAATTACAAATAATTCATAATGAAATTAAAATAATAATAAATATTATTAATTTTCATATAACAAACTATACATCAGAGCATCATCTAAATTGAATCTTTAACCTATAAAACAAACATTTTATTTAAAAATTATAAACGGAATGATTTAGTTTGAAGAGTAAAATCCCACGATTATTTATCACTATATTTTTCTTAAAATTATAAAACCTTAAATTTAGTTGCGTAGATGCAATGATGGATTTACGCGAGCACTATGAAACGTACCTCCTCCATATTGCAGTCAATGAAGTGATGTATGCCCTTTTTCTTCAATGCCTGCGCCAACATTTTAAACATTCTTACTTCTGCCAAATGTGGGGATTGGACGAACCTCTCACTTTCTCCTTCTTCGCCGTTGCAAAGAAGTTTTAAACACTCTTGTAGCTCATAGGGAGTCTCCTTTTCTTCCTCCTCGCTTTTGGACTTGTGAGAATTTTGCTTCAACTTTTCTGAAATGTCATCTTCCCCAATTGTTTCGCCGTCCACGACAACTACGTGGCCATTACCCTACACCCGCACATCCGTCGTGAAACACACAAGTTTGCTTTCTCCAGAATAAGACCGAAAGAAAAGATCCTTTACTAAGAAGCGTCATCTGATGTCGACGACAGGAATGGCACATGATCCTTGTGGCAGCCACTTGAGAGCTTTTCTAATGCTCTCTTCCTCTTCCTCTTCACTTACTCTCTGCTCATGCAATTCAATTCCTTTGAGACAAATAATAATATGAAGCTGCCCTGAACAAGCTGTCCTTGATGTTCTCGTTGCCAACTCGCACATATTTTTCAAATGATCTTCATGAGGAGATTGCAAATGAAGAGGGAGTGAAATGATTGCAACAGTTGTGTCCACATCAATGGCACTGGAAGAGCGATCCATCAGTTCATCAGCGGTGCCATTCAACTCTTTGCAATTTAGACTAAACAAGGCTACTCGTGCAACCCTTTTCCAATCCTCGTCCTGAACCAAAACAAAACAACATGACACAAATTAAAAAAAAGTAAACCACTCTTGCAGCCCTTTGCCAATCCGCATATTACTCGACCTGAACCAAAACAAAATAGAATGATACAAATTGAAAAAGGTAAACTATTGTTGCTACGCTAAATAAGATACAATGCATAGCAAGGGACGTAATTCACACCTTAATGGAAGGATCCCCTATTCTGGTCCAAACCAACATAGGACATTCTTCATTGTTCTGCATCTCTTTCCATCATTCAATCAATTTAGCACTAAAATATATACTTACAAAAGAACAATTCTGCAATTTCACTATTCTCTCCATAATTGCCCTGTCCAACATGCGACAAAAGCATAGAGACAATGTCCTTAAGGAGACCAAATTTTCTATATCATCCGACAATGTTTCCAGTTTGAATCCATTCCATATATCTAACTTCCTTAATCTTTTCAAATTCCTGAATCCTTTCGGAAGACTCGACAAGAGCAAGCTGTCAAGGTACAACTGTTCCAAATAGTTGAGCTCGTCGAAGCCTGATGAAAGATTGATTAAATTTCTGCATGTTGCCAACCTTGTTGGAAATAATTCCAACTTCATCTTTTACCACCATACTGCGGCTTGCTTCTTTGCCCCATGCGGTACCGCGGTTAACCATTTGCAGTTTGTTCTTCGCCAGTATGTTGACCGTCGATCGGGTCTTGGCAGTTACCGCGGCCACTGTGGTCTGGCTGAACTCCCCTCGCAGTAGCGCGGTGTCGGTGCCTGGCGGTTACCGTAGCCACTGTGGTCTGTTTGTTAACCACGGCGGTAGCGTGGTAAGCCTGCCCCCTTCGACCGCTAACGGTTACTGTGGCCATCGCGGCTTGTCTTTTAACCGCGGCGGTAGCGCAGTAAGCTGTCTGCCTTGACCGTAGCCGTTTACCGCGGCCACTGCGACGGTAAACCCTTTGCTCAGACCACTAGCTGTTATTGTGGCCACCGCAGCTTGTCTGATAACCGCGGCGGTAGTGCGGTAGTCAACCAGAGTTGACCCGTTTGACTTTTTTGACGGCTATGTATGCGCTCCTCGGTGGCTTCAAAGGACAGTTGGATGAATGCGATTGGATGGCGGTTTCTTGTGATTTGTGCTCGCCAGCTTGGTTAATTCATGAGCTTTAATATTATTGTACATGTGGTGTTTTCGACAGTTGGATATATTATAAATATATGTTTGTTCTCGTAAGATAAAAAGGTGTAGAAAGAGAGAAGAGTATAGAGAAACAGAGAGAGAGGAGAGGACTATGAAGAGAAAAGGTGACAGAGAAAATTGCTCTCAAGAGCAGAGGAAAAATTAGGTTGTTTCAGAAGATGAAAATTTGAGAGCCGAAGCTCTGTAGTGAAAAAATGTATTTATGAGAATCAATATAATTTAAATATCTAGGTTTGAGCATATGTTTGAGTTTCATAATTTCTGTGTTTTAATTATAAATGTTGTTTTTATGTCTATTCTTGTATGACTCCTGTTGTTGTTGTTTTGTTGTATCTCTCACAAAGTGGTATCAGAGCATTAGTTGCAGTGTTGTAGTTCATCTTTTCCCACAAAGTGGTATAAGAGCCTAGTTGGTCAGGTTGACTAGGAGTAGAAATGTGTGGTGAATTTGTGTGAGGAAATCATTGTCTAGATTGAGAAAGCTATAGAGTATCTAGGACTTGTTTGTGTGCAAAAATCTGAGAAGTTTATTTGGGTTTAGAGTTTTGTGAAGAGGGTTAAAAAGGAAATAAGTTTTTAAAACAAAATGCAGCCACAAGTGCTTTGTCTATAAGGAAAATTGTTTGTGTTAGAAATAATTGTCAATTGAGTGAGATTCATTCCTAGAGAGGAAGATATTAGAAAAGGTTAAATGCTTGAAAGTGAATTGCTGAGAAAAGCCAGAAGTGTTGTATCACTGACATAAGAGAAGCTGAGCAAAAGCCCACAAGCAGAAGAAGTTGTTATAAGGAGTTGTGTTGAAGAAAAGGAACTGAACATAACACCAATTGTTTGAACAATTAAAGAGCTGCAGACCCAGTTGCAGAACAGAAGAAAAAAATAGAGGCTGAAGAAGATTAGAGTCACATGAAGTTGCAATATCCCTGGAACAAGTTCAAAAGAGGTAAGTTGAAATTTTTCCTTTACAAATGGGGAAAGTAGGGAAAAGAGTTAAGAAAGAGAATGAAAACCTTTCATCTGCAAAAGATGTTTTAGAAGAAGAGTTAATATTGCTTAAAGAGGAAATGGGTATTGTTAAAAAGAACAATGGGAGTTTTATCGAGAGAATAAAAGAGCAGTTGAAAGAGAAGTGTTTGTTGTTAGATGAAAATGATGATTTTGTAAAAGAATTGAGACGGGTTAAGGCTAGAAATGAAGAGCTAGAAGATAGGCTGAAGTCCTTTGAGGAAATTAAGAAAAGAAATGAAGAATTTGAGTTAAGAGCAAAACAGTTTGATGAGATAAAGGAAAAAAATGAAGATTTAGGAAAACTCTTGAAAAGGGTAGAAGAGAAAAATTGTTTTCAGTTGAAGGAAATCACAGAATTGAAAGAAGAAAATGTTAAATTAAGAGCATGTAATAAATCTATGGAAACAAGACTTTTAGTATGTGATGTCTCATGCGATACAACAAATTTGTGTTCTTCATTTGAAAAATATGTTTCTATTAAAAATGCTAATAATATAAAGTGTCTAGATGAACATGTGGATGAATATGCAAATATGGCTAGTTGTGATAAAATGATAGAATCTTCAAAAGATGAGGTTTGTTGTGAAGAGAATACAACGTTGGAAATCATGAAAATAATGGGTTATACTGGACAAGGTCTAGGAAAACATGAACAAGGGAGAAGAGAGCCTATTGAGGTTGTAATGAGGCTAAAGAATGAGGGTCTCGGATATGATTCAGGAAAAGGAATTGTTGTTACAAGTGCAGGTAAGTTTGTTAGAGAGATGAAGGGTAATGAGTGTTCACACTGTCATAGAAGAGGTCACATCAAGGAGAAGTGTTGGGATCTACATCCTTGCACGGTTTTTGGTTCAAAGAATCATTGTGAGGAAAAGTGTTGGAGAAAGATGTCAAAGAATGAATCTGGTTCAAAATGCATGAAAATGGACTGTGGATGGATTTGTGATTCAGATTGGTAGAAGCTAACTAGTTTGTTCAAGAGATTGTACAAGTGTACATATGTGAAGGTCAATAAAAATTCTGAGAGGTATGAAGGTTCACATGAAATGAAAAATATTTGGAGAGAAAAGAAGTTGCAGTCTAATGAGTCACTTGCAAAGAGTGAAGATGAAAATCTCAGTTTAATGTTTTGAAAGATTGAAGATGTTGAAACTGCAATTGCAGTAGAAAGGGTAAGATGAATGTGTTGTTTTCTTTGTTTTGAAAATGAGAGATATTGCTGAAATAACAAAACAAGAAGTGCAGGGGAAGTCACAAGAACTTCTAAGTTTGAGTAAAGGGTGGTTATGTGTAAAGTGAAATAAAGAATCATAAATGTAGTTGAAGCTACCACTGCAAAATTTTAAGAGTTTGATAATAGCAGAAGCTGTCAAGGAAGCTTGTAAATAATTTTTAGTTGTTTGAGTGCATTGGAGAGAAGACATAATATGAATGGATAAAATAGAGGTTACAGCCGCAACTGTTAATAGTCATCATCATGAGTTGAATCTGAAGATAGTTAAAGAATATGGACAAAGTTACATCAAAGTTGTGTTTATGTATGAGAAAGTGAAATGTGAAGGAAAATGACAAGATTCAAAAATCTGAAAGAAGAGGTTTGAAAAATTTGTAGTAGAACATGAATGGCAGCAGCCACAGTGGAAAGTTTAAAAAAAAAGAGATTGATGTTTTTGAATGAACTGTTGAAACAGGAGTTTGGCTAAAGAGGGAGAAATAATGCAATGAACTACAGTAGAATTCTGTGAGCAAGAGTGAAGTCAACAGATAGAACTATGATTGGATTCCCTAGCACTAGAAAAGTGCCACCATGGGAAGTGATGATTAAAATTATTTACAACCAGTTTGTGGTAATCTAAAACCACCCCATTAAAAGAATGAAATTTCTACAGTTAGTTAGTGGTAATCTGAAACCACCACATTGAAAGAATGAAATTGAAAAAGTTAAGGAAAGTGCAAGAAATATCACAATGATATGCAACAGCATTCAGTAATCAGGATGAAGACAACAGTTAAAACAATGACAGGTCTCCCTAGCACCAGCTGAGTGCCACTATGGGAAGAATTATTAAAACGATCAAGATACAAAAAGGATTGAAAACATCCTTGTGAATTCGTGGTAAACTAAAACCACTTCTATGATAGAAGATAACAACAAATTGGAAAAACTTGTAGGAAGATTGAAAAAGGATGGAAAATGGATGAAGAGGCTGCAGACCTCAGAGAAGAACAAAGATACAAATGAACAAAGCATGAGAATGAGAAGACAGATGCAATGGAGAATACAGATGAGAAAGTTGAGAATAATGTTTAGAGATACAGATGAATGAATGAAGAGATCCAGCCACAGCTGATGAAAATAATTTGATGAAAATCCAGAAGAGATCGTTGCAGGTAATCAGACAAGTGAAGACACATCGAGCTTTCAGAATTCATGGAAGATGCAGTCGTTGAAGTTGAAATTAAGAGGGAGTGTTGGAAATAATTCCAACTTCATCTTTTACCGCCATACAGCGGTTTGCTTCATTGCCCCGTGCAGTACCGTGGTTAACCGTTTGTAGTTTGTTCTTCGCCAGTATGTTGGCCGTTGACTGGGTCTTGGCGGTTACGGTGGCCACCGCGGTCTGGCTGAAGTCCCCTCGCGGTAGTGCGGTGTTGGTGCCTGGCGGTTAGTTGACTGTCGCCTCGTGGTTACCGCGGCCACCGCGGTCTGTTTGTTAACTACAGTGGTAGCGCAGTAAGCCTGCGCCCTCCGATCGCTAACAGTTACTACGGCCACCGTGGCTTGTCTTTTAATTGCGGCGGTAGCGCGATAAGCCGTCTGCCTTGACCGTAGCCATTTACCATAGCCATCGTGGCCACTGCGGCTTGGTTGTTAACCTCAGCAGTAGCGCGGTAAACCCTTTGCTCAGACTGCTAGCTATTACTGCAGCCACCGCGGCTTGTCTGATAACCGCGGTGGTAGCGCGGTAGTCAACCAGAGTTGACCCATTTGACTTTTCTAACGGCTGTGTATGCGCTCCTCGGTGGCTTCAAAGGACAATTGGATGAATGCGATTGGACGGCAGTTTCTTGTGATTTGTGCTCGCCAGCTTGGTTAATTCATGAGCTTTAATATTATTGTACATGTGGTGTTTTCGAGAGTTGGATATATTATAAATATATGTTTGTACTCGTAAGATAAAAAGGTGTAGAAAGAGAGAAGAGTATAGAGAAATAGAGAGAGAGAGGAGAGGACTGTGAAGAGAAAAAGTGACAGAGAAAAATGCTCTCAAGAGCAGAGGAAAAATTAGGTTCTTTCAGAAGATGAAAATTTGAGAGCCGAAGCTCTGTAGTGACAAAATGTATTTCTGAGAATCAATATAATTTAAATATCTGGGTTTGAACATATGTTTGAGTTTCATTATTTCTGTGCTTTAATTATAAATGTTGTTTTTGTGTCTGTTCTTGTATGACTCCTCTTGTTGTTGTTCTGTTGTATCTCTCACAAAGTGATATCAGAGCATTAGTTGCAGTGTTGTAGTTCATCTTTTCCCACAAACCTTAGTACTTTCAACGCGGGAAGTGCTTGAAATCCATCAGGCAACTCCTTCAGAAGAGGTCAATTTTCCAGAGTCATGTCTGTTAAGGAACTTAGCTGGCCAAAGTCCTTCGGGAGAGCAGCAAGCTTAATGCAATCATATATTGTCAAATAACATTTTCAATTGCACAAAGCTATTGGGAAGAGTAGTTAATGATTTACAAGATTTTACAGTGAGGCGAGTGAGAGACGACATGTCTCCAATAGTTTGCGGAAGTTCATCTAAACAAAGCAACGATTCCAAAGCTAGGGATTTTATGGAAAGCCTCGAAAAACTTTCTGTCAATCGCTCCAAGCTGATACATCCCCTTATATTCAAGATCTGGAGAGAAATTAAGGCACCAAAGTTTTCAGGTAGTGTCCTTAAACTCTCACATTCTCTCATCCAAAGGTGTTGCAGTGCAGTCAACCTTCCAAAGTCAGCAGGTAAATTTTCCAAACAGGTGCATCCATTTACACTCAATTCAGTCAATGAACATAATGAGCCAAATCCTTCTGAGAGATATTTCAGATTGGGGCAGTAGTCCATATACAAATATTTCAATCTAGCAAGTCCTCCAAATCCTTCAGGCAAAGATTCGAGATGGCATTTATTCAGATCCAGCAGCTCAACATTAGTTAAATGGCTGAATGTTTCTGGTAATTTTCTGCACCCGGTTAACCACAGCCGTTCTAGAGACGCAAGAAGCTTGAACTCCTCTGGAAGTTTAACCGGTTTGCTGAATTTTACTGTCAAAAACTTCATAGCTTTCAGATTTTCGAGTGGAAGTGTTGCAAACTCCTCGCAACCTTGATATGGTACTTCGTAGACTATAGACTTTAGAGTCCGAGGAAGCTGTCAGCATGGAAGATTCAGAGCAATAAAAATTTCAGGGTAAGCAGTCACATCATATTTAATAGAAAGATATTGAAAATATAAAGAATAAAGTTCCGTATATATTTGGTTGCATGTAAATAGATTTTTAAGAATTCAAAAAGATAAATATACTCTTGTATTATTTGTCTAAGCTAACAACAGTCAATTATGTGCCTTCATTAATGAATATATTTCTAACGAGCTCGGTTCAGGTGCAAGTTCCATCCTATTATCTTAATATGAGTGATTAAATCTAAATATTGCATAAATTGAATGAAATTAATTCAGCTAGAAAACCAACGTACAAGAGAAATGGAAAACTATTAAATTAAACTATTAATAAAAACAAATTGTAGCATTTGTGAGCTCCTGCCGTGCATAAACGAAAATACAACATTTTAAAGTAGTTATATTTCGAAATAAAAAATAAAACTTAAAAGAGGCCGCAGCTATAAATTGCATATGTACCTCAGGTAAATCCATGCCTGGCTTCAATGAATTGAAGAAACGCCCGAGCTTCTCCATTTTGGAAGCATCTGTAAACGGAAAAGCAGTCACGTCCCCCACATAGAGATATCTGAGATTTGTAAATGCTCCATCGCATAGGCCGTTTATTACCACCCAATCTCCTAGCTTCAGGACCCTCAATGAATGACGCATGGCATTTAAATGTGTGGATTCAATTGTAGCTAAACTTGTATTATCCCTAAGGGATACGCCTTTCATATTTTTTAGCTTATTTTCATCTTTCACCACAGCTGAGAATTCCTTATAATTTGTAATCCTAGTTTCCTTTGCCGCTTTACTTCCCATCAACCGAAGGATATCATGAACAATCACTTTCCCTGACTTATCTTTCTTTACTAAACCACTCTTGTGGAGAGCTTCAAGCTTTCTTGAATCCACAACATCAGCAGCTTTTTCCCATCCCCAACCATGAAAATATGTACAAATATCAAGAAATGCCTCTTTAGCTTCTGGATCTCTTATTTTTTCATACACAAACATAAGCTTTTCACTCAGGTTCTCTTCATCAGCAAATCTATCAAAATCTCCCTTCCTAAGGGCTTCCAGGGCTTCCTTGTGAACAGTCTGATCCCTTTCAACCCTCAAGTAATTTCCGAAAACAGACAAAAGTAGCGGGACACCTTTGCATGCCTCTGCAATAGCATTTATCCACCCCTCTTTATCGAAGCCCCCATTGAGTTCGCTCTGATCCTCACCTTCACCTAAAATTGTTTTGCGCAGGATGATTTTGGCCGCAGGGTAAGACAGGGGATCTACATGGTAATCATTAACCTTTTTGATATTTAGCAGTTGTTTGATATTATTCTGTCGAGAGGTTATAATTATCCTTAACCTCGCTTCTTTTGTTACCTGCATTGAACCAGTCCTTTCCTCCACAGAACCACTATTCTCCTCTGATTGCAGAAAATCTGATGGCAAGAGTTCTTTGATATAATAAGAGTCAACCACGTTGTCAATATATAAAAAACAACGTTTGTTCCTCACAACTTGTTGCACTTGTTGTCGCCCTTCCTTTGTATTTCGCAAATGTACTTTACCTCCGCCAAAATCATTAATTATATCTTTTTGCAGCTCGATGATATGAGATGTTTTGTCTGGGTTTTTCTCATCAATTACCGCCATACAAAATTTGAAGCCTTTGGAAACGCAATCCAACTCCTGAACGACTGTCGAGGCCAAAATGCTCTTACCAACACCTCCAAAACCCCACAATATAACAGCTAAAACTGCTTCACTGCCTTCCAAATCCACCATTTCTTTCACTTGTGCTACTTTCTCCTCTATACCTTCTGCATATGTTTAACAAAAGACAATAAGAATATAACACGATAATATAACTTCTGAAACAAATAAAAATCCTCCTAATATGACAATATAACTTCTGAAACAAGTTAAAACTTCCTCCAAATCAAATGAAAGCTACGAATGATGGTGATTGTGTGCACCTGGCTTGAAGTCGAGGAGCTTGTTTGGAGATTGCCCTATACGCCGAGTAAGTTGCCTTTTAATGTCTGCAACGGTGGTGAGAGTGAGAGAAGATGTAATATCTTGTATACTCTTACCAGTCTTGTCAAGTTGAGCCTTCATTGCATCGGCAAACCAGTACCTATCAAAAGCATCCAACATAATCATTGGTATATTTCATCTTCATACAACAGTCTTAACAGAAAGTGCGTAACATTTACATTTTCCAGTTTTTATTTAGTTTAAACCAACAAAAGGAATTAGTTAAACCGGAGATATGATGGTCCGTTGTTAACGACTTTTGTTATTTTCAAATTGTGAGACAAGAATTTTTTAATATAGCAAATAACTTTGGGCAGTAAAAATGTCACTCATGTACTCGATCAACATTTTGCAAAATTTTCTGCAACAAGCATTCTTTCCAATATCACTGGTATTATTTACAGTTTCTTCGCGAATGTTTTAAGATTTTCGCATTCTAAAATTGCATTTTTTTCTTATTCAGGTTTCCAACATGGCATATAAAAAAATGAAAAAGCTATTTATTAGTTAAACAAAGTAATTAGATAAATTAACTTTAAGGCTATGTTTAAAATCATGATTATTTATTATTATTTTTTAATTCAACTTGTGAAATTTGTGTATGCTAAATTTTATTTAATTTTTAATTTTTTATAAAAGAATGACTCAATATAATTAGATATTGACAAATTGTGTATTCATTTGTAATGTTACATTCATTCATTGTGTATTCATTTGTAAATTTACTATTCTATTATCTTATATCGTACCCACAAATTTAGGTTCAGTCTTGTAACTATGGAGCTTATTGCTTACTTTCAAAATTTCAATTCAAATTTAGTTAACTTTGATACATTTCACTTGTCATTATGAATTGAGTAAACACATGTTTACATAAAAAAATTGTATTATTATTCAGGGGCATTCAATTGCATTTAGTCACATTCTCATATTTGAATTTTCTCTCATCCTAGAATATTCAAGGAGCATTTACTATAGGAATCTTTCAAATTGGTGCAATAAAATATATAAGAATCTACATATTCATCCTACGAGAATGAAGCTTCTTGTATTCAATCACTTATATGATGGTAAAGTTTGTCATTTTACAAGGCATGACCCTCCAATACTTGTCCCTTATAAGTCTAGCAACCCTTAAAATATATTCATAAATATTGCAACTGTTCAAAGTAGAGCAAATGTCATTGAATTTGGAAAATTAGAGAGCAAAGCGAAAAACTAGTAGGATCATATCTGCACAATAGACAATAGATCTATAAATGTGAAAATGATCTATAGGCAAGGAATTAACCTAGAATAGGGAACAAATATTGCATAGAATCAAAAAAGAAACATAGATAAAAAGGGTTCAATTTAAGCTTTAAGAAATTCAAATTCTAGAATATTTTATATTAGTGAACTATATATCATCAACCCTAGAGCTTAGTGTCATTAACCTTCTTTGCATGTACTTTCCTAAAATAAAATTTAATTGTAAATTATTATACCAAAGGTTCTCATTGATTAATTTAGGTTATTTTATATTGGGTTGTATTCATTTCATTTGATTAGCCTTGATTAGTTTGTTAACGGAAGTTTATTTTTCTATACATTTTGATGAACACAAGGAATCCTACCCCATGCTAGGGTCATACTTTAGGCCTTATACCTTCGTGAGTTTAAGGTTTTGAACATATATTTTTCTTATAATATCATCTTAGTTATAACCTTACTAGAGCTTGTTTTCCCTTAATTGATATTTCATTATTATACATTCTCTTTTATGGTTTAAGCTTGCTTTAGTGTTTACTATCTAGTTTTACCCACACTCAACAATATCATTAGAATTTTAATTTCAGATATGGTATAGTACTCGTATCGGGCTTTTTTTAAAACTAAAATGATATTTTGGAGTTTTACCTTCCATATCTATAATTCCATGAGCTACTCATGATCCTAATCTTCCATTGAGGAGTACATTTTAAAACCCTAATATGGATGCCCAATCTAATGAGGCTAAGATTTGTTCCAATTCTTATGTTGAGAATAATTTGGACGATAATTATGACTATGATCATGATATACTCAAGTGGCACAATAAGAGTTTGCTAATGAACTTGCTAGTTTGGTTCATGTATAATTTCATGCATAATCAATAGATTTAATTTATAACATCCTCATCAATATACCATGAGGGTTAAATTTTTTGCAAGTGCTCATATTTCTTCATCTATAATTTTGTTGGTTGCATTGACCTCTTCCACCTCTTCCATCTACCTTAATGAGTAGTAAGAGCTAGGTGGTATCCCCAACCTCTATACTCTAACACTCCCACTTTTTTATATTATACATTCCTACCTACCCCTGCACAACTAGTTGCACCATAAATTATTATTTTTCACTTGGTGACCACACCAAAGGCTATTTTCCTACCCAATACTAAGGGTCAACTCTCAAGGGCATGAATTCACATGCAATTTCAAGAAAAGGATGAATTAGGTTAACAACTGAAACCAATTAAAATGGAAAATAGAAAAAGGGTGACATTTATTGGAACACCATGATCAATCACTTACTCCTTGGGTACCATTAATGTAATGGTTGTATCCATAAATACCCATGATTTGTGCATAGATCTAAGCCATTATTTGTGTGGGATCTCTCATTATCCATTCATTTGAAGGATATCAAAAGAAGGGATGCATTCAAACAAGTTTGCAAATAGTTAGATCTATGGATAAAGACCCTCAAATGCATAGGAAGCCAAAGAACAAAAACCCTTTATTAGTTGAACAATTTCACTAGACATCATGAGCAAGCTCCCATAGTCATGGACTAATAATACATCAATTTATTATGGTACACTATTTTTTATAAGATTAATAATGAATATATTTGTCGTGTACCTATTATAATTGTTACTTCTTTTGAGGGTATTATGTACATTATTTTTATCCTTAAATCTTAAGGAGAATTATTCCAATGATGATGGGGTGATCCCACAATACTATGTCCCATTTTTCAAAAAAGAGACATCTAAATCAACATTTTTAGAAAAAAATTTACTTTCTATCACATGTAACAACAAAACTATTATGAATTTGAAGATTCAACTAATATTTTTTGATATTGGTAACAACAAAACTATTATGAATTTGAAGATTCAACTAATATGTTTTGATATTGTTTTGTGTGTATTCTTAATATATTAAAAAATGTAGGAGAGGTAACAAAAACATATGATGTAGTCTAGAAATATATAAAAGGCATTGTCTTATTGGTGGATAAAGATTACACCTTCATGGAGGCTACTAAACCATGCAAAAATTATATTCCACAACTTCGATATAAAGTAAGTGATGTAGAGATACACTCCCATGCAAAAACATTGCTTCAACTACTAAAAGATCCACAAGTGAAAAATTACACTACCTATAGAAAATACATGGACAATCTAGCCAAGAAGAAATCTAAAGAGTAGATAGAAAAAATAGAGAAAAAATAATTAAAAAATGGGGGCTCTCTAAGGGAGAGCCAGAGGAACAAAGTACTTCTATTGTACGAAGATCTACAAGTTTAAAGATAGGAGTCTCCCCTGACACATCCACATAATCAAAACTAAAAGGGAAATTCAAAATAAATTGGACACATCACCATTGAGGCAGTCATCAATAGAGGAGGCTATTGAAGAACTCTTTTAGATGACTTTGTAAATAAAGAAGAAAAGACAAAAGAAGAATCCACACAAAGAAAATTCCTTTTTTGAAGAAGAGGACCAAGAAGAAAAAACAATCACTAAAAAGCAACTAGAGACACTTCCAAATGAAAATACTTTGTTCAATGGCCTCTTCAACAAAAGTGATTTTGAGCAAATACTAACATTCTATGAAGGGATGGAGGCCTTAAATGAATTAGTAATTGAGGTAGCCATAATTTGGTATATGGTTTAATCCAAAAAATATTAGAGAGTATGATTAATAGGTTTCCACAACAATTGTCTACCATGTTACAATAGAAAAGATAGTAGGAGACACGAGAAGAAGAGAAATGAAAATAAGAAGTCTTAGTAGAAATAAGTCCTTCAGCCACTTTTACATAGAACGGTGTATAAGCTAATGATGAAGGAACCAGAGATTACAAAATATATACAAGAGGAAAGCAATATAGAAGCTAATAAGAAGGCCTACGAAGTAGTAACAGACAAAGAAAAAAATATCAAGATATCTCATCTTCCCCCTTATGACGGTACTAATCCCTTAGTTGAAAAAAAACTACCATCCTAATCACCACCTCAGGAGCATCCATTTGCATCCACAACATCCCTAATGTAGTCCATTAAGGACATACTTGCACAAAAAAAGCAAATTAAATTGATGGCCACTTGATAGCTGCTACTAATTCCCTCAGTTGGTTCCCAAGTTGACCTTCTCAATATTTCTTCTTTACCAAAATTCCAACTAGGGGACATTTTTCACCAAATTGCTAGGGAAGACAAACATGTGTACAACACACAACAACTAGAATGAATAATCGAAGAAATTCAAAATAAGTTTCCACGTGTTGAAGGGGACTCTTCTATGTCATTAGGAGCACATATACAAATCCTTGCGGATGTGCTAATTCAAGATATGCAATTGAAAACATCCAAACTCTACCAAATAATAATTGGGGAAATGAAAACGCCTAAAATGAATGAAGAAATAAATGTATGAAATTTCTCATATGACATTAGAACCCAATAGATCAACACCCTATAAAATATAGAAAGTGACATCAACACACTCCTAAATCTACCTCCCATAGCCTAATCTCGCAAATAACCTCAAAGGCCAAATAGATCAAGTTGAACAAAAAATTATTCATGTATGGATATCTTATGGCACAATGAAGGATATGGATTGCAAGATCAAATTACACATGGAAATACCCCACACACAACTAGAATAGCTACAAGATCAATGGGAGTAGATAAAGAACCAATTTAAACAATTAAGGGAGGTAGTAAGCTTTCAATTAGCACATGTAACAAGGCTAATAAGGGATGCACAAAATTGGTGCAATGAATTCAAATTCCCACCACCTTGTTGGAAGCAAAAAAAATCCTAACACAAATCAATCCATAGAATTAGTTACTCCAACAAGCTAAAATACAATGGGACTCTACTTTCACCCACCTTAAAGAAATTTATAAAAAATATATTCCCAACTAATTAAGGTGATTCAAATGTCTTCAGGACAAGACATATTTTTGAAAGGAGTGATTATTTTGATAGGATAAATAATAGAGTAGGGGATAGAACATAAATATAGCCCAATAGATCTTACCACAAACCAACGCAGAGAGGTTTTGGAGCTCAAGGCTAACATGCCACCACAAGGAAGAGATGTAATTTGTAAGGATCGTGTCCCTATAAGATAAAACATATATGAAATAGGGAAATAAATGCAATAGATAAGAGAGATATAGGCTAAAAAGAATGATATGATATTGAATGTATATAGATACAATATGTTAAGGATTCAATATATTAATAAATAGACATTTTGTGCAAGCTTATGACCTATGACATGGTATATAATTGATATAATATATGTTCTAAATAAATGAATCAAGTATCAAATCCACACTTATAACATAAATTGATCCATTTACTATTGCTAAGTCTATGGTAGAAACTCTATTGAGGGTTAGTTACACCCGTTAGTGTGGTAGCTATACCCAAGAAGATTAGCTTCATCCATATTTTATAAATTCACATAATAATGCTCAAATTTCACATGTAAACAATTAGCCTCTGCAACCCATTTTTTGACGAATAGGCATTAATCTATATTAATAGTAAAGATTAAAATACATATCCACAAAAAAAGGGTGGGTGGTAAGAAGTCACACCCCGAGAGTCACATGGGCAATGGCCAAAAAATCAAAAAAACCAACTGTCACATGGGCCTAGCCCAAAAGTTCATCATTACAATCATAAAATAAAAGCCATTAAGCTACCAAAGCAGTACCAGTAGAGCCAGGAGGGTCTCTGTCATCCAAGTTTTTTCCCCATACATCAACGGGGTTTGAAGTGACGTTAAGAGGAGGACCCCAACCATCATCAACATCTTTATCTTTATCTTCTTTATCCTCGCGTTGGGATGAGATTGCAAGTGCTAATCGCAAAAAAAAATTTGTAGTGTCTGGCCAACTAGAGCCAGAAGCAGGAGTATCATCAGAGGGCCACCTGGGACCACCACCACTGCTCCCCGTCACTCCTCCAGAGGGCCACTTGTGGCTAGCCCACAGAGGAGGAGAACGAGACCGCCGAGGAAGGCAAGAACCACGTTGAAGAGGAGGCTGAGAGCAGAGTGAGCAAAGCCACTCCGCTGCCGGCCCTGAGAGGGTGACCGGTTGCAGGAAGGGGTAGGTGAAGCAAGCACCCAAGCCATAGTGCACAGGTCATTGCCCCAATGGTCCAAAAGCATCTGAAGGTGAGCCACCTCAAGTGCAACCTTGTTCGCTTGAACTTGAATCTGCAAGAGCACATTAGAATAAATAATAGCTTTAGAATACAAAGAAACATTTCTATCCATTTGGGTTTTAGAAAATATTCAAGCATTTCTATATTTCCAGATACTGAAGAGGATTTCCACTCTGAAAGTGTGCCAAAGTTGGGTATACTTAGTAGGAAGTCTGGACGAGTCTCCCAGCAAAGCCATATGCCAAGAGAAGGGTTCCGGTATGAAAGGCCGAAAGATGTCATGAATCCAAGTCCAAAATTGTTGAGATCTAGTACAAAACCAAAAGAGATGCTTAAAAGACTCAACTTGCCCACAAAAAGGGCATTGAGGGTCTTGGACCCCCAAGTGAACTAGCCAAGACCCCACAGGAAAGCCTTAGAAAAGAATAAACCAAGCAAAGTGGGCGAGCTTCGGCTCAACACTTGCAGACCAAATGGTAGAGAATTTATTTCGCCAGACATGAGCAGAGGATTGGAGAAGCCATCTTTGGTTAAGACTGTCAATCATTGGTAAACATGGCGATAGCCACATATAACCAAGTTGAGGCTTGTAATTCTTGAAAGGGGTATCTAGGTACCACTTTTAGTCCTTCCACCAAGGCTTGGACCCACGAATTCCCACTTTATGAAGACAATCTGTATGAATAGCATTCATTAGACCATCATAAGTATCACGGTCCTAGTTTTGAAGTCTGTAACGCACACAAAAATCCTCCCATGACATAATGCACATTATGGGTCTATGAAACACATGCTGCAAGGTTTGAATTCCTTTCTTGTGGAACCTTAGCACCTTAAGCCAAGGTGACTTGGCTAGAGGTTGACCATTACTAGCAAAGAGAGGCAACCACCAAACATTCTGTTGATTGAGCAAAAGCCCATCATGGAAACCAAATCCAACCCAGTGGAGCCAAGGCTTAACCGACTCTCAGGCTTTTCAAAATGCTCTTAGCCTCAAAAGTACCTACGATTTGGACTAGCTCCTTCATGACTAGAAGGGTTTGAAATCCAATCCCCTTCCAGACAGGTCTATGAACGAGAAATCCGAATTGAATACAATGCCTGAGGAGAATTTTCCAGGCTTCATCTCTAGTAAGGGCTCTAATTATCCATTTCACACACAAGGAAGTCCCTTGTCATTGAGTGGAGAGAAAACCAAGTGCCCCGGAGTCTCTAGGAAGGCAACAAAACTCCTAGGCCACATGGTGAAACCCTCTATGGGACTCCGTAGAGGCCCAAAGAAAGTCTCAAAGAAATTTTTCAAGCCTGGCATAGACAAATTTCGAAGGAGCCCAACAAGAGGAGTAGTAAACATGAGTAGCCTCCAGAATCTTAGAGCACACTTGGAATTTTCTTGCTAAAGAGAGAGGCTTGGTAATCCAATAGGCTAGCTTTAGCTCAATCCTAGAGAAAATAACTTGCAACAACTCAGCCGGAGAAGCCTGGAAGGGAAGGGGAACACCCAGAAACCTAAAGATTTCCCCTGGCCCAATCCATTTCCAACAGTACTGTTGGAGCCAGTGAGGAGTGGGCAAAATAGACTGCCTGTAGCATAAATTTTTATGCCACTGGATAGCAAAGCCAGGCGCAAGACAAAAAATGTTGAGACAATCAAGGGTCGCCTTAATATTGTTTTCTTCCTCCAAAAGGGTGAGGAAGGAGTCATCAGCAAAATGGCCATTCACAAGTTGAGCCTGGGAGTTAGGAAGAGTGATGCCTTTGAAAAACCGTTGAGAGACCGCATTGGCCAACAAATAGCCAAATCCTTCGACAACAAGCACATAAAGGGAAGGAGAAAGTAGGCATCCTTGCTGAATGGAGGGGAAAAGACCAAAGGCAAGAGACTGGCAACCATTAATAGAGATACAAGAAGAGGCATCTGAAAAAAGAATTTGGACAGCCTGAATGAAGTTATGCCTGAACCCCAAGGCTTTCAACATGGCTAGAATAAAGGGCTACTCAATGCAGTCATATGCTTTAGCAAACTATATCTTGAGAAAAATAGCTTTTTGGTTCGAACGTCTGACCCACTCCATACCTTCCCACACAACAATGATATTATCTAGAATAAATCTCTCTCCAACCCATTTTGATTCTTAGATCAAGATAAATTTAATTGCACATGTTCTTTTTCTATAAATTTTTAATATCTAAAAAAATAAGTTATATTTTTCTATGTCCCAACTCAAGTACATTTTTTTATTTATAGACCATAACTATTAATTTCAGTACTTGAAGAATTTCTTGTCTTATTTATGTTTATAGTTGCATAGAAATAATAAGTACCTTGTAGGAGTCCTAGGCTAAGTAGGTTTAGGATTTTTGTAAGGGCTCCCTGGTATCTTCTTCTCTAGGGTTGCACCAGAAAAACTGTAAGGGGAACTCAAAGATGCCTTCCAAGGCTAGGAGGAAGAAAAATCAGGATAAGATCAAGTTAATGGGTGAGAATTTGGTGGAGTCAGGCTCAATTAAACCTCTTGACTCCCATTTTTCTAAACCCCAAAAATGATTGTTCTCTCTTGGAATGTGAGGGGTTTGAACAACATCCGTCGTCAAAAGGTTGTTCAGGAAATGATAAAGGCTCATTCCCCTAATGTTTTATTTATCCAAGAATCTAAGTTGTTTATGGAGGGGTATGGTTAAGGTATCTTCTAAGATTTGGTGGCATGGTCAATGCTAGTGCATAGGGTAGTGTTGGTGGAATTACATGTCTTTGGGACAAGAAAAAGGTATCCCCATTATGGTGGATTGGGGGTCATTTTTCCTTGTCCATGGTAGCTTCAAGTTTTGAATATGGAGAAAACATGTTGCTTTCCAATGTCTACACTCCAAATGATCTGCTAGGAAAGGCTCGTCTATGGGACCATTTAAGGTATGTGAGATCTTTAGCTCCTTTGTTTCCTTGGGTTGTTTCTAGGGATTTTAATTCTATTCTCAGTCTTGATGAAAAGATGGGTAGTTTGGATCGTTTGGAGCCCTCTTTGTCTTTATTCAATAATAATATAACCCAACTGAATTTGATTGATATTAAGCCTCTCAATGGTTTGTTCACTTGGAGTAATAGGAGATGTGGGGTGGACTCTATCTCTAAGACGCTAGACAAGTTTTCGATCTCCAACTTTTGGTTAGGCAACCAGTGGATATCCAATTCTGAAATTCTTGACTGGAGAGGCTTGGACCACTGGTCTATAATTTTTTTTTGTATGGTTGTGAGATCCTTCTTTGCATGACCTTATAAAAGTTTGGTGGTCTAATGGATTGCCTCTACATGGGACTATCATGGATACCTTTGTTAAAAGACTCCTTTTTGTGAAATTTCAGCTAAAGAAGTGGAATATAGATTGCTTTGGGAATGTCTTCAAGGAAAAATAAATAGCTCAAAATCTTGTGGATATCATCTCTAGGCAAAAAAAAGATCAAGTGATTACCCGAAAGTCCCTTAAAGCTGAAGCGGATGCTTTGATGAAGCTTTTTGAATGGGAGTTGTGGGGGGAGATGTTCTAGAAACAAAAGTCAAGGATTGATTGGCTTGAAGAGGGAGATAGGAATACTACCTTCTTCTTTAACTCTGTCAAAGCCAAAGGACATGGGAATCTAATCTCCTTTATTGTGTCCTTTTAGGGTGCTTAGTTATCTTCTTTCTATGATATATCTCAAGAGGCCACCTGGTATTTCGCTTCTTTATTCTCGAAGGATTCTCTTGAGAATCTAGAGGATGTGAATTAGGTCTTAACTTGTATCCCCTATATAGTTTCCTATGAATCTAATGAGGTACTTAATCGACCAATTTCCCTTGATGAGTTGGAAGAGGTTGTTTTTAGTATGAAAAAAAGTAAGGCCCTGGCCTAGATGGGTTTTCTATTGAGTTTTTTCAGGAATATTATGAAAATTATCAAATGGGATCTTTTGGAGGTGGTACAAGAATCACAGAATAGTAAGCGAATGTTGAAAGCCATGAATTCTAATTTCCTAGCTCTTATTCCCAAACAAGAGGGTGTTAATTCTTTCAAGACCTATTTCAACCAATCACCCTCTATAATGTAGCCTATAAGATCATATCGAAGCTAATTGTGGAGAGACTGAAGCCCTAGTTGGCTAATGTTATCTCGAAGGAGCAAGGGAATTTTGTGGCTGAAAGACATATCTAGAATGGGATTGTGATTGCAATTGAGGTTATCCACTCCATGGAGGTTTCCAAAGAGGAGGCTATGTTCGTTTAGGCTTATGATTAGGTCAAATGGTCCTTCCTACACAAGGTTTTTTGTGCTTTGGGTTTGATGAGGATTGCATTAATTGGGTGATGAGTTTTGTCATGTCGATGTCGTACTCTATGCTAATTAATGGTGTGCCTTCTTGTCTATTTGGTGCTTCTAGGGGCCTTCGACAGGGTGACCCCTTGTCTTCCTATCTATTCATTATTATGGCTGAGCGTTTGGGGAGACTTCTTAAAGCCCATTAGAGTCGAGGGCTTATTCGCAAGTGGTCTTGGGGTGGAGGCTTGTCTCCTCATACTTGGTTGAAATGTATCAACAATTGAGCCCGATGCTTGTTGCTCTCCTGGTCTATAAAGTAGATTTCAAGGCTCATTGTTGAGGTCATGTTTATTTTGAATCCTAAGGTTTAGGTGGTATACAGTGAATGCATACAATGCACAATCCGAGAAGGCTTAGTTAGTAAATCATTTTGGGTAGGGCATGTACATGGGATATGCATAATATGCTTTATGTAATTACTAATATCGAAAGATATCTAAAAAAATTAAGTCACTTTCTCTCCTGTGTGTGTTATGACAGATTGTGAATGAAATTATTAAGGGTTTTTTCATTCATCTTCAATGGTATATTTGAATGTATAATTCACTTTCTTACTTTAAATTAATGAGTTAATCAAATGCTTGAAATGGAATTGTAGGTCTATAATAATATGCTAAGGATTTGATAAGGAGTGTTGTTTTGAATGTTGAAAGTTCTTATGGTGTAAGGCATTGTGAGGATAATTCACTAGTATCAAGGTTAGATCTTATGTGACTCCTGCCCAATTTAATGAGGCACTAGTTAATTCATTCAGGGTTCTTTAAGAATTCAAAGCAGTCACCCCAAGCATGTGGATTCAAGGTTAGAACATCTTAAATTCAAATTTTATCTCTTTTGAGATGCAAATCTCAAATTATATCCATTTTCCTAGCTTTAGATAGTTGTTTTTACTCAGTGGTTTGCCAAGCCCTTGGTAAATGGTATCTATTAGCACTGGTAGGAATACATCTGTGTATTGAAGTGTTCTTGAGGCATGAAACATCATTTGAACACAAATAGGAACACCCTCCTTGGTTTAAAAGAACCTAAAGTGTAGGAGATCTCAATCTTTGACTGAATCTTGTTAGTTGGCCACTAAATTTGTGAATTCTTGAATATAGAGGTTGGCAACCTCTTAGAGAATTACGAAGCCTAACTGGAAAAAGAACCAACAAGGAGTACATTTTAAAACCCTGATATGGATGCCCAATATAATGAAGCTAAGTTCCAATTCTTATGTTGAGAATAATTTGGAGGATAATTATGACTATGATCATGATGCTCAAGTGGCACAAAAAGATTTTGCTAATGAACTTTCTATTTTGGATTATGTAGAGTTTCATGCATAATCAATAAATTTGACTCATAACATAACTTCATCAATATACCATGAGGACTAAAACATTTGCAAGCTATAAGTTCTAAGATTTCTTCATTTATGATTTTGTTGGGTGCATTGACTTCTACCTCTTTAATCATTAATCCATCTTCTACCATTCCCCCTTCTTCTATCATTATGCATCCCCATAGTACCTCTCTTACCTCTAAGTTAATTGTAAAACTTTGCCTAAATCACCTCATGAAACTTGGAAACTCTATCATGAACGGTTATCACACCCATGGGTATAGGTTCTTAGGTCTTTTTTACCCATCATGCATGTGACCATATTGAATTTATAAAATAATCAAAGTTACCACTTGTTTGTACCCTAATTATCAATATATTTTTTATGATCACTTGCCCAAAACCATAGTAGATATCCATATATACTATCATTATTATTCATTACATTATTATGTAACAATATGCCAAAAATATAAAACATAGTATCCTCTTCTCTCCAACACATAGAAAAATTATAAGAACATCATGAAAGCAAGGGGGTAACAAAGTAAAGATTTTAAATGTAAATTTGTAAAAGTCTCTTAAGAAATTGAAGCTATAGAATGATTATAGCTTCCTTGTCAATTATTCACCATATCAATTTCTCTAAATTACTAATTTGTGAAGCCACCAAGATTCCTTTTGCTTCATAATAGCTAGCATAAATTTGCATACACCCTTTATTGCTATCACCATCAAATATGATCAATATTTCTTCTCCAGAACATCTTACTAAGATCATTCCATCTTGACTAGACTGTAGCCTCACACATCCTCTTTAATAACATCATCTTGTTGCAAGCATGAAAGTGTTGTCATTGATGTCAATAGGATGTCTACTAACTGGTGTTGTCATTGATGTCAATTGTGTTGTTGCATGAAGAAAATGACAAGGATATTGAGAAAATTGAGAAGAGGAAAACAGGTTATTGTTGGTTGTGCATGTATAGTTGAGATATTGAGGAAGTGTTGTGAGTACATGGAGATATATTTTTGTTGCAATTTCTGGAGATGAGTTGGGATGAAGTAATAAGGTGAGATGATGTTTTTGGTACTTGATTTCCAAATGATTTTGAGAAAATCTGATAAACAAAGAATATAGTGTTGTACAATTGTTTACAATGTGCTCTAGATTGCGCTCCACGTTTCTTCTGTATCGATGCTATGTATGTGCGGATTTAGTAAGTTGTTTGAGGTTGTCAAAGGTTTCTATATTCAAAATTTTGGGTTCTGGATCGTTGGTGAAAGGAAGTTTTGTTTACGAGTATGAGAATTAGTTTTGTAGTGTTGTACAGAGGTGTCAGGGAGAAATGTACTTTCTCCACATTTCTTTGTAGCTTCTTTTCAGGATGTTTGGTTTTGAAGGAGAGTTAGTGGTGTTTCTCTCTTGTTGATGTCAAGAGGATCTGTGGTTAGGTGTATAGAAAATTTAAAAAATGTGTACTTAATGTTCAAATGTGTTTTCATGGTTAGCGACTGAACTGGTGTCTACACTACATTCGAAAATGTTCAAGTATTGATGGATGTGTAGTGTGGCATGTAAGACTTAATTTTGGATTTTGATCAAGTGTTGTTTTGGTCCTTTTTCATTCCTATGCACTGTCAGAACGTTTAGGTGCCGACCTAATCTGAATTTGTGAATACAACGGATATAATGTTGACCTTGGAGAAGATGTTTAAGGTTGAGGTTGATATAAATAAGAGTGGATTTGTTGTGATTTGGGTGTGCATGAAGAGAGACGCAAGATAAATGCAAGTGATGTGTGTGTAATGCGAATTTGAGCAGAGTTGTGCAAACGTCAAAGTATTGGATTCCTGAATGCAATGAGCCGAAGGTGTCCAAAATATTTCAAACAAGACTATGAAAGTGTTGGAGAATTGTGTTGGATTCCTTGTTGCATTAAGAAAGTGTTCTCTATGTAACATTTCTCTTCTATCTTCTTGTATTTCTTTATGTGATAGTGAGCCCTTACTGTGAGCCTTTTTGGACAATGTGTTATATTTTGGTAGCAAGCCCCTTTGTACCAGTTTTACAATTACTTATATTATGAGTTAATCCTCATCGTGGTTTTTCCCTCATTGGGTTTTCCACGTAAATTTGGTGTTCTCTTGTGTATGGTGTTGTTATTTCAATTTATGTTATCTGCATTTCATGATTAATCATTATAACAAAATAATAGTTTGATGAATGCATGCAAATCTGATTACTATTGATGGTTTTGATATTTTGATTAGATACAATTGATTTATCCCCCCCTCTTAGTTGTCTTGTTCATTCAACACATCTACAAACTCAAATTCACAAAAATGTGTAACATAGTAATCATGCATCCACATGTAACATAATCCATAAATTTGGGTATGTCTCTCAAGTTCCTTCCTACATTACTATTCACACATATATTGTAAATTTATATAGGACTATACACACTAGTTTCTAATTAGACTATATAGGTATGACACATGAAGCATTCTCATTTACATTATTTGTGTGATTGTAGTGTCCCCTTTTCTATAACTTTATGTTTGTAGACCAAAATCCCATTTCGTTTGCCAATGGTAAAAATAGTGTATATTTATTCTCTCCCTTCTCCCCACATATTCCTATTAGGTAAAAAATGATTATGGTCCCAATAAGTTTCTAAGTCTACAAGTTGGAGTATTAGAATCCCCTTCCTAGAATCCCTTCCCTTCAACCCTTTCCCCTTTCCCTTACCTTGTTGGAGAGTCGAACTTCCTTGTACTAGCATACCTCACTCTCGAATCCCAAACCTTAATGAGTACGAAGGGTTAGGTGGTATCCCCAACCACTACGCTCTGACACTCCCAACTTTTTATATTATTTATTCCTACCTACCATTGTACAAATGCGAGGACCATTAATTGTAATTTTTTACTTGGTGACCACACCAAAGGCTATTTTTCTACCCAAAAATAAGGGTCAACTCTCAAGGGCCTGAATTCACATGCAATTTTAAGAAAATGATGAATTAGGTTAACAATTCAAACCAATTCAAATTGAAGATAGAAAAGGGGTGTTATTTATTGGAACACCATGATCAATAACTTATTCCCTGGGTACCATTCATGTGATGGTTGTATCCATAACTATGGATGATCTATGCATAGATCTAGGCCATTATTTGTGTGGGATCTCTCATTAACCATTGATTTGAATGATATCTGTAGGAGGGATGCATTCAAACAAGTGTTCAAATAGATATATCTAACAATGAAGATCCTCAATTTTATAGGAAACCAGAGGACAAAAAACCTTTTTTAGTTGCATGTAATTTCACTAGACATCATGAGTGAGCTCCCATAATCATGGACTAATACTACATCAATTTCATATGGTCTACTATTTGTTATAGGATCAAGAATGAAGGTATATGCTGTGTACTTACTATAATTGTCACTTCTTTTGAGAATATTATGTTATTTTTTCTATTATTGTATATCATTGAAATATATTTGTGATCTATTTAATTTATGCTTCATGCGCTATATCTATAGCTAGTTTTTTTTTTTTTTTACAAATCACTACCAAAAAAGAAGTAGTACTATTCTCACTAATTCAAAAAACAAACTTATTACAAACCAACTTCATTCTACAGTTGTTGCAAGGACAGCTATGAGACCAGTCTCAATATCACTCATCTTGTTGATCACAGAGCTTGACAACACATTTTTGTTAGCAACTACATAATCCAAAAAACTGCTTAAATCCCCGCCCAGAATGGCTTCCCTGAATTTCTCCGCCACATCATCCACCTTACTATCTTCCCTGGTTACAGCTACGTCCAAAGCACCGCAGACCATTCCTTCCTTAGGCTATTCTTCGGTGGCTGCCAAAACCATCGTTATAGCTTCAACATGAACGCCCGCAACTAACTTCATGCACTGACGAACTGCAGCCTTGCTTCTTAGCGAGTGCAAAATATTGGTGACGAACATGCTTAAAAGCATGCCATACCTTGCTACTACACTGAATGCACTGGACCAAAGAACCTACCTGAAGAAAACCCAACTACCGAGGCTTTTTAAAGTAGACGCCAACCTGGGAAACCGCCTTGGGACCCCTGGGAAACACCATCCCAACAAGATGCTACGGGCTTTAGCGTGGAGCAGACAAGGGACAAGCCCAGGCAGAAAAAAGAAACTTCACAGCATCTCCCGCCAGAAAAAGGATGATTCTTCATCCTCCCAAATCTAGTCCCAACCATGAATGACAGCGCGGACCAGACCGAGCATCACGCCTGTCCTTGAGGAATCGCACCGTAAAGATTTTCTGAAAGCTCATCTGCCACAGCCTGACCAACCTACTCCAAGAACCATGGATTTGCAGATTTCTTTGTCCTAATAGATTGAGCGATCCCTTCATTCGCGTACGCATCCACCACCTTGTTGGCTTTTCTGAGAACGTGGCGGATCATGTAGTCACCAATACAATCTAGCAAAGGCGAGAACCTTGTAATCCAATTTGAAAGCCTCCAACTTGGTGCTTGCCTTGAACTGGCTGCCCTTACAATGATCTCGGAATCCCCTTCAATGTCAATCGCATTTAAATTTTTATCCACGCAAAACTTTAGGCCTTCAAATAACGTTGAAACCTCTCCATCATTATTTTTACCATCCTTCAATTTTATCGAGGCTGCCCACACAAGAACGCCTTCATGACCCCTTACCACAAAATCTGCTTCAAGGGACCAGGGTTGCCCTTCGAGGCCCCATCAAAAATAAGCTTTAATCTACTTCCTATCTCTATACGCTTCCTTTTCATCAACTTGCTATTCTTGAAGAACTTTGATTTTGGACCAATTTTTCACCATTTGTGGATTCCATCTGAAGAAGAAACTATAATGATTGTTTTTTAAAACTGTGCAGAAGTGTTTACTCACCCCCATTTCAATTTTGCTTATAACATCTGTAGTGTAGAAAAATGTACCCCTTCTACATTTTCACACTTGTTTGGGCCCTTGTAAACCAAATGGACTTAATTGTATCCGATTTACAGTGTTGTAAGGTGTTTTCTTACACTTTCACACTAATCTACAATTTCTATTTGTTAATTGGGCTTCTTTATGCTTTAATTAGCCTTATTTTGCATCCACAAGCCTTAATTAATGCATCTTCATGAAGATAATCCTGACATTTACAAATAACCAATCATTATTCATGTGTTTTTGGGTTGTATGGCCCAAATTTAGTGATTTGGGACTCATACGCCACCTTGGGTGTATGGGTCCCACCTAGGTTTTGGGGTCTAGATCTGGATTTCACATTAAATTAAGCATTTCTTGAAAAATGTGTCCCAAGCTTAGCCTACTGAGACACATATGCCACAATTGGCATATGAGTCCTGCTTAGCTTAGACCTAATTTAAATTCAAATTCTTGGCAAGATTTTATTCTCCTAAATCTGATGTTGGTTTGTAGTGTTGTAATTTCGAGAAATTTTGCATAATCAAGTATAAATATAAGGTTATTTCACTCATTTTTCTCCTAGCAAGTTTGCAAGTGACCTAGCAATTCAAGTATTCAAGCATTATAGAAAAATTATGATCAAGAGCACTTACAAGGGTATTCAAGAGCATTTCAGAGTGATTATCAAGCATTTTGGAGCATTATTCAAGAATCAAGCATCATGCTTGTTTTCAAGCTAACATTTGTGATAGGTTTTATGATTCAAGCAAGCATTCAAGTCAAGATCTACAACATTCAAGCAAGAGTCAAGATCCACATTAATGCTAGCCATTTCATACATATTTTCAGCATCTTATTCAAGGGTTTGGTGAGTTGCAACATTAAATTTGTTCATTCATCATTCCTTCATTCCATTTCATTTCATTTCAAGGTTTGATTACCAAAATGAGGTTTGACCAAGGCAAACCCTTTTCTACTAACAAAACAACATTTTTCCCTCTTTTTGATGTATGATTTGCAGGTCTAGGTGATTTAGGTTGAAGATCCATTGAAGAGAAAGTTTGGAGAAAGTTGTCAAGTTGTCAAAAGTTGTCATTCACATTGCAAGATCATGGAAAGCCACCTACAAGTTGCATTTCAGTGATTTAGAACCAAAGATTTGGCAGGAGGAAGTTACAGCAAAGCATTAGAGGCTATCAAAGTATCAAAGCAACCCTGATACTGGGACTAAATCGCCACTTGTGGCATATGAGTCTTAGTATACACATTTTGAGAATTTTTCTACAGATCCTGATTTAGCAATGCTAGATTCTAGATTCTATCAATAACCCTAATCTTGGACTAAATCACCCAATCTAGCATATGAGCCCCAATGAGCATTAAGGTTAATATTTTCAAGGTTTCTAGTCTTCATTCAAGATTCTTTAGTTTCCAAGTGTAGCTTTGTACTTTCTAAGACTTTTATTTCGCATTTCAGTTTCATAATCTAGGTCATTTACTTTAGCTTTACATTGCTTGGCTTTCCAAGCCCTAGCTTGGTGGTGAACCCCTTTTATACTTTTAATCACACCCTAGGACACCCTATTTCAGATCTCTTTCCCTCATTCCATCTTTGGATTAAGATCTCTAAGGTATCCTTGAGTGAAACTTAAGTGAAATAGGGATAGGTCCTAAACCCTAGTTGTTCCATCTTCCCTCAAGGTGGAACTCCCCTATATTTTCCTAGGTTTCAACATCATTAACATGTGACTCTTTCTCCTTTAAAAGATGATAATTTTTCTCTTGCCAAATTTTCCAAACTACCATGGCCGACACCTCCGACTAGAGACCAGCCAAAGCTGAGCCTTTACCAATCTGTGGCCAAGAATAAAAAATGCTTTTTACATTGTTGTGAAGGGGACCTTGCCACCCCAATTTACCCCAAAAAGTTTCCAAATAGGCTTGTGCAAAATTAAACTCAACCAACAAATGATTGGTCGATTCCTCGTTGCACTTACACAATAGACATCTAAATAGACCAAGCATACCGATTTTCTTTAGTCTCCCACCTATTAAAATATGACCATGCATAGTGCTCCAAGTAAAAGCACCAATTTTGGGAAGAATTAATTTTCCCCAAAGCAAATCTTTCAATCACACTTCTTGAGATTGAATCTTATTCAAAACCTTGTACCCAGCCTTACGTAAGTAAACGCCACTTTTTTCCACACATCAGCTTAAGGAATCACTTTCACCTGTGAAAGAAACGTATCTACTATCCAACTCCACAAGGATTAAGGTTCTCACACCTTTTTAACTGAATTCCCACTTGCCCCTTTCTCTTCTTAGATTGACATAAGAGCTTACGAAATCCCCATAGATCATACTTGTCACTTGAATCGCTTCCTCCACCCCTAGAAAATAATCCATGTGTTGATACCTATTCCATAAGTCCCACCAGAGCATGGCCTGAGAGCCATCTTTTGTAATCCAAGTTAAGTGCTTTGTCAATAGAGGCCTGCACCTAATAACAAAGTTCCAAATATCTGAGCCTTTCAGAGGGTTTGCAATGGTTGAAATCCACTTCACCTCCATTGTGTCCAAGTATTTTTCTCGCAAAAGCTTACTCCATTGAGCATCGAGTTCTTCGAAGATACACAAAGGTATCTTTGCTCCCAGGGCCAAATTTTTCTTTGACACTTCCTTAAGACCTGCACCACCCAACTCCTTTGGCTTAATGAGAGTACCTCAACCAATCATAGGAATGCACTCATGTTCATGGGCCCCATCCCATAAAAATTTCCTTTGTATAGCTGTAATTCTTTTCGCTAATTTTTTGGGGATCTCCAAACACGCTAGCATATAGATTGAAATAGCTATCAACACTGTTTGGCTATTGTTAATCGCCTTGCAAAAGTTAGCCACTGTCCTTTCCAATTCTTGATCTTTGATTTGCATTTAGTTTCAATTTCTTTCATTTTTATTTGGCCTTCAAGAAAAGGGATGCCCAAATATTTTGTTGGAAGATATCCTCGAGGAAACCCCAAAATGTTGAATAGCCTCCATTGGAGCCTTTTATTTGTATTTATGAAAAAAACATTTGATTTTTCCATTCACTAGTTGGCCTACTTTAGAACTCAAAAGATCAATTGCCCACTTTATTTCTTGAGCTTCATCCACCAAGGCCCTACCGTACAAGATAGTATTGTTAGCAAACAATTGATGAGAGATTGCCAGAATCCCAAGAGCCACTACAATGCCACCCCACCAACCAATTGTGCATCTGTTGTTGATGAATCTACTGAACGACTCCATCATAATTAAAAACAAAAATGGAGATATCAGATCTCCCTGCCTCAGACCTCTCTCCCCACTGAAGAATCCACAAGGTGAGTCATTAATAACAATCGAATATCTTGGCGAAGAGATACAACAAATGATCCACTTCAGCGACTTCTCTGCAAACCCCAATTTTTCCATTGTTTTTATCAAAAACCTCCATTGAACCCTGTCATAGGCCTTACTCAAATCGAGTTTCACTAGCAAGCCACTACGATTAGACTTCTTCAAAGAATGAACTCTTTCATGTGCAACGATTATACCATCTAATATATTCCTACTTAGCACAAACCCACTTTGTTCTAGGGAAATTATTTTTGGCAGTGCAAATTTTTCATTCTATTTTCCATTATCTTTTTAATTATTTTATAAATCACAATGCAAAGGGAGATCGAATGAAAATATGCAAAGACCTCACATTTCTCTTTCTTTGGTATCAAAACAATATTAGTGTTATTTAAATCCTTCAACATTGTTGTTTTCCTTTTGGATTCTTCTACCACCCTAGCAATTTCTACTCCCAAAAATTCCCAACAATTTTGATAGAAAAGTGCATTAAAGTCATTAGGACCCAGAGATTTCTCTGTCAGCATTTCAAAAAATTCCTTTTTCCAACAACATTTCATTATCTTCTTGTGTTTTTGATCTTTGAATACCCTCCAGGATGTTGTATTTTAATCTTTCCACCATGTCTTTCCCGCCAAGGAGATTTTCAAAATATTCAATGCCAATCCTCTCAGTATCAATCGATTCCATAAATGTATTTTTGGCCTGATTCTTAATTTCATTGATCTTGTTCCAACTCCTCTTAATTTTTGAGGTGTGGTGAAAAAACTTTGTATTCAAGTTGCCCTCCTTCAACCAAGTTTTGCAGGATTTGTCCTTCAAAAGCATTCTTCCCGCACCAAGATTTGATTGTAATCCATCAAAAAGATTTTCTCCTCCTGGAATTCAACATTTGAAATTCCGTCCTTTATTATTTTTTCCCTCAGTGATTCCAATTCGACCTCCAGTCTATTTTTTTCTTGGAAGATATTTTTAAATACATTTGTATTTAAAACCTTTAATCTCTCCTTCATTCTCCTAAGTTTCTTTTGAAAGACAAACATTCTTGAGCCTTTCCACTGGATCGATTCTTACCACCAAGCTTTCAAAAGATCCACCAAGCCCTCATATCTTAACCGCATTTTTTGGAATTTAAATTGACCTTTAAAATTCTTTGTTTCAAAATCCATTTGAAGTTTCATTAGGAAATGATCAAAATATGAAAATTGGTCTTGTTGTTGCTTTCGGGAGAATGTTATCCTGCAACCAGTCTTTAGACACCAAGAATCTATCTAGCCGTTCTGCAATGTTAGTGAAACCACTTCTCCTATTGTTCCAAGTAAAAAAGCTATTCAAGGTTTTGGTATCCAACGGATTACTTGATTTAACAAAGTTCACAAAATCTTTTTGGGATTGGGCTATTTTCGTAATCCCCCCACTTTTTTCACTCGAACCAAAAATTGCACTAAAACCCCCCCCACTATAGTTTTCACATTCCCTATTTCACTTTTAAGATGATCCCCTACCACTTTGTTTTCGTTAGTTTTTGTGGGCCCATAGACATTAAAAATTTTAAACTTTTTTGCAAAGGCTAGTATTTATACCTTTGATTTCATCCAATTTTGATTATTCGAGATCATTTCAACTCCTGCCTTTGTCGAGTTCCAAAGAATTCCCAAGCCACTTGAGGGTTCCAATACCTCAACAAAGTCACCTTTCCAACATTTGCAGTATCTTAGAAAAGACCCTGCTTATTGGCCATCTAATTTAGTTTCTTGAAACATCACCAGATTTGACTTTTGTATTTCCAACTGGAGCTTGACAAATCACCTTTTGTTAGGGGTTTTTAAGCCCCTAACATTCCATATGAGGATACTCATTTCCATCCAAGGTAGGGGCATAGTCCCTTTGATATAGTCATATAGGTTCTTATGAAAGGTTGATTGCTTTTCTGGGCCTCCTCCTCTCGCTTTTCTTTGAGAGATTTTCTACCAAGTTTTGAGGACACCCTTGCAATTTGACATATATGGTGTTCCTCAATTATGTCTAATTTTTCCTCTTCCTTGTGTGAGTCTTCCAAGTCAGACATATTCACACCACTATCTTGGCTTTCAATTGCATATTTTATTAAATTCTTCATAGGCAAAGGTGAAAAATCCATCTCCTTTTTCCATTTGTGCTTCCTCACCTAGCGTAGCCATTTCCAAAGGTTTAGCAACTACTAGTGCCCAATTTTTCGTACCTTGGTTTTCCTCTATGGAATCTCTTTCCATTGTTGGCAGATTCTTCTTTTCTTTATTTTTCTACCACCACACCCCCTCTGGGTTTTCTTGAATCTTTTGCAACCAGCTTTGTTATGATTTCTCCTTCTGCATCTCACATAAAAAGAGGTAAGCTTTTCAAATTCCAATTATTGAGTCCAAGTTTCTTTCCCATTAACTAGAAAAATCTCATTTGGAATATCTTAAATTGTGATCACTTTAATCCTTGCATAAATCAAAGATTCATAGTTTCTCATGTCACCTTTGATCGTTTGTCCATCCAGGTTTCTTTCCCATTAACTAGACAAATCTCATTTGGAATATCTTCGATTGGGATCACTTTAATCTTTTCATAAATCAAATATTCATAGTTTCTCATGTCAACTTCGATCGTTTGTCCCACCACATCTCCAATCCTTTTTAAGAAATTACTTGACCAATATTCGAAAGGGAGATTATATAATCTCACCCAGGTTGGCCCTTCCAATGGGTTATAGTTTAATGGATTAAAGTTTCTACTCCATATCTGCAGGAATAAATGGGAATCCCCTTGTTTCCATATCCCATTCCCCAATATTTAATCTCTAGTTTTCTCGTCTTCAAATACAGCCACGAAAAAGCCTTTTGGCATAAAGTTTGAAATCGGCTTGACCTTCCATGTTTGCATTACCTAAGCTTTGATTTCCTTTCTCAAAAACTTCCTTCCCAAAAAGTGACCAATAATTGCATGTTTCTTAAAGTATTCTGCATCCTCCGAAATAATGTTAGTTACATCAATTACTTGATTTGTTGAAGATATACGACTTTGATTTCCTTTCCTCTAATGCTCTTCCTTCGGGTCTTTGTCATTATTTTGATCATCTTTACGAAATTTCTAGGTTCTCCTCACCGCTCTCGCCATGCAACTCTCATGTATAGCTAGATTATTATTATAGCAACATATTATAACAAATTTTATGCTCATTTAGTATAAGGAAGATTTTGCACATTGTCTTCACTTTGTGGGTTGATCTATGATATAGGTTTCTACTAAATTTGGTTTCAATATTCACACCCAAAAAAACCTATTAAATAGTCATTAGAGTTAGAGACTCAAGAGTGTATTCTATTATATATTGGTTCACAAATTAAAAATGAAACTTATTATTACTATGTAAACATGGAAAAGATATAGATTTTTACTAGATCTAGTAAAGTATTTAAACTTATGAAACATTTTTTGAAGGTGTGATTAACTATGTTTACCTAAGATTTTAGCTTAGGATATTATAGTTTTAAGAATAGAGTTAAAATATTTAGATCTAAATTTTAGTAAATTAAAATATCAAATAATTGTAGACTTTTTTTTAAAACATTATTTTCTTAAATATTTAGCCACTAGTGTTAGAGAATATCATTTAATATATATATATATATATATATATATATATATATATATATAGGGTATTCAAGGAATATAAAGATACAAAGATAATAGAGACAAGATAAGGTATAAAGAAATTGAGATAGAATGAACAATTCTTAAGAAGTTAGCATGTTAATGGAAAGATGTTAAAACTAATCTGCTACTATGAGGGAAGCCTTAACCTTTAAACATCATGTCAAGATAGTAAGAAAAAATCCATTATATAGGAAGAAGGAAAAAATTTTAGTTGTGAGAACTAGATTTCTTTGGAAGAAGAGTTTGATGGATTGCTTGAAGACTATCAAAATCATTTGGATGATTAAAATCTATATTTACTTTTCAATAGATTAGAACTAAATGTATTAGAAAAAATAAATCTATGTATATACATAAGAATATTGAGGAAGGAAAAGGAAATATAAAGATTTGCTAAGGATTATTGAACAAGGGAAAGAAAAAATATTCTTGTAGGATGAAGAGAAACCAAACCTAGATCCACAACCAACACCAATAGATAAACCCTTTAAATAATAATAATTATGAATCCCCTCAAAGAGCCACACCTCTAGTTGTTATGAAGAAGACAAATGTAGATACCAAAAATTAGATGAGAAGAAAGATACTTTGCTTCTTAGGCAATGAACCCTAGGATTTAACACACACATGCCAAAGAAAAATTGCAATAATATTAAGTTAAGAGTAAAAAAATCAGATTTGTGAGAGATTGAATGGAAGCAAACCTTGGAGGAATCTGCAATTTAAGTGTTAGTTATGAAAGTTGGTGAATAAAGGGATATCCATTTGAATGATATAGTGTAGATGGATTTGTTCATGAATTCAAGAGAAATTTGTAGGATATATATGAGAGTGAATGTTCAAAAGGCCATGTACCTAATGAGGAAGATATGGGAAGAAAGAAGAAACAAACACCATGTGAAAATGAACTATGAGGTGTGTTTTAGTTAAACCTTATTATACTAATGATTTTTATTTATAAAATAATAGTGTTGTTACACATATTTTTAAAAAACCCAAATATATGGAAGGGAATAAACATATCAATTTTAACTCTAGAAATATCAATGACTGTAGAGTAGGGATTTATTATATCAATTGAATCAAGAAGTAATTGCAAGGGAAGATAGGAAGATTTTTCCTATGTGTGGTGGTAAAATCCTATCGAATGTGAACTTGTGCCTATGACTACACTCTTTTATATGTCGGGTTGACAGTATTTACAAAATATCTTGGAAGGATATCTTTTTTATATATTCAACCAAGGTAACTTTTGGAAACATGTGTATAAGATTAAATGTAGCCGGTAAGTATTTTAAAATGATGTATGCAGATTTTTTATTTAAAGTGTATCAAATTTAAGTGTTTCACTATTAATTTTTTTAAATATTTTAAAGATGTGAGGATACATATGATTCTTTCAGAAGTGAATGGTTGCAACTGAGTGTTTTGACTATAAGCACACTACATTTAATCATACAAAATATGTACCTAGAAAGTTTCAGCTAGGAGAGAATAAGTAGCAATCAACTAAATTTTTATTTGAGTTTTGAAAAGCAAGGGATCAAGTCTGCAACCACAAGGTTGGCCCCATAGCTCTACAAAATTGATCCTTGTCATCTCAAATGGTGAAATTCAGGTGCATAATATGTAAATTAAAATAGTTTTTAATTAATGTGTAATAGAGGTAAATATATCAAAGTTCAAGTATGACTAAAGTGGAGGATAAATGTGTTTGAATACATATGTATAGGGATGGGAAAAGGATAGAGAAGTGACCCAAATTTCACACAAATATTGTTTCATTTTTTGACATGTAAATTCATTTAGACACTCTATTGAAATAAGGAACAAAAAAAATGACAAATGTAACTGCAATGATTTGTAAATGACAATGGAACAATTGATTCAAGAAAGGATGAACTATCCTTTACCAACAATAATAAAAATATTTCACATACCATTAGCCATACATGTAGACAAACCCTATGTGGAGTAAGTTTCTTTACAAGAGGAGGAGGAGAACACAAGACTAATCTACTTAATATCCAAGCTTCCCAAAATATAACTCTCGAAAGAACCTAATATTAAAGGAGATATAAACTTGGAAAGTTAAGATGGAAGCATAGTTAGTGAGGAATTTTTGAATGATTGGATTTAGGAAGAACTAGAGCTTACATTTTAGAAGGTATACGGGTTTAGGAATTTATTCATGATAGAGAAGCATTTGAATAATATACTATAATTCACCACAAAGGATGAAAATTTACTACAATTATCAAAAGATGAATCAAAGGATAATGTGACTCCTAGTGCTTACCAAAAACATTAGAAACCTCAACAATATTACTTGAGGTATTTCACACATTAAGATACTCCATTACTCAAGATTTGGAGATCTAAATAGATACTTAGAGGAAATGGAAAAAAATGACAACTAAGACTTGCAGATTACCACATCATAAGATATATTAGGCTATAATATTGCATGTTGGTGGAAAAACCATCAAGATAACAACCCTTAGTAGATAGGTTTCAAAATACTGATTTGAACAAGATACATACAAGAAGAGGGTGAATAAACCATCATACCAAAATTCTAAGGAACTTTAACACATGAGGAACATTTAGAGACATGTAAAACAACTTGGAAAGGAAAAACATAATATGACGCAAGATTATACATGCAATTATTCTAGTGGACTCAAACCATGGTAGTAAAAACCTAGTATATTAACAAGGAAAGGAGGACAAAAACCAAGAACTGGGGGGAACTCTAGGAAGACTTCATTCACACCTTCTCATTCTATGATGAGAATGAAAATATTCATACCCCACTCTTAGAGATGAAATCAAATATCTTTCAACAAGTGGAGGAGAATAACATAACAATTTACCAACACACTGCACCACCCTAAAAAATAGAAGGGATTTGGAAGCTAATTAAATGAATGGAAAAAGAGACCCAACTCCTAGGGAAAAGATGCTACATAGCCCATCAAGAAGACAAAGATAAAGAATAAAAAATAGACAACTAGGTGTCAAAAGAAAAAGAAAATAAATGTATGATGATTCCAAAAATTACCACTACAATCAACCCTTAAAAATAAGGGAAGAAAATATAGCGTCTGCATATAATTTTAAGCTAGTGAAAATTGGGGATTACTAGGATGAGAAATTTGTAGCACAAGTAAGAGTGGTCTTGCTCAAGTATGAAGACCTATTTCATTGGACATTCACTAACCTAAAGGGAATTACGGGTGAAATAGGAGTGATGAAAATACAACTTAAATAAAGAGCCTAACCTCAAAATAAAATACCTTATAAGCTTAACCTTAATATGAAAAAAAAGACAAAGAAAGAACTGGACAAAACATTAATACTGAGCATAATCAAACTAATAGAAGAAGTGAAATTGATTAACCCCATGCTAATTCAAAATAAGAAAATTGGAAAAATAACAATATATGTGGACTTTTACAAACTTAATAAAGCAAGCATTTGTGATCCATTCCCCGCCCCATTCATAGAATAACTACTAGAGTTGGTGGAAAGAAGAGAAATATACACATTCACAAATGGGTTTTTTGTTTTCGATTAGGTGATAATTCAAGAAACCCATCCTGTAAGATAAAAAATTGTCACCCCAAGGGTTTAGGACCTAGGGCAACAAACTCTCTATGCTCCACATTCAAGGATAACCCTAGAGATCTCAATTCGATGAAGAACGGAGGAAGAGATCTTACAATAGGGTATCCTAGGGTATTGAACCACCAAAAACATATACTAACAAGGGAAAGAAGATTCCCTTTACTAGGCTCTTAGAGTTTTTCACCCTAAGGGATCTTGGTTTAGGAATATCACTCTTTCCACTTTGTTGATATGTTCTTGGTGATTGCATTCAAAGGAAGGGATGGGGTTATTGATGAAGGTTGTGAATGTGTTTGTGATGTGTGGTTGGAACTGAAATAAAATGATACTAAAATAATCTATGAAATGTAAATAAAGCAATGTAAACTAATGCAAACTATTATAAAATGTCCTAAATGAATGCAATACATGAAGTAAATAGAAGGTTCAAGATTTGTGCACCTAGGTATTGGAAGTTGCAGATGACTGGCCTCTGAATCTTTTGGAAAATGTTTGAAATGTGTAAAGGGACATTTCCGCCAAGTGGGACGACCTAGTCCTCTAACCTAGAAATTTTGTTGGAACAAGTTTCGGGGAAAAGGGTACCCAAAAATGTAAAAACCCTCTTCTGGGCTTAGCACAGGGACAAGGTTTCCAATAGGGATGACCTAGTCCTCTTGTGGTTTTTTGAGGAATTAGGGCTTGATCTTGTGGGTTCTGATTGATGTTTCCCTTTTCTGTAACAACTTGTGTCTGAAACTCCTGAAAGTGGCCTGCAACTAGTCTTTTATCCTTCCTAGGGTTTGAGACATGGACGTGACTTGAGGAGAATGTTTGTACCTCTTGCAACACTTTGTACTTCACTAAACCTACATAAAAACCTGCAATCACATGCAAATACCAAGAGATTTATGGGGTTAGGAAATAGGGGTTTGCCTAAGTCAAACCCCTTTGTAGGTGATTAAACCCAACTGAAATGAAAGAAAATGAAAGCAAGATGGAATGATGAACTTGAAATAAAAACTTACCAATCCTTTGTTGATCTTGGTTTGCAACATGCAAGAGCATCTCCAATGGAGATAGCTTGTGAAACCTTAATGCTTGTTTGGTTGCTTTGGAAGACTTGGAAATGCAAGAGTGCTTGTCAAGAGGAGTGAAGGTGAAAAATGAACTTGTTAGGGGGAAAAATGAGGATGTAAACGCTTATTTGTACATGCTAAACCCTAATTTTCTTGAAAATGACTTATGATAGGCCGACCTTAGGGTTTTGGGGGAAAATTCCCACAAGTTTCATGTTTTAATTTTAATTTTTATGCCTAAAAGGACTAGATTGGCCAAAGTGGCGACCTAGTTCACTTGAGAAAATCCAAGTGGTGGTCGAGAATAAAATAGTGGTTAATGAGGTTAATCAGCCTTGCCTCCCGAAACACACTTTAATCAGGCCTAAAAGTACATTAAGGGGAAAAAATTAGCATTGAAAAGGGTTAATTTAGGGGTGATAAGCCTAGATAAGTGTGAAAATGCATCACAACACTTTACAACACTATGTCATAAGGCTTAGGAGGGTGTAAGAAGGTGTTGTTTATGTGAACCATGTTGAAAGGGTTTTAGAAAAGTGAGGAAATGTGTTACAACACCTCACAACAACTTAGTAAAACACCACTAGGTTATTGTTGAATTGCAAGCTTACAAGACTGAATCAAGGTAAAACAAGGCAAAATCTAGTAGAAAAGGCCAAAAAGAGTGAAAAAGTGCCAAGGTATACACTTTTTGGTGACACAAGTATGTTTAGAGATTAATGAGGGGTTCACCACCAAGCTAGGGCTTGGAAAGACTAATGCAATGCAATATGTAATTCTTAACTCTAATTGATGCAATCTTTCACTAAATAACCTAAAAATGCAAATAAAACAAAACAGAAAGCTGCAAGATGAAATGTGTGCACCTAGAAATTTGGAGAAGGTCGAATGAGGCTCTGAAATGTTGAAAACAGTGACTTTAATGTTGAATGGGACTCATATGCCAAGCTGGGCGAATCAGTCCCAGATTTGGGTTTTTGTACAAGAACAAGTTTCTGGAAAAAGGGTTTCTGAAACTACAAAAATCTCACAATTGACCTAAATTGGGACTCATAAGCTAGGACTAGTGTATGAGTCCAGTTAGGATTTTTTGGAGCTTCAAAGTCTAAATTTGGTTTTCAATGTCTGCTCTTTTTGTTCCTCTTTGTTTCTGGATCTGAAACTCTGAATGTGGTTCACCCAAATCCAAGCTACATCCACCAATAAAGGGTCCAAATTATATAAATCTTCTAGAAAATAAACTTTACAATGACATGCAAAGATATGCAACAACTTGCAGCAATGTTTTTCCATTGTTTATTTTTAAATAGCCTTTGTTGCATGTACCCACGACACTTACTACGTTTTTCTAGCCACTACTCTGTAAATTTTTCTATTTATTTCTCACACCCATCAACCATAAACAACCCAAAAAACATGTAGAAAATACCTTGCCATGCATGTAGCAACTCATGCAACCAATAAATTCTTTCTTTTTGGGTGGTTGTAATTATTTTTAACCATTCATACAAGAGTGCAACAATTATTTAATAATACCATTATTTATTTAATAACAAATAATGGTAAATATTTTTAGCATCTTGTGACAACCGAAAAAGTAACCCTTCTACTTTTTCTAGTTTTTTTGGGCCCTCATTGTGACTTTGGCTTAATGTTGCCTTGATTTAGTGTTGTAATGTGGATAACACATTCACATTAGGTCTTGGGCCCTTGTGAACTAATAAATTTTAATGGTTCCTTGTAAAAGTGTTGTGAAGTGTTGTAACAAGGTATGTGTAGGATCATGATGGGCCAAAAAGTGGCAATGGGAAAAAACATATGTTTTTCATCAACTCAAAAATGTGAAAACATGCATTATATTAACCCCCACACTGATTTGTCAGTTAATGTTAATAAACCAAAAATTTCTATAAAATTGTGCATGAATAGGGACATTGTAGATAAATTTTGGGATCGTTGGTGTATGGTTTTTGATAAACCACCAAACAACAATTCTAACATACCATTTTACTTTATTAAAAAATTATACGCTAAGTTTGTGTTAGGGCATCATGTCAATTACTTTGACATTAAACCCTTCCAAGGTGTTGGTGGAGGTATTCCCTAGGATAGACCAAGGGTAGTTAGAGTAGTCCCACGCCCATATGTTACCCCTCCCCCCTTCCTCTGCCACCTCCAGTAAATCATCCAAATATTATCTAGGATGTAGCCACACAGACTATTCAGGTTATTCACTCTTTGAGTGGTCATTTGGTTTCACATGCTTCTACAGTAGCTCAACCACATTCTGGTGATGTTGGCGATGGCTCAAGTGTTGTTGCATCATCCTCCTTAGGTCCACATATTTGTGTGCCACATACTTGCACTATGTGCCACTAGATATGCTTTGGTCCTCTTGTACCACCCATTGAGCATCCCTTGGACACTTTTGATTATGACCTCCATGATGTGGACATTATAGATCAAACACAGGGGAGTGGAGCGCACCCTACAAAGTCCTCTCCTACTAGAGAGGGGGACATTGGAATAGTGACACAGGTAAGATTTAAGTTGTAAATTCATAACTTGCATTTGTTTTTAAATGAATATTAATAAGAGATAGTATCAAGTACTAATATTTATTTACATGGTCTATTTAACAGTTGATGTATGAGGAGGAGCTCACACAAGTGACTAATAGCACCCTTAGGGCCATTTCATTTAGCCTGGACATGCACACAGTATATATTTTTGCACTCACTCGTTTACATTTTTTTATTGTATATACTTGCTTGTCATTTGAATTGTCATTAATGAAATTATATAATAACTTATATGTTTATCCTATTTTCCTCTTGTAGGAAATACCTAGTGCGAGCGAGGTGTAGCCTTGTCCAGACTATGGAGGCACAAAGTTAGATAAGGGGAAGCTAATTGAACTCAAATTGGATTGAATTAAGATTTTTAAGATCTTATATTGATTATACATACATCGACATAGATTGGTAGTTTCATACGTACTTGTCATTTTAATGTACAAGCAGTTATGAGCTATACATCGTTGTTGACAAGTGTCACAACATCTAAAGGAGTAGGTATTGGAACACGTCAAGGAGTAGGTGTTGAAACACTACAAGGAGGAGGTGTCGAAACACCTGAAGGAGATAAGAAAAAGATTAGCCTAAAGAGGCATATGTATATTTTATTTTGTGTTTGGTAAATATGTTCCTATTACCAATAATCGTATGCTAACTTGGATCAATTTTATGTTTTTGTTCAAATATATAGATTGGCATTTCAAAAGTTGGTTTGGTATATTCTAGGACTCCTGACCCTTTGAAGAGACGTATATTTCAAGTAATCAAGATTTCAATTTTAGAGTTCAATTAAAATTCAATGTATATTGATTTTGATGTTAATTATTCGATTTTAAATTATATAGTATAACTAATATCAATTGTGGTTTGAATTTTTCTTGTATAGCTACCTTCAGAGCCAATGAGTGCTTCAAAGAGGCTCCATTTTGATGATCCACCAATAGTTTAGGATGAGAGACATTTTGGCATGTAAATTTTGAATAGATATTGAGATGGCATATGCCACATTTTGCAAAACTTTGTTTGAGTTGGCATCGATGCCATTTTTGTATATGGACATACACTTGATTATTGGATAATTTGATATATAGAAGTTGACAATCGAAATTTAATTTGTTCCTCATGTGCATGATTAAACTCTTTGAAAATTTAATCTTGAGCAATGGTTAAATATCAATATACAATAGCATAAAAAATAATGGTTATATTATGTTACAGTTTATATTTATATCACTGATTACATTGCATTGCACATCTTTCAAACTCAAAGCATTACTTCACATTGCATAACTAACAACTAGATGTTGATAGATGAAAAAATTTCAATTAAAATATAGTTTTTACAAAGTCAACCTAAGTAGCTATGCAATTACTTCACATTGCACAACTAATAATTAGGAGCAGCTGTGAATTGCATTTGCTTGTCATGGAATTCTATGAGACCACATTTATTTGAGCCTTTTTTTCAAATAGTCCACTGCCTTGTCTATGCTACCACATTTTTCATACATGTCTACCAAAGCTTTTTATCAAACAGTTCACTAGCTTGTTGGTAGGGCTTATTGGAACTTGTATGCTCTGACCTCACTCAATCTTGAAACCACTACATTACCTCTTAATTTTTTCTACTTAAACTTAAAACATCATTGTATTATGCTGCCCCATAATTTTTCTTATACTTTCTTTGTAAAATCACCAACTTTCCCTTGTTTTTGCCCCTTCCAATTAGGGTTTCACACTTTTACTCTTCTTGGGTTACTCTTAATCACTCAGACCTCTTAAACACCATTAAATACACTTGTTCCAATAGTTTTCAACAAGTTCCAACCTATTTTCATTCAACTTCTCAAAAACTCACTCTCTAGCCTTACTCAAAAGGCACAAAAATATGTGTTTCTTAATAGGGAAAAATTATTAGACCACTCTAATCCCTTTCAACCCTAAAAACCTGTTCCTACACCTACCCAGGAGGAATGGCCTTGTCAATTCATGAAAGCTTACATGTTTTAGGTACTCCTGCACCATACTCCCTGGGTACAAAATATTTATGCCCCATAAATCACTCCATAGGTCTGCTCCTATCTTCTTCACAATCCCTTCAAACCCACTCCAAGTCACTTTCATGGAAATCTTCCTTCAAGGGATTTTGTACCCTTCATACTTTGCATTGTCTTGGTCTTGCCATGCTTGATCCTTCTCAAATTGATCTTCTTGTTGCTATTTGTCTTCATTGACACCTGCAAATGGTGTTTCCCAAGATTTGACACCTACACACAAAAATTTAGTACACAAAGCTAAACATCCATACATTAGTATCTTTGTTTCATGCTCTTCCACAAGCTTTTGCGAATTACACATGTATCTTTTCCCTTAAAATATTCTCTTCATAATCTTTCTCAGGTTCTTTATGGTTAAAACCATCCCCATAGTAGCATACATCTACCACACAACCAAATATGACAAACAAGGACAATCCCTTGTTCTAACACCATATTCCTCAAACTCTTCTTCTCTAGCCTTTACTAGGCCACTCACCATCAACTCTTCCTCTCTAGTTCCCCACCTAATCTACTATTTGCAAGATTACACATTTGAAGGTTGATAGGTTGAGAGGTTAAGTGTGATCTATTTATGCTAAATAAGGTCAATCAAGACCATTTAAGGTGTATTAAGTTGAATTTTTGAGTCTAGGGGTCCAATATGCCAAAAATGCATTCTTGCTTCAAAATTGTCAAAATTACCAAGTAGTCTTTTGAAGGAAAATTATTAAAATTGTAAAGGGAAGTGCAAGATAGGAGTCTAGAAGTTGTGGTAGGGTTGAGACAAAGGTGTTTGACTAGTTTTACTAGTCATAGGTGTCTTGGAAAGCAAAGTTGCATAAAAGTGCATTATTAACAAAAAGTTGTCAATTTTAGCATTTTTTAAGAAAAATGAAGGGTCTTGGTAGTTGAAAAGGTGGTTATGGACATTGGGGAGTCTATCTGAATTTAAAAAATGTATATAAATCTCTTCAAGGTTTGAAAATAGGTTGGTTGAAGGAAATTTTGTGAATTCCAATACAAAAACAATGTTGATTTCCAAAAAATTACTGGCTTTTCGCAACAAGCTATGGTCTCATGACTTTTTAATACACAAAAAATCAGCGTTGGAGTTTGGTTGGAGGCTGAAAACTACTTGTAAGGGCATAAATAAATATTTTTCTACAACTTGTATGACCAAACCAACTATTCCATCACGTCCGGATGGGTACGTTTAGGTTAGGTATGGTTTCCTTTCGCACCCAAACAGGTCGAAGTAGTCTGAGCTACGTTCAATCGATGAAATCCCTTAAGAGTCCAAAGTGCAGAAAGGCAACAATCTTTGAAAGACTGTTACTCAAAAACCGTGATACTTACAGACTCTCCGTCTGAGGCTATGGGATCATGTTGGGACCATCTACAATAACCTCTCTCAATTTTTGCTATCTCGGAGCTGTTTTCCCATGGTGATGAGTTTTTAGTTGAGGGAAAAGTTGTCAGATGCAAGCAACATAAAGTTACAAAGTGGTGCAACCTTCATGATCCAACTTGTATGACCAAACGGACTATTCCAACATGTCTGGATGGGTACATTTACGCTAGGGATGGTCCTCTTTTGCACCCAAATATGTCGAATCACTCCGAGCTACATTGGATCGATGATTTCCCTTAAGAGTCCAAAGTGCTAAAAGACAACAATCTTTGAAAGGATATTTCTCAAAAATCGTGATGCTTACAGACTCTTTGTCTGAGGCTATGGGATCATGTTGGGACTATCCATAGTAATGTCTCTCAGTTTTTTCTATCTCAGAGGCATTTTCCTATGGTGATGAGTTTTTAGTTGAGGTAAAAGTTGCTAGATGCAAGTAGTGTAAAGTTGCAAAGTGTTGCAACTTTCATTCTGCAACTTGTACAACCAAAAATAATATTCCAACACATTCGGATGGGTATGTTTAAGCTAGGGATGGTCCTCTTTTGCACCCAAATATGTCGAATCACTTTAAGCTACATTGGACTAACGATTTCCCTTAAGAGTCCAAAGTGCTAAAAGGTAGCAATATTTGAAGGGATATTTATCAAAAATATTGATGCTTACAGAATCTCCATCTGAGGCTATGAGATTGTGTTGGAACCATCCACAATAACCTCTCTTGGTTTTTTCTATCTTGGAGGTGTTTTCCCGTGGTGATGAGTTTTTAGTTGAGGGAAAAGTTGCTAGATGCAAGCAGTGTAAAGTTACACAGTAGTGCAAATTTCATCATGCAACTCATACAACCAAAAAAAATATTCCAACACATTCAGACGGGTATGTTTATGCTAGGGATGGTCCTCTTTTTCACCCAAATATGTCGAATCACTTTGAGCTACATTGTACTGACGATTTCCCTTAAGAGTCCAAAGTGCTAAATGGCAGCAATATTTGGAGGGCTATTTCTCAAAAATCGTGATGCTTACAGACTCTCTATCTAAGGCTATGGGATCGTGTTGGGACCATCCACAATAACCTCTCTTGGTTTTTGCTATCTTAGAGGCATTTTTCCATGGTGATGAGTTTTCAATCGAGGGAAAAGTTGCCAGATGCAAGCAGTGTAAAGTTGCAAAGTGGTGCAACTTTCATTCCACAACTCGTACAACCAAACAGACTATTCCAAAATGTCTGGATGGGTACTTTTACGCTAGGGATGGTCCTCTTTTGCACCCAAATACGTCGAATAACTCTGAGCTACATTGAACCGACGATTTCCCTTAAGAGTCCAAAGTGCTAAAAGGTAGCAATCTTTGAAGGGCTACTTCTCAGAAACCATGATGCTTACAGACTCTTCATCTGAGGCTATGGGATTGTATTGGGACCATCCATAATAACCTCTCTCATTTTTTTATATCTTGGAAGTGTTTTCTCACGGTGATGAGTTTTTCGTTTAGGGAAAAGTTGTCAAATGCAAGTAGTGTAAAGTTGCAAAGTGGTGCAACTTTCATTCTGCAACTCATACAACCAAACAAACTATTCCAACACATCTGGATGAGTACGTTTATGCTAGGGATGGTCCTCTTTTACACCCAAATATGCCAAATCACTCCGAGCTACATTGGACCGACGATTTCCCTTAAGAGTCCAAAGTGCTAAAAGACAACAATCTTTGAAGGGCTATTTATCAGAAATCATGACTTTTATAGACTCTCCATCTAAGGCTATTGGATCATGTTGGGACCATCCACAATAACCTCTCTCATTTTTTTCTATCTCGAAGGCATTTTCCCGTGGTGACGAGTTTTCAGTTGAGGGAAAAGTTGCCAAATGCAAGTAGTGTAAAGTTGCAAAATGGTGCAACTTTCATTCTGCAACTCGTACGACCAAACAGGTTATTCCAAAACATCCAGATGGGTACATTTATGCTAGGGATGGTCCTCTTTTGTACCCAAATACGTTGAATCACTCCGAGCTACATTGGACTGGCGATTTCCTTTAAGAGTCCAAAGTGCTAAAAGACAACAATATTTGAAGAGCTATTTCTGGGAAACCATGATGCTTATAGACTCTCTGTGTGAGGCTATGGAATCATGTTGGGACCATCTACAATAACCTCTCTTAGTTTTTTCTATCTCTGAATTTTTTTCCCATGGTGACAAGTTTTTAGTTGAGGGAAAAGTTGTCAGATGCAAGCAGTGTAAAGTTGCAAAGTGGTGCAACTTTCATTCTACAACTCGTACGACCAAAGAAATTGTTCCAACATGTCTGGATGGGTACATTTACACTAGGGATGGTCCTCTTTTTCACCCAAATACGTTGAATCACTCTGAGCTACATTGGACCGGTGATTTCCCTCAAGAGTCCAAAGTGCTAAAAGACCATAAAATCTATTATACGGTCTATAGCTTGATGGTATGGCCATGGTAGATGTTATTAGTACTGTATAAGGTGAATATGTTGGTTTAAAGAGTTGGAAAGGTCTGTAGTTGAGTTGGTGAGTTGCCATGCATGGCAAAAATGAGTGAAATTAGGTGAAAAATGGTGGTTACAACATGCTAATGTCAATGAAACGTGGGGGAAACAAGATTTAAGGTTGGATCAAGCTTGTATAGGTCCTAATAGATGTGTTTGATGAGTTTATAGGGTGTGACAAGGTTGGAAACATTGATTTCCTTTAAAACCTCATGAAAGTTGCTAAAAATGAGGGTTTGTTGAAATAGAGCTTTAGAAAGCGTATCTTTAATTGTAATTGTGTTGTTTAAAGCCACCTAGCTCTTGCATCAGAAAAATCTTTGCCAATCAACTTGAACATCATGCACACCCAAATACCTTGTTTCCACTTTGCTAGATCAAATACTCCATTACATTGGAAATGACCTTCACATGACCTTTTTACATTTTTTTTGGAAAAAGTGGCAAGCCACTATAATTTATTATATATAAATAGGAGATATTACAAAACCTGGTTCAAATGAGCATACCGATATGAAAGAACCAAGAATAAAACCTTTGGTTGTAGCTCGATTAAGTACAAAAATATCTTACAAAATTATCCCAATAACAGTAACAAAGCATACACTTGTATGACTATTTCAACCTATGAGTTTCCAAAATATAAACCCCTTTACATTTTGAACATACCCTTTATACAATGCCAAAAATTTGACCCAGATTTCAAAAAACATCACTGGATATAGATTATGCCCATACACAGTTATGACCGTTTTACATTATTTCACATTTGAAAATTCAAAATTTACAAAATTTGCCTATTAGAGGCATTCAGGGCACAGTCTTCCACAAGAGTAGTATGTTGACGTTTTGTAGTAACAAGCACCTATACAAACCATCAAGGTAGCAATTAAACTACATACAATAAAATAGATGCTTAGAATAACATATCTATATTAATCTAAACAACTTGAATGATGATGAATTGGTAATGTAAACTATAAAAGATGCTTAGAATAACCAATCTATATTATTCTAAGGGTCCTAATTGATGATGAGATGGTAATACAAACTATAAAATATGCTTAGAATAGCCAATCTATATTATTGTAATATGTCGCATACCTCTCCAAAAGGATCAGAGCTACTTATTGTTGCAATAGGTCCATGATCAATCATGCCAAAAATATCACAAAATTTATCAAATGAGAAATCTATATTGTCACAATAGAAAATGTGCTTAGACTAACAAATCTATATTAATCTAAACAAACTGAATGATGATGAATAATGCAAACTATAAAAGATGCTTAGAATAACCAATCTATATTATTGTAATCTGTCACATACCTCTCTGAAAGGATCAGAGTTACCTATTGTTGCAGCAGGTCCATGATCAATCGTGCCAGGAATATCACAAAAGTTGTCAAATGAGAAATCTATATTGTCACAATAGAAAATATGCTTAGACTAACAAATCTATGTGAATCTAAACATCCTGAATGATGATGAATTGGTAATGCAAACTATAAAAGATGCTTAGAATAACCAATCTATATTATTCTAAATGACCTAATTGATTATGAGATGGTAATTCAAACTGTAAAAGATGCTTTGAATAACCAATCTATATTATTGTAATCTGTCACATACCTCTTCAAAAGGATCAGATTTGCCTATTGTTGCAATAGGTCCATGATCAATCATGCCAAAAATATCACAAAAGTACATACAAAATATCACTATTAAAGACACCTACATTGCAATAGTATACAAAATATTAGTATTAAATAAAGAACACTAATGAACTTAAGCATAATGAACCTAAGAATTATACCTTCCATTCTTGAATATGCTATTCAAGCATGCCTGAAGGATCATCTCTTTGCTAAGAGTATCCAATATTGCTTCATGATCAACATTACTAAGTGTCCATAGTTGTTTTGTCTTTGGTTTGGCATAATGCTTCAACAACTTAACATTTGTTGCTATAAAAAGGTGTGAATACATGAGAATGGTTTTGTGTTTCTCGTAGTCTTCAAATGCAGGTATGCCATTCTTTCTAATCATGTATGTTCGCAACCAAGTTCCTACAACCACAACTGAACCTGTAGGATACACGAACCCATCATCATCTTCCATCGGTTGTGTTAGCTTGTGCTTTACCCGCACACATTGAGCTAACCAATAGTTTGATCTCTCTTCATTCCCCTGTGGTGCACCAACTGCAAAAAAATGTCCTGGTTGTAGTAGATCTAAAAGCCGATCATAATCAACTGAACTTTCCATTGTGTCATTTGTCATGGATATAGTTTGAGATAAAGGAGTTAGATACCGTGGAATCCATGTATCCACCAACTCACTTGACTCGCATTGATCCCACTCACATTGAATACAACTCTAAAAAAAACAAGCCAATTGTCTTGTCCAAATGGTCCATGAGCTTGCATTTGAGCTTCGAAACAAATGCATCTTTGAAGAATCTTTGATTGTATGAAAATCTAATCTGCCTCCCACTATACCCTCCTCAACCAACCAAAAGAATCTTCACACTGTTGAATCAAGTGTCCCTCCCTATGATAATGTTGAAATACACCAATCAACAATAGAATGTGCATCATTGAATTTTGATCCTAAAATCTTCAATTTCTCGAGCTCTCTTTACACATGCACATGCTCCATCATGCTCCCCTTTCCCATGCCCAGCTTCAAAAAACTCCAAATATGAGGTACACCCATCTCTACATGCATTCTACTCAACCAATAACACATACGAGCATTCTTGAATTGACCTATGCAGTTATCTGACCAAATGAGATGTCGGCCCAGTGCTATATCATGCTTTTGCAAGAACTCAAAACAATTCTCAAAAAAAATGTTGGACATACTCGGACGAGTGAGATCTATCATCACTCATATAAAAATGACACTCTCTAATTATCTTTTAATCCTCCTCTGTACTATCAGGTGCATGTCTAAACGTTATGTAGATAAAAATAGCAATTTGAATGGAATTGTAATAATGAGATTGTACCACTGATATAATAGTGCCAATCGGAAAAGAGTCCTTACACATCCTGAATTGTTGATTCAACCACCGAGACCTATGACTATGCCTTGCATACTTGTAGAAAATATTGTCCTTAAAATCTAATAAAATGGGCAACACTGCATTCTTTTGTAACCAACTTGCATCTAGAACCTTCACCTCCACTCTACAAAGTATATTTGACTATCTCATATCTCTTTTTCTCAACAAGCTTCTTTCCAAATTCATGTTCGGAACCCTCATGAAAACATTGAACAAACTTTGACAAGACACCACATTGTGAGCACTTCACATTTAAAGAATCATTTCTATAGAAAAAGAAACCATCATCTCTAGAACATAAAAATAAATCTAGCAAGTCCCTTGATGATTTTGGAAGATGCATTGCACCACACTCCTGCAACATTTCATTAGTATGCAAAGTAGAATGGATATAGCATAATAGTTCATGGTACATTGAAAACTCCACATGGTATTTGCAACAAAAAGTATTACAAATCTTAAGAGGCACAAAATAAAATGGAATCAAACCTTCAAAGGTCCTTTGTGAGATTTCCATATTTGGATGTGTTTCAATAAATTTTTTGAATAACATTGTTTGGCTTGATTCCAAGAAATGTTTAGGATGTGGTGTACGGTCTCAATCTCTAATTCTTAACTTTAAAACATCCTTTGCATTGGGTGATAATCTAGAGTTATCATGCCAAAATTAATGAATTACCTCCTTTACATCATTGGTCAGCTTCTTATCAACATGTGGAAGCATCCCAGCAAAAGCCAATGTATCATTTTGAAGAGGATCATCTATTCTTTGTCTTCTTGCAAGTGCTCTATCCAAAGTTTTAAAATTTATGTCAACATCAATACAAGTTTGTCTCATAAAGCGAGCCTTTTTCAATTGATGGCTTACTAGGGCGGTTGTAATGACTCTCTGAGCAGCTCTCTTATCTTTTTCCTTGTTATTTTTTCCAATAGACTTGAGAGCATTGAAAATATTTTTGACAATAATAGAATTTTTTTGGTCTTCTTGTTCACGCGAATCTTCAATTTGGCTAGCAAAGGTCTCATCTTTTGCATCTTTAGCAATTGTATGAAAATTTGGCATTAGGTCTCAAAAACGCAAGTTTGAACCTCGAGAGGTTGCCAAGCTCTCACAACGCTATTGGCCAACTAAAAAGGCCAACTAGTACAGTTGAACCTTCTACTCTTAAGGCTCTACTAAACCTAGGCGGGTATACCTATATGAATGTTGTAGCTTTTGAACTATGCTTCATGATTGACTAAACTATCCACAATGGCAAGTTGACAGTGGAGAGATATGATCTAAATTTGGTATAAATAGTATATGCAATATCAGATAAAATTTGGTATAAATAGTATATGCAATATGAAGGTGAAGTTTGATATGTTCAATTAACAGATGTCAAATGAAATGAATAAAACTATGTAATGAAAATAAGGGAGACAAGTGCCTTGTTGGGTAAAATGGAGTCAAATAAAAGTCTCAGATGAGTGGCTCTTATCTAGAAAAATCTCTAATTGTTTGGCATACAAATACGAGTTTATAACTGGTATAAACATGCAAGAATGTGATTGATAGACCATACTTGAGGCAGAATATCAATCCTAACGATTTGATTCTTCTTAATGATCCAAATAACATTCCCAGATTACTGTAATTGATTGAAAGGAATTTAATTCTTCTTTAAAGAAACCAATTAATCAAATCACATAGGTACAACAAATGTGCACTGATAAATTGAACATATATTTGATATTTCAACTTAAATATTCAAGAAACATCAGATTGGAGACAATCAAATAATTGCAGAAATCCAACAAACAACTGATACCAGAATGAAGCCACCAAATCAACAATCTTTCATTATCTTCCAAAAAATTTATACATGCAACATAGTCTTTGTGAACGTAAACATTCTAGAAATATTATATTTTATGTCTTCTAACCTCTTTCTAAAATTTCTAATCCCCCTTTTTCGCTACAAAAAATAGATACTTATACATCAATTCCTGAAAGGACGTGTCCTTTCAAAAATATCTTGAGTATGAAACAACAATAAGATTAAAAAAATATTAGGCTTTGTTAAGCCATAAGTGGACTCTCAACATGTCATCCACGTAATCTCAGAGCTCACGCGTATCCGCATCTCCTAATGCATCATGGATCATTATCTCCATCTTAACCATCTTCTCATTCTGTTCACAAGCTTCATCTAGGGTTGCATCTTTTGCAGTGGTCGTATTTAGAATCTCCTACAGTATCAATTCACTCTCATTTTTCCACGCAGCCATTTCTTTCAATTTTCCTCCATCACCAAGGAACGCAGCCAAACCACTTTTGGCGGCTTCTATCAACCCTTGTGCATCCCCTTGTAAATCTTCAAGGAATTCTCTATGTTCATCCATAAAACAATTAGCACCCTCAATTGCCACATTATAAGGAGTACCCCGTTGTTTTATTTCCTTGAGCTTTTCTTGAATTCTACCTTCCATTCTTTTGTGTTCTTTTAAAGCATCAAAGTTTAGTGAATATTTTCCCCAAAATTTGTTCAACCAAATGCCTAAACTGGCTTGCCTCCTTTTGATTACTATTGTAAGTGTGTCATATTTCCCTTGAGAATATGCACTTGATCCCTCCCAATGGTCCTTTGTCTGTGAACCTTCACCCTGGGTGAGCAGATTTGTTGGCCCTATTGTAACACCTACTAAGTCTTTCAGATGTTTATTTTCTCTCAGCATTCTTTCATTATTTCTTTTGTACATCTCCTTTTCTTTGATCAATGCCTGTATTTGGGCTTTATTCAATTTCGCTACATTAATCCCAATTTATGCTATTGCAATTGGATCAGTCTCCCCAGCCTTTAAAGTCATGACATGTCCAAATTATTTCTCAATATCAATGACAAGTGACTTCTTGTGAGGTGGATACAGGGCCCAAATCATTAATGCCTCATTTGGGTTGTATCTTGATCCTGCGTAAACTTCTGTCACCTTTTCTAAGCTGAGCTTGTGTGTAGTGTTATTGTCCTTCAGGAAACTGTCAAAGACTAGTGCAGAATTGAGGTCTAATCCTGGGAAAATCATGACACCGGCCTTTTCTAATATTTCCCTCCCTTTCTCGGGGGTCATACTTGTCATCTCTTTCTCTACATCATCTCTCAAACTTTTCAACAATTGTTCTTCATTTCCTGGTGTGACATTGTCAACCAGTTCTCTTATTTCCTTTCCCTTTTGCTTGTATAAAAATGTTCTGAATTCTAAAGTTTTTACAAACTCATCATCTACTATAAAAGATTTGTATTCCTCATGTCTTGCATCTGCATCTACACTTTCCTCAATATTTATTTCTCTAGCCGAATAGGTGTAATTCTGAGTTCGTGTCCTTGATACCTTACCAGGTGGACCTTGTGACATATTAGCCTCTGATGCTTCTTCACTAGAGGAAAATAGCTCTATGTCTAGCAACTCCTGATTATGTCATTCAATCACCATCTCTGCCTCTTCTGCTTCCAATTTTTTAATCATATCATCAAACTAGTAGGGCACATGATGATGTCCTCCAAAGTTTATCCTTTGTTTAACAGAGTGAATATACCCTTTTGGATCAATTTTTTTTCTCAATGGCCCTCTTTTTCATGTTATACTGTAATAACCTATCAAGAATCAGGTTATACCCTTCCTTTGATAACATAGTAAAGTCACCAAAACATAGTGTACTGGGCATAAAAGCCTGCTTTCCAAAAGAACTTAAATTCATAACACTGAAGAAATCCAATTGCGTAACAATTTCCAAGTATGCAATGCAGTCTGGAACTGTTCTAGGAAAAATAAACGAGGCATCTTCAAATCCATAAATCCTAATCATGGTGGTGTTCTCTAAATAATACCAATCCCCCCAATTGTGGCTGATTAGTCCATTAAAATCTTTAGCTTTGAGAAACCTTTTTATCTCATCAGACAAGGAATAGTCACATGGATGATTATAGAATTTATACAAGGGTTTCACAAACTTTTCCTCAAAATGTACAAAATTATCATTAGAAAACTTGTTGTCCCAAATAGTAGTCCATGATTGAATAGGCACTAGCTTACCTTCTTTGTCAAATTGTGAAATTCTCAGCTCTTGGGGCCACAACCCTATTTCCTGTCCGAAGTATAACACCAAGTGCATCAATAATGAATAATTCCTGAGGTGCAGGACAGAGGCTCCATTTTTTATTGTCATCAACCCAACATCAAGCTCCTTAAACAAATATGAGGCATAATCAAAACGCCTGGAGTTATGATATGGAATATCTGCTGCAATCACCATGGGAATAATTGCCATATACTCCGGGACTTCCATTTCCAATACTTGTCCTACTGAAAAATAGATGTACTTCATATAAGGCTCGAAAAGATCTATATGGAATGGTGGTCCTTCATCGTCTTCCATCAGAATCAGTTTGCCACCATGCCTAATTCTGTGCAGGGGTAATCTCCAACCCCTATAAATGGTGTCCATCCTTCTAAATTCACTCTCGAGCTGTTCATCTACAATTCTCTTGTTGCACATCCCTTCCAATTTAAAGACTTCACTTATTGCATTTTCTGACAAATGTATCAATGGGTTCCTAGATAGATCACATATGGCCTTATGTTTCAGATTATAATGAGTGGCCAATAATTTCACCAGTTCGACATCGAAAAAAACATTAGGGAAAACCAATTTACCTAGATTAAGCCTCCATGGGTTACATACTAGCTCAAAATGATTCCTCCGATAGTAATGGAAGCTAAATAATTCATAGCCTCTAATTGGGGTCCAAACATCTCCTATGAATTTGCATTTATCATTTAATTTATCCACTTCTTCCCTAAGTTGTGTAGAGCATCTAGCTTTAGGTCAAGAACTAGGTTGTTGGTCTATGAGATCTTGGTTCAATTTTCGTTCGGTACCTTCCGACTGAATTTTAGTTTTTTGCCTTTTTCCCTTTGATTGACCACTTTCCCCATGTTTTCCACCTTTTTATTTTTTTGAACTAGAGGTTTCCGTCCTTTGAAATTTGCAAGATTTAAGGAATGAGGAACTTACTATATTTCGCCCAAGATTTCAAGCTGAAAGAATGCCCCGGTCCTTTGCTCGCTCTTTTGTTTTCCTCTGCTGTCAATTCCACAAAAATGCTCTCAACTGGATTTGTTTTAATTGACAAAGTCATTTATGCTTCATGTTGTCATTAATGTCTTGGCTGAGACACAAATGAAGCAGGATTTTTGAAATTCTCGCTATCACATCATGTAGCATATCGGCAAGACAATTTTAAATCTTGGCCGATCCTCCCATTCAAACCTTTACCAATGTTCACACACCCGCTAGGACATCTTGTAGTTCCCCCGACACCTTTAGTCTCGCCGACAGTTTTCTTTTTAGTTTTCATGTTGCCACAACTCCTATCGAAGCAAGCCCATCGTCATGACTTATCGGATCAGTTATACAATCCTTTATTCTATTCCGAAGGTATGTATCTCACTGAGATGTTCCTTTAGTCAATCCATGTCGTTGAGACACAATGGTTATCCTGCCGATGGAGCTATACTCGTCATGACCTTTCTATATCTCCTCGCTAAGGTTTATCTCACCGATGTATTTCTTTATTCGACAGGACCATGAACATTGTCCCCCTGATAATTATTTTCTCCAGACATATTGTCACATCCAATCCTGTAAGTATACCATGGAAGGTGGGAAAGACTCCCTGAACTCTTCCCGACATCATTGTCTCATCGACTGAATCCTCCTCTGCTTTATCGGCAAGATCGGTGAATGTCTCGGGCTATCTTTTGGAACCTCACTCCAATGAATCTAGTCTGGCCGATGCATGTTCTTGTGTTCCGAGCGGTGAGATGTATATGAGTTTGATATGACCTCACACCATCATGCCGATAACCATTGTCCTGCCGATAGAAACTGTGAACCTGTGTACTCCCGACATGTGTCCTCATCGACATGACACAACTGATTTCTTGCTGATAAACTAAAAGAGATGTGCATTAGTATCAGTGAGACCTGCATTATCTAATGCTGATATGTTTCATATATTAAATATTCAGGGTTAGATAAATTTTATGTGATCATATGATAAAAATTGACCCGGACCTTGGTGAGTATGTTATGTGAAGAAATCTTTAGGACTCTTTGGGAAACTAATGAGCATGAATGGCCAATGAGATTTTTTTTAAATTTTATAGTTCTAATAGTGGTTCCATCTGGGGATGAATGATTGTGAGATCATTGCAAGGATCCAGATCTCTGGGTGAGCAAACCAATCTTTTCAAGGTCATGGATTAATGGGAAGGAAGGAATGAAAACAAGTGGAAATGAAGATGATCTTATACTACTGTACAAGGAGAAAATTTTAGAAAAGGAATTTCAGGATTGTCCATGTACTGGCAATTCCTGTACCTTTTATTTCCTAAACTACTGTGCATGGAAAAGATCTGAAAGTTTTGTCAAGAGTTGTCCATGCACTGGCAACCCTTAATTCTCTGTATCCTTTAAGAGAAAAAGTTCTTTAAAAATTGCTCGTTTACAGGCAGCTCCTGTTCTTCACCACTCATGTTTTATAAATAATACGAATCCTCTACTCTTTTCCCAACAACAAAAAAAGGTCCCAACCGCAAAGCTTCAAATTTTTCATGTTTTCCTTTCTCCTGGCACCTAGAATTCCACATCAATACCAGATCATTTTCTTCAAATTTTCTATCTTTTGCCTTTTTATCAAATAAATACTTCATTTGTGCTTGCAACTTAATATTCTGGTTTTGAGCTAATTTTCTCATCTCATCAAGCTCTACCAATTGTTCCATTCTCTCCTCCATTGGTTCTGGAACCTCCATGTCTTCTTAAAGGATAAATTTGTAAACTGGTGACAAATTGTGTAAAGGCATTCTAGCTTGTGCTCCATATACTAGTTCAAATGGGGATTTTCCAATTGCCTTTTTTATAGTAATCCTATCAACCCATACAACCAATTTTAATTTTGAATCCCAAACCTTTTTACTTCCACCTAGCATTCTCCTTATGATTTTTAGAAGGCTTTTATTGCTGGACTTCGCCTAACCATTAGCTTGTGGGTGGTAAGGAGCAGCATAAGAAACAGTAATACCATGCATACTGCAGAAAGTCTTAAACTCATCAGATCTGAAACACATCCCATTGTCTGTGATTAATCTTAATGGTGTACTAAACCTGGTAATAATGTTATCCATCAAAAAATTGATCACAACTTTACTCATTGCTTGCTTGGTTGGGATTGCTTCTACCCATTTGGTGAAGTAATCAGTGGCTACCAGTATCCATCTACGTCCTCCACTTGATTTCTCTTGTATCTCCCCAATAAAATCAATCCCCCATTGATGAAAAGGGGCTTCAACCTGCATAGGTCTAAGTGGTAAAGCTCCCTGATATTTCATTTTGCCTGAAAACTTCTGACATGCCTCACACTTTCTTACATACGAAAAAGAATCATTAAAGACTTTTGGCCAGTAATAACCTACCCTGAGAATCTTATGTGCATTTGTCTTTGTAGAATAGTGGCCTCCACATACCCCTTCATGCATTTATTTTAAAGCATGTTGAGCTTGTGACTCATCTAAACATAACAACAACATCCCATCCCTATTCTTCCAAAATAAATCACCTTCTATGAATACATATTTAGATGCTTGTAGTTTCAAAGTTCTTCTCTGGTTATCATTAAATTCTTTAGGGAATTTTATGTTTCTGAGGTAATACATGATGTCTGTATACCAAGTTGTATGCTCAATACTTGCAATTGCATTTCCTTCGTCTTCTACATTGCAAATTTTATTTGCTTCAATATTTTCTTTCGCCATTAACTTGGCCAAACCTTGGCCTCTTACCAATTTGGTAATTTGTATTTCCATATCAAATTCATGGATTTTATTAATCCACTTGCATCTCTTCCCTGTTACTTCTGACTGTGTTAAAAAGTCTTTAACAACTATGTGAGGAACATAAGAAATCACTTTGGCTCCAACAAGATACGATCTAAAAGATTTTGTGGCTTTTACTAGTGCAAAGGCTTGTTTTTTCATTATATCATATTTCAATTCTGACCCCTACAATGATTTACTAAAGAAGGAAATAGGTTGCTCATGACCATCCTCATTTTTTTGTAACATAACAATAGCTATAGTGTGTAAGGAAGCAAATGAAAATATTTGAAAAGGTTTTGTAAAATCAGGAGATTTGAGGACAGGGGCTTCTTTGATGGCCCTTTTGATGGATACAAAAGCTTCCAATGCTTCTGGAGTCCATTGCATTTTTTGTCCCTTCCTTAGCATTTTTGATATGGGTTTAACAATTTCAGCAAAGTTAGACACAAATCTCCTAACAAAGTTAATCTGTCCAAAAAATGATTGGATGGATTTGACAGTTTTAGGGATAGGCACCTTATCTATGGTCTCAACCCTCTCAGGATCTATTCTAACTCCTTCTTTTGATACAATATGTCCTAAGAGTTTTCCCTCTGTGACAACAAAATGACATTTTTTAGGGTTCAAACTAATGCCATACTCTAAAGCTTTAATGAATATTTTTTCCAGATGTTCTACATGATCTTCAGCCCTTTTTGAGTAAGCAGTAAGGTCATCTTGATATACTACCATTATAGTATTAATCAAGTCTACAAATGCTAGGTCCATAGCTCTTTGAAAGGTTGCTCCTGCATTTGTGAGACCAAATGGCATTCTCACATAGACATATGTTCCCCATGGAGTTGTAAAAGTTGTCTTGTATTGCTCAGATTCCCTGACTTTAACCTGATTATAACCAGAGAAACCATCCATCATAGATAACAACTCACACCCTGTTACTTTATGCAGTATAGCCTCCATATTAGGTAGAGGGTAGTTATCTTTGAGGGATGCCACATTTAAATTTTTGAAGTCCACACACAGTCTGATATCTCCGTTCTTCTTTCTCATAGGGACTAGGTTTGACACCCATGTTGAATGCATGACCAGTTTAATGATACCCCCATCTCTAAGCTTTGCCAAATCCTCCTGCATTTTTGGTTCCAATGTAGGGTTAATAGGTCTTTGTTTCTGCCTAAACGGCTTTGCATCTGGTTTCAACGGAATTTCATGTTGAAATAGGTCCTCCCTATATGCTTTGAGATCTTCATAAGACCATGCAAACACATGTTTATATTTTCTTAGTAATGAAATCAACATTCTCTAAACTATCAAGCTTATTTTCTTTCCAATATATTCTTTTCTTGTTGCCAGTTCAGTCCCTAAATTTACCTCTTCAATATCTTCTTTCTTGACTGGTGTCTATTTTATGAGGGACCGATCATTTCCATCATATACCCTCTCCAATGCTACTAGCACTTTGGGGATTTTATTAGTTCTAAGCTGTAAGACCTTCTTCCTGACTCTCCATCTCTTTCTTCTACAAAGGCATTAAAATAAATTTATTGAGCCTCATATTGGTCTATAAAATGAAGAAACTTTAGGAGGTCAGTGTCCTCATTAAATACCTGCCAACTGTATATATTATCAGGCACAACGGGTCTTGTTTTGAACTCAATTTGAGACACTCCTACCAGTGTGATGTCATCTTTTCTTAGTGCTATATTGGCTAGGAAGTCTGCCATTATATTTTTCGACCCATCCACCCAATCAATGGAGAAAGAATCAAATAGCTCGATTGTATCCCATATAGCATTCCTATATTGCTTCAGCCTCTTGTTCTTTGCAACATATTTTGATCTAACCAGTGACACAACTAGCTCAGAGTCTCCAAAAATAGTTAACAGTTTAATCTTGAGCTTGACAGCCATGTTCAAACCAGTTAACAAGGCTTCATACTCTACCACGTTGTTTGTACATTCAAATGCCAACAAAAATGAATATTTAAATGTTGTACCTTAAGGAGATATGAAAACTACCCCAGCTCCATTACCTTCTTGGCTACATGCCCCATCAAAGTACATTTTCCATACCCCATGTTGATTTTTAGAAATATGTTTATCAATTGGGTCTTTGGTCACTAATTCAGGCTGAGATAATTCTACTCTAAAAATCCCAAAATCTACATCACAGAAGCAGTTAAGTTGCTCTTGAGGAACACACTCAACAATTTGATTCATTCTTGGCTCCCTATATAACTTGACCTCTTCACCATTTACTGGTATAGTGGCATATGATAAATCGAACTGCACATTACCTCCTATTGCTGCAGTCCATTGTCTTGACAAAAGAATTCCAAACTGAGGAGGTGTGTCAATTATGGTTATATCAATATTGTAGGCAGCTTCCGGGTAAGTTGCTAATCTTACTTCCACATTCTTTATTAATCCCACAACTAGAACAAGCCTGCTATCCATGGTGTAACATTTACCTCCTTCCACATCTACCCACATACCAAGTTGTTTCATTACCCCTACTGGCATAATATTCATGGAAGCACCTGAATCTATCATGCAATTTCTCACTAACTTTCCACTTATGAACAGGGTGGTAAAAAATGGGTCAATCTATGGTGTATTCATTAAGCAAGCTTCTGAAACTTTTATCTCCTTCCTCTTAGTAGCGATTTCAGGGACCTCCTTATTTTCAAGTTTTATATTTTGATTCCCATTAGACATCAATTGAATGGCACCTTCCCTATATTCCTTAATCTTCATCATTTCAAGTAATGGGACAAATATTTTTAGTTGAGATAAGGTTTGTATGAAATCAAAGGATGTACCTTCAGTTCTGATCACCTTCTTTGGTTCTATCAATTCTCCTTTGTTTTCTTTCTTTTCCCCTTTGCATGTTTGACTTGGCTTTTGTTTATCCATGGGGACTTCTTTACCTTTCTCTTTAGGAGCCCACTTCTACTCTTTTTTTTCAGATTGCTTATCATTTTTCCTCTTTGATATCTCATTTGATACCTTTTTATTTTTTACAAACATTCCTCTCTAGACACCTTCATCTTTGTTCACTGTTCTGTTCTTCAACCGATATTTGCTTCTAGCTTCCTCCACCACTGCAATAGTTAACATTTTAATCTCTTCTTCACTAGGTCTCCTTATACTGCATCTATTAGTCTGACATGATGCAATAGGGGGGTCTTGATCATTTTCACTTTCTTCATAGTTAGAAAAAACCTATTGTTCTGCCATATGAATATTGTATTTTTGATGATCAACATCATACTCATATCCCTCCTCCTCTGAAGATGAATACTCCTGCTCCAAAGAAGAGTGTGGGAAGTTAAATAGATATTATGGTCTTTACCACCATCATTTTCCAATATGTCTTCTTCTGGTATTGACTGAGTTGTAACACAATGCTCCGGGGAGTGTGGTGCGTAACAAATTGAGCACCAAGGACTCTTATCTACCATATATGTTGCTTTCCTTTTTAATGGATCCGATGTTTCTTTATTCCTTGGTCTATCATTTATCGGCTTCCCATCCTTCCAGTTTATATTATAGGGCATGTCATGTAACCTTGGTCTTTCATTCCTATATGTATTCTCTTGTATATTTAGGGGAGCATATGAGGAGCCCTAGGGTTTTCCGTTTTAGAAATCATCCCTGCAACCTTCTTGTTATTCTCAATTGTGAGTGCTATCTTCTGAGCTTCAGCCAAATTCCTAGGACCTTTGTTCCTAAGCTCATATCCTGTCTTTAGATCAAAAGCCTTCAAGTAGATGCTTAATGCAACAGGATCAGCCAACTTGGATCCATGAGGTATCTTATTATGTAGTCTAGAAAATCTCTGATTAAAGTCATAAGCTGAATCATTTTGATGCTTCTGGATAGTTACCAATTCATGTAATGAAAAATCTGATGCACATTGATTCCCATACTACTGGAGAAACTGCTCATAAAATATATGAATGGAATCAATGGATGCTATCGGTAAACTGTTAAACCAGTCCCTAGCATCTTCAATCAACGACATCATAAATAATCTCATTTGCACATCCTCATATTGCATATCCAGGTCTTGAATGAATGTGTTAAAGCTTCTTAAATTCTCCTCAGCTGTGACTGCACCACTTCCTGTGAACTTAGGGACAAAGCTTCTCCAATTGCTATCCATAGGATAAGGGTATATCTGAAATACGAAAAAATCAAACTACTTGATCATGGTTGTATATTGTGGAGGAGGATTTTGGTGATGTTGATGCTGGTACAATGGATTACTATTTTCCACATACTGCTGACCTTGTGGGGGCATGTGTTGCTGATAAGGAGGTGGTTGAACACCCTTATGTTGTGGTGGAGAATTTTGATGTCCACATTGGTTCCTTGGCTGATTTCGGTGGGCCTGTGGGGAGTTTGATAGTCTCATATTGTTATTTTTATGAGGGGGCACATATTTGGGTAAGTCGGCCATTGGCGTTTTAATCTGAGCCTTTTGTAACTTCAATTTATCAAACTCTTTCATTGCCTAAAGCCTTTGCTCATATTCTACCATTGATCTTTTTGTTTCTTGCCTCATGCGTTCCCACTGTGCATCTGTCTCACTTTGGGTCATAAGTTCATGATTTTCTTCAGATGTTGCTTCATATTCAAGTCCCTCATCAAAAAATGCCTCTTTTTGATCATATTCAAACTCTCTCCTTTTTTTAGCTTCAAAATTAGCCATGTACTCGTCAAGCTTCTCAGGGTCCATCTGCCAGAGGCGGTTTCTCTTCTCCTTTGGAGTGTGAAGTTCCTTAGACGGGTTGTTTTCATTTGTTAATGCATCATATCAATTGTGTGTTTCCACTGGTGGTTTCGATGTTTTGTTTTTAGTTGCTAGGCCCAAGTCATCAGACACTTTCTTGCCCTGATCATTTTTGTAAGTCCACTTACTTTTATCATTAGGACCATCACTACCTCTGTACAAAGATCTTCTTCCCTGCATGTTGTGAGTAATCATGATAGTTTGAGCTCTAGGGTGATTTCTTTCCGATCTGTATTTTATTTTATCAGTCTCAATGCACTTGTTCATTCAAAGTCGCCACCCACTTTTTAAAATTGATAAAAATAAAAAATTTATTATTTCACCCAGCGGAGTCAATTTTCAAATTTATTAACTATGAATCTCATCAATGATCCTATATGGAAAGGCTTCCTGCCACCAGACTTTTCTCAAATTAGTCCCCAGTAGAGTCGCCAATTTGTTAGGTCTCAAAAATACAGGTTTGAACCACGAGAGGTTGCCAAGCTCTCAAAACGCTATTGGCCAACTAACAAGGCCAACCAGTACAATTGAGCCTTCTACTCTTAAGGCTCTGCTAAACCTAGGAGGGTATACCTATATGAATGTTGCAGATTTTGAACTATGCTTCCTGATTGACTAAACTATCCACAATGGCAAGTTGACAGTGGAGAGATATGATCTAAATTTGGTATAAATAGGATATGCAATATCAGATAAAATTTGGTATAAATAGTATATGCAATATGAAGGTGAAATTTGATATGTTCAGTTAACAGATGTCAAATGAAATGAATAAAACTATGTAATGAGACTAAGGGAGACAAGTGCCTTGTTGGGTAAAATGGAGTCAAATAAAAGTCTCAGATGAGTGGCTCTTATCTAGAAAAATCTATAATTGTTTGGCATACAAATACGAGTTTATAACTGGTATAAACATGCAAGAACGTGATTGATAGACCCTACATGAGGCAGAATATCAATCCTAACGATTTGATTCTTCTTAATGATCCAAATAACATTCCCAGATTACTGTAATTGATTGAAAGGAATTTAATTCTTCTTTAAAGAAACCAAATAATCAAATCACACAGGTACAACAAATGTGCACTGATAAATTGAACATATACTTGATATTTCAACTTAAATAATCAAGAAACATCAGTTTGGAGATAATCAAATAATTGCAGAAATCCAACAAACAACTGATACGAGAATGAAGCCACCAAATCAACAGTCTTTCATTATCTTCCTCAAAATTTATACATGCAACATAGTCTTTGTGGACATAAACATTCTAGAAATATTATATTTTCTGGCTTCTAACCTCTTTCTAAAATTTCTAATCCCCCTTTTCGCTACAAAAAAAGGATACTTATACATCAACTGCTGAAAGGACGCGTCCTTTCAAAAATATCTTGAGTATGAAACAACAATAAGATTAAAAAATGATTAGGCTCTATTAAGCCATAAGTGGACTCTCGACATGTGATCCACATAGTCTTGACACTCATGCATATCCGCATATCCCAATGCATCATGGATCATGATCTCCATCTTAACCATCTTCTCATTCTGTTCACAAGCTTCATCCAGGGTTGCATCTTTCGTAGTGGTCGTATTTAGAATCTCCTGTAGTATCAATTCACTCTCGTTTTTCCACGTAGCCAAATATTTCAATTTTCCTCCATCATTAAGGAACACATCCAAACCAATTTTTCCGGCTTCTATCAACCCTTGCACATCCCCTTGTAACTCTTCAAGGAATTCTCTGTGCTCATCCATAAAACAATTAGCACCCTCAATTGCCGCATTATCAGGAGTACCCCGTTGTTTTATTTCCTTGAGCTTTTCTTGAATTCTACCTTCCATTCTTTTGTGTTCTTTAAATGCATCAAATTTCAGTGAATATTTTCCCCAAAATTTGTTCAACCAAATGCCTAAAATGGCTTGCCTCCTTTTGATTACTGTTGTAAGTGTGTCATATTTCCCTTGAGAATATGCATTTGATCCCTCCCAATGGTCCTTTGTCTATGAACCTTCACCCTAGGTGAGCAGCTTTGTTGGCCCTGTTCTAACACCTACTAAGTCTTTCAGATGCTAATTTCCTCTCAACATTCTTTCATTATTTGTTTTGTACATCTCCTTTTCTTTGATCAATGCCTGTATTTGGGCTTTATTCAATTTTGCTACATTAATTCCAATTTTTGTTGTTGCAACTGGATCTGTCTCCCCAGCCTTTAAAGTCATGACATGTCCAAATTATTTCTCAGTATCAATGACAACTAACTTCTTGTGAGGTGGATATAGGGCCCAAATCATTAATGCCTCCTCATTTGGGTTGTATCTTGATCCTGCGTAAACTTTTGTCACCTTTTCTAAGCTGAGCTTGTGTGTAGTGTTATTGTCCTTCAGGAAACTATCAAAGACTAGTGCAAAATTGAGGTCTAATCGTAGGAAAATCATGACACCATCCTTTTCTAACATTTCCCTCCCTTTCTCGGGGATCATACTTGTCATCTCTTTCTCTACATCATCTCTCAAACTTTTCAACACTTGCTCTTCATTTCTTGGTGTGACATTGTCAACCAGTTCTCTTATTTCCTTTCCATTTTGCTTGTATAAAAATGTTTTAAATTATGAAGGTTTTACAAACTCATCATTTGCTATAAAAGATTTGTATTCCTCATGTCTTGCATCTGCATCTACACTTTCCTCGATATTTATTTCTCTAGCAGAATAGGTGTAATCCCGAGTTTGTGTCCTTGATACCTTACTAGGTGGACCTTGTGACATATTAGCCTCTGATGCTTCTTCACTAGAGGACAACAACTCTATATCTAGCAACTCCTGATTATGTCATTCAATCACCATCTCTGCCTCTTCTGCTTCCATGTTTTTTTATCATATCGTAAAATTGGTAGGGCACATGATGATATCCTCCAAAGTTTATCCTTTGTTTAGCAGAGTGAATAAACCCTTCTGGATCGAATTTTTTTCTCAATGGCCCTCTTTTCATGTTATACTGTAATAACCTATCAAGAATCAGGTTATACCCTTCCTTTGCTAACATAGTAAAGTCACCAAAACATAGTGTACTGGGCATAAAAGCCTGCTTTCCAAAAGAACTTAAATTCATAACACTGGAGACATCCATTTGCCTAACAATTTCCAAGTATGCAATCTAGTCTGGAACTATTCTAGCCAAAATAAATGGGGCATCTTCAAATCCATAAACCCTAATCATGGTGGCGTTCTCTAAAAAATACCAATCCCCACAATTGTGGTTGATTGGTCCATTAAAATCTCTAGCTTTGAGAAACCTTTTTGTCTCATTAGACAAGGAATAGTCACATGGATGATTATAGAATTTATACAAGGGTTTCACAAACTTTTCCTCAAAATGTACAAAACTAGCATCAGCAAACCTGCTATCCCAAACAAAAGTCCATGATTGAATAGGCAATGGCTTACCTTCTTTGTCAAATTGTGAAATTCTCAGCTCCTGGGGCCACAACCCTATTTCCTGTCTGAAGTATAACACCAAGTGCATCAATAATGAATAATTCCTGAGGTGCAAGATAGAGGCTCCATTTTTTATTGTCATCAACCCAACATCAAGTTCCTTAAACAAATATGAGGCATAATCAAAAGGCCTGGATTTATGATATTGAATATCTGCTGCAATCACCATGGGCATAATTGCCATATACTGTGGGACTTCCATTCCCAATACTTGTCCTACCGAAAAATAGGTGTACTTCATATAAGGCTCGAAAAGATCTACATGGAATGGTGGTCCTTCCTTGTCTTTCTTCAGAATCAGTTTGCCACCATGCCTAATTTTGTGCAAGGGTAATCTCCAACCCCTATAAATGCTGTCCATCCTTCTAAATTCACTCTCGAGCTCTTCACCTACAATTCTCTCATTGCACACCCCTTCCAATTTAAAGACTTCACTTATTGCATTTTCTAACAAATGTATCAATGGGCTCCAAGATAGGTCACATATGGCCTTATGTTTCAGATTATAATGAGTGGCCAATAATTTCACCAGTTCGACATCGAAAAAATATTAGGGCAAACCAATTTACCTAGATTAAGCCTCCATGGGTTACATACTGGCTCAAAACGATTCCTCTAATAGTAATGAAAGCTGAATAATTCATAGCCTCTAATGGGGTCCAAACATCTCCTATGAATTTGCATTTATCATCTAATTTATCCACTTCTGCCCTAAGCTGTGCAAAGCATCTAGCTTTAGGTCAAGAACCAGGTTGCTAGTCTATGAGATCTTGGTTCAATTTTGGTTCGGTACCTTTCGACTGAATTTCAGTTTTCTGCCTTTTTCCCTTTGATTGACCACTTTCCCCATGTTTTCTACCATTTGATTTTTTTGAACTAGAGGTTTCCATTCTTCGAAATTTGCAAGATTTAAGGAATGAGGAACTTACTATATTTCACTCAAGATTTCAAGCTGAAAGAATGCCCCAATCCTTTGCTCGCTCTTCTTCTTTCCTTTGCTGTCAATTCCACAAAAATGCTCTCAACTAGATTCATTTTAATTCACAAATTCATTTATGCTTCATGGCACCATTTTTGTCTTGGCTGCAACACGAATGAAGCAGGATTTTCGAAATTCTCACTGTCACATCATGTAGCATATCGGCAAGACAATTTTAAATCTTGACCGATCCTCTCGTTCAAACCTTTACCAATGTTCACACACCCTCTAGGACATCCTGTAGTTCCATTGACACCTTTAGTCTCACCGACAGTTTTCTTTTTAGTTTGCATGTCATCACAACTCCTACCGAAGCAAGCCCGTCGTCATGACTTATCGGATCGGTTAGACAATCCTTTATTCTATTATGAAGGTATGTATCTCACCGAGATGTTCCTTTAGTCAATCCACGTCACTGAGACATAATCGTTATCCTTCCAATGGAGCTATACTCTTTGTTGCCTTTCTATATCTCCTCGCTGAGGTTTATCTCACCAATGTATTTCTTTATTCGACAGGACCATGAACATTGTCCCCCCGACAATTCTTTTCTCCAAACATATTGTCACATCCAATCCTTTCGGTATACCATGAAAGGTCGGCAAGACTCCTTGAACTCTTCCCGACATCATTGTCTCATCAAATGAATCCTCCTCTAATTTATCGGCAAGATTGGCGAATGTCTCGGGCTGTCTTTTGGAACCTTACTCCGATGACTCTAGTCTGGCCGATACATGTTCTTGTGTTCCGAGTGGTGAAATGTATGTGAGTTCGCTATGACCTCACACCGTCATGCCGATAACCATTGTCCTACCGATAGAAACTTTGAACCCGTGTATTCTTGACATGTGTCCTCATCTGCATGACACAACTGATTTCTTGTCAATAAACTGAAAGAGATTTCCATTAGTATTGGTGAGACCTGCATTAACTTATGCCAATATGTTTCAAATATTAAATATTCTGGGTTAGATAAATTTTATGTGATCATATGATAAAAATTGACCTAGACCTTGGTGAGTATGTTATGTGAAGAAAGCTTCAGGAATCTTTGGGAAACTAATGAGCATGAATGGCCACTGAGATTTTTAAAAAATTTTATAGTTCTAATATTCTTGTCGCTAAAATATTGGTTGAAAAGTCTTGTAGCCCACAACCGAACAACTCGTGCTAACCTCTTGCCTTCAAAATTGTTTATAATGTTCTCATAAATTTTAAGTAACCATTTAGGGGTTCTTGAAGGTCTTGAATTTGTAATATGTCTTTCTTCCACACAAGGTTCTTCATTTCTCATGTAATCTGGTGAAACATATTTTACACTTGGTTCAATATTATGTTCAACATCTTCAATTCCAACATTTTCAATATCAATTTGAAAAATTTCATTCCCAATTTCAATATCATGTTCATCATTTTCACCTTGAACATATTCATTTTCCTCTTCACTTGAAAGACCATAGGGCTCAAGTTCACCAATATTTAACATACCTTGTCTTCTCTTCCTATGAGCTTATTTATCTCTTTGTCTATATGCTTCAATTTTTTCTTTTGTAAACTTTCTCTTACGTTTTTGCTTTCGACAACTGTTGCTCCCCATTATACCTCATAAAAGTTGCTAAAAAATCATTGCTTATGACTGATTTGAGTAGAAGATGCTCCAAAAATTTGATCTTTGTCTCTTCCTGTCTGAAACCGTGCATTTGTCACCTGCAAAAAGAATGTAGGGTCCATTGGAATGCACAAAATACCCACATGGGGTTTTTCTATGGCCCACAAATCCGATATCCAATAAAATCGAATATCTGATTTGAAAAACATTTTAAAATGTTTTGTACCTGTAGGATTTTAGTGCTACAAATCGGATATCCAATTTGTGCACATAGACCTAAGGGTTACTGGTAGAGGGTAGAGGGTTTAAGGGTTAAGGGTTGAGGCTTAAGGGTTAAGGGTTTAGGGTTAAGGGTTTAGGGTTAAGGGTTAAGGGTTAAGGGTTAAGGGTTAAGGGTTTAGGGTTTAGGGTTAAGGGTTAAGGGTTAAGAGTTTAAGGGTTAAGGGTTTAGGGTTAAGGGTTATAAGGGTTTAGGGTTTAAGGGTTAAGGGTTTAGGGTTTAAGGGTATAGGGGAGAGAGATAGATGGAGTGAGTGAGTGAGAGATAGGCCTAAGAGAGGGAGAGGGGGTATGAGGGAGAGACTTGAGAGAGAGAGTGGAGGGCAGAGGGTTTAAGGGTCTAGGGTTTAGGGCCTAGGGTTAAGGGTTAAGGTTAATGGTTACATGGTAGAGGGTTTAAGGGGTTAAGGCCAAGGTTAAGGGTATAGGGCATAGGGTAGAGGATTTAGGTTAAGGGTTATGGCCTAGGTTTAGGGCCATGGCCTAGGCAGGGTAGAGGGCTTCAAGGGCTTAAGGCCATGGCCATGGCCATGGCCTAGGGTTAATAGTCAAGGGTTGGAGGGCACAAGGCCTAGGCTCAAGGTTGCTGGCCTAGGGCTCCAATGGCCATGGGTACAGAGGGCTCAAGGGGCTGGCCTTAGGCCTAGGGCTTCATGGGCTCTAGGCATGTGAGGGTCATGTCAAGGGCCTAGGTCAAGGGCTATTTAGGTTAAGGGCCAAGGGCCTAGGCTCACTGCCATGGGCAGAGGTGAGGGCTCCATGGCCAAGGCATAGGGTAGAGGGTTTAAGGCCAAGGGCCTAGGGCCATGGCCATGGCCTAGGGCCTGTGGCCTAGGCCTAGGCTTGGCTGGCCTACCAGATAGGGCAGAGTGGCCTAAGGGTCAAGGGTCAAGGGCCTATGGCATAGGGCCTAGGGCAGAGGGTTATAAGGGCTCAGGGCCTGAGGGCATAGGGAGAGAGATAGATGGAGTGAGTGAGTGAGAGAGAGACCCGAGAGAGGGAGAGGGGGTACTAGAGAGAGACTTGAGAGAGAGAGAGTAGAGGGTAGAGGGTTTAAGGGTTTAGGGTTTAGGTTTAATGGTTTAGGGTAGAGGGTAGAGGGTTTAAGGGTTAAGGTTAAGGGTTAAGGGTTTAGGGTAGATGGTTATAAGGGTTTAAGGTTTAAGGGTTAAGGGTTAAGGGTTTGCGATTTAGGTTTGGTTGGTTTAGGGCAGGAGGTTGTGCTGTCAAGGGCCTAGGGTCTAGGGCCTAGGGTTTGGCTGGCCTAGGCATAGGTAGAGGGCCTAAGGGCTATGGCCTAAGAGCTTCAGGGTATAGGTTTTAGGGTAGAGGGTTATAAGGGTTTATGGTTTAAGGTTTAAGGGTATAGGGGATAGAGATAGATGGAGTGAGTGAGTGAGTGAGTGAGAGAGAGACTTGGGAGAGGGAGAGGGGGTATGAGGGAGAGAATTGAGAGAGAGAGAGAGAGAGTAGAGGGTAGAGGGTTTGAGGGTTTAGAGTTTAGGGTTTAGGGTTTAGGGTTTAGGGTTTAGGGTAGAGGTTTAGGGTTAAGTGGGTTATGGGTTACCGGTAGAGGGTAGAGGGTAGAGGGTTTATGTCTATAGTTTAAGGGTTTAGGGTATGAAAGAGAGAGAGAGAGAGAGAGAGAGAGAGAGAGAGAGAGAGAGAGAGATGGTATAGGGTTAAGGGTAGAAGGTAGAGAGATGTAGAGGGAGTGACTTTGAGAGAGATACCTAAGAGAGGGAGAGGGGGTAAGAGGGAGGGAGAGAGAGATAGAGAGATAGAGAGAGAGAGTAGAGGGTTAAGGATAGAGGGTTTAAGGGTTTGGGATTTAAGGGTTAAGGGTAGAGGGGAGAGAGATAGATGAAGTGAGTGAGAGAAAGAGAGACCTGAGAGAGGGAGAGGGAATAAGAGGGAGAGACTTGAGAGAGAGAGAGAGTAGAGGGTAGAGGTGTTGAGAATTTATGTCTCAACTTCCAGCTTGAAGTCCTCATTTTCTTGCCTTGGTGATATTTTGTGTTGTCTGCAAGTTCTGCTGGAGGCGGAACCGGGATGGAACTTGGCATTGACCCTTTTGCCTAGTTCTAAGTTTCTATTTCTTTCCATCTCCAGCTCCGCTTCCTACCATTTGTTCTCTTCGCTTCACTTCGCAGTTTCTAGCAGAGGAGGAACCAGATTTGGAATCTGGCAATGTCCGTTTGCCATGTTCTTGTTTCTATTTCCATTCCGGCTCCAGATCCGATTCTTGCTTTTATGATCTGGTGTTTCTGACTGCTTGGATTTTCCTCGGGATGAGTTCCTCCATTTCGTTTTGGTCCAGGTTTGTTGTTCCCTGCAGTTGGCGGAGGCGGAACCAAAATCGGTTTGTTTCATGAACTTGGCTTTTCTGGTGAAGTCATTCTTGGTCTGATTCTGACTCCGACTCCGGTCGTGTGGTTTTTGATCTTGGTTTGACTTCAGGTTGACTTCCTCCAGACAGATCTGTCTCTGGCTTGTTCCTTGTTGTGGGCGGAGGCAGAACCAAAATGGTTCTTGAACTTGTGGTTTTTTGGTGGAGTCCTATTTCGTCTCTCGTTTCGACTCCGGCTTTGGCAATGTTTGAAAGGCTTGGAAGTCTTGGATGTGCTTGGTGTCTATTTGACCATTTTGGTCATTCTTTCAATTGTGATAGGCAATGGGTTTTGGACATGTGGCACTTGCCTGAATGGTGATTGGATAGAAACCGAAATAGTTATTGTGGTAGTTGCATTGTCAACCAAGGGTGGCGAACTGAACCCATTTTGGGTGTTGGCTTTGAATGCAAAGTCAGCTCGTTGCAGGGAAATCTATCAGGTCCGACCAATTGCGTGATTTGAGGATGGACTTCAATGTTGTGTAGGACTCTTTTGAGTTGGCTACATATGGTTGAGAGATATGATATTTCTAATAAGTTGCAGAATAGGTTGAAGAGTAGAAGGAGAAAAAGGATGTGAGTTCTTGAAGAGAGGTGGTTCGAAGTGTATGTTGAGAAAACATTGTAATAGTGATTTCGAATCCCTCTGGGCGGTTGTAAGCTATACGGAGAAGACTATAAATTGTATGTATTTGTTTCAATACTGTAATAAAATAGTCTTGTTCTTGTGTGGTGGGTTTTTGACCTGAAAGGTTTTCCCACATAAAATCTCTTTGTCAATCTATGATTACTTTGTTCTTTTGTTATTCGTTTTATTGGTTGTATTCATCTCAAGTAGTTTTAGAAGCTATTAGAATCAGTTTATGCTTCTCTCCTCTATTGTATTGGCATTAAGGGAATGTATTCTGCACTGTTGGGTCATTAGATCCGCATCCTTTTTCCCTTCAAAGTGGTATCAGAGCTTGGCCAGTTGTGTTATCCTTGTTAGGGTGAATTAGTTTTTTGCACTAATACTATTTTAGTGGGAGTCTTGCATTGTTAAACATGTTTCTGTTTTGAGATGGCGAGTACATCTGGTAGGATAGATATTGAGAAGTTTAATGGTAGCAACTTTGAGTTATGGAAACTCAAGATAGAAGACTTGCTTGTGGATAGAGACCTCTGTATTGCAGTGTCTAGAACTAAGCCACAAATCTCAACCCAAGAAGCTTGGGATCTTGTTGATAGAAAAGCAAGGGGTTTGATAAGACTAAGTCTAGCCGATTTTGTGCTCCTGAACGTTCATGAGGAGACGTCTCCAGCTGCTTTGTGGAAGAAGTTTGGTGACATTTATCAGGGAAAGTCTCTGGTAAATAAGTTATTCTTGAGGAAGAAGTTGTACTCCTTGAAGATGGACAAAGGTGCATCTATTGCAGACCATCTGAACTCGTTTAATATGAGTGTCACTCAGCTGGCGTCTGTAGGTGTAAAGATTGAGGAGGAGGATTGTTGCATGCTCCTATTGTGTTCGTTACCTGACAGTTGGGATCATCTTGTGATGGCTATTGGAAGCACAACCACTTCTTTCAAGATGGATGATGTGGTTGCTTTGCTTCTATCTGAAGAAATGCGAAGGAAACATTCTGAGATGGCCAAAGAGGCTCTTGTTGTTCGAGGTAGACCAAAGGAGAAAGGCAAAAAGAAAGACAATAAGTCAAAATCCAAGTCTAAAGGGAGATCAAAGTCTCCTGGTAAAAAGTTCAAGGTGAAGTGCTGGAACTGTGGGCAACCTAGCCATATTAGGAAGGACTGCAAGGAGAGGAAGAAGAAGAATGCTTCTGACAACAAATCTTCTCAAAGTGATGCAGATGCCTTCATTGTAGCAGCCTTGACAACTCAGGCATTAGATGATGTCTGGCTAGTTGATTTAGGTGCATCTTTTCACATGACATCTAATAGAGATTGGTTCTCAAAGTATGAGAAGTATGATGGTGGAAAGGTATACTTGGCAAGTGATTCAACGTTGGAGATTGTTGGCAAAAGAAGAGTCAGAATTCTGTTTCCTGACGGAAGAGTCAAAGGAATAGGTGGTGTACTTCACATCCCAGGTTTGGCTCGAAATCTTCTTTTTGTTAGTAAGTTAAATGATGCTGGTGTAGAAGTTTCATTTTCTAGTAAGGGATGCAAAATGGCTAGAGGTGCAATGGTGTTGGTGAAGGGTGTTCGTACTAGCACTCTGTACAAGCTGGATGCATGTCCAGTTCTTCGTAACAGTGCCTCTATAAAGTCATGTAATTATGCACCTATAGAGAAAGATGAAGACTCTTCTCCATCTGCAAATGCTTTGGAGGTAAAACTCCCAGCAGAGAAGACTATGTTATGGCATCATAGACTTGGTCACATTGGTGAGAAAGGTTTAAAAACCTTGAAGAACAAAAACCTTGTAGAAGGGCTTGATGATCGTAACCTTGAGTTCGATTTCTGTGAACATTGTATCTATGGAAAGCAACACCATGTTTCTTTCTCCTCCAGTCCTCACAAATCTTCTCGTATGCTGGATTATGTTCATTCTGATATGTTTCGTCCAGTTAATGTTCCTTCATTATCGAAGTCTAGATATTATGTTTCTTTTATTGATGATTGTTCGAGAAGGGCATTTGTATACTTTCTAAAAAGTAAATCAGAAGTGTTCAGTCGGTTTAAAGAGTTCAAATCTTTGGTAGAAAATCAGACTGGAAGGAAAATAAAGTGTTTAAGGATAGACAACGGAGGTGAGTTTTGTTCTACAGATTTTGAAAGGTATTGCACTAATCATGGAATTAAAAGGCATAAGACAACCCCCTACACTCCACAGCAAAATGGAGTTGCTGAAAGGTTCAACAGGATGTTGATGGAAAAGGCAAGGAGTATGCTGAGTGGTGCTGGTTTGGAGCAGAAGTTTTGGGCTGAGGCTATGGCTACAACATGTTATCTAATAAATAGATCTCCTTGTTTAGCTCTTGTTGACAAGACACCTTTGGAAGCATGGTTAGACAAGAAACCCTCTCTAAGGCATGTCTGGGTCTTTGGCTATGAGGCATATGTTCATGTGTCGAATGAAAAGAGATCTAAATTGGATAACAAGGCTGTGAAATGTATTCTCATCAGCTATGGAGTTGGTGTGAAAGGATACAAGCTTTGGAACCCTGTTATTGAGAAGGTTTTGTATAGCAGAAGCATGATATTCCGTGAACTGAAACCTCTAGTAAGTGATCAACAGATTGAGGCAAATCAGAGTGACAAGAAGAAGGATGCAATTGAGATTCCCCAAACTCCAGAAAGGGAAGAGTTGCATGGTGTACCTGAGATTGAGGAGAGCTCAAGCAGCTCTGGGAGTTATGATGATGAAGAACAACCTCAATCTCTAAGGAGATCTAGATGAGAAAAGAGGCAACTAGAAAGGTATGGTTTCTTTATGTTAGATTCAAATTGTGCTTATGCTTTAATAACTAGCACTGATGAACCTAGGACTGTGAAAGAAGCAATCAGCATGGCTGATTCAAAGTCTTGGCTAGAAGCCATGAATGAGGAGATGGATTCCTTGAAAAAGAATGATACCTGGAAGTTGGTACCACTGCCTAAGGGCGAAAGCCTATTCGCTGTAAGTGGATATTCAAAAGGAAGACAGGCCTTGATGGCAGTGTGGAGAAGTATAAGGCATGACTGGTTGCAAAGGGTTTTTCCCAAGTTGAGGGAATTGATTATGGAGAGATCTTTTCCTCTGTAGCAAAGCTGAGATCCATCAGATTTTTGTTGTCATTGGTAGCTGTGTATGACTTTGAAATTGAGCAGATGGATGTGAAGACAACATTTCTCCATGGTGAGCTAGAAGAAGAAATCTTCATGTCCCAGCCTGAGCATTTTGTTGAAAGAGGTAAACAAAATCTAGTTTGCAAGTTAAATAAATCTCTCTATGGTCTAAAGCAATCTCCTAGAATGTGGTACCAAAAATTTGACACATTTGTGTTGTCAATTGGGTTTGTGAGATCAAAATCTGATCATTGCATCTATTATAAATGTGAAAATGATCGTGTGCTTGTTATTACTCTGTATGTGGATGAAATGTTATTCATTGGTAATAGCAAGACTATGATTTCTGACCTTAAAACTCAATTGTCTGCTAAGTTCGAAATGAAAGATCTTGAAGCAACAAGGTACATTCTTGGAATGGAGATAACCAGGGATAGAACAAGCAGAAAGCTTTGGCTCAGTCAGAGTAAGTATGTGAAAACAGTTCTAAAGAGGTTTAGCATGAATGACTGCAAGCAGCTAGTTGTTCCAATCATGCAAGGATTGAAACTATCTACTGAAGATTGTCCAAAGTCTGCTACTGAGATGGAGGACATGACCAGTGTGCCTTATGCAAGTGCAGTAGGTAGTTTGATGTATGTTATGGTCTGCACAAGACCAGACATTGCCCAAGCAGTGGGAGTTCTAAGCCGGTTCATGGCAAATCCAGGGAGATCACATTGGGATGTTGTGAAGAGAGTGTTCAGGTATTTGAAGGGTACTTCAAATTATGCTTTGTATTACCATGGCAGTATGGTTGCATCACAAAGGACTCTTAGCATTCAGAGATATGTTGATTCTGATTGGGTAGGGGACATTGACAAAAAAAGATCCACCAGTGGATACACTTTCATGCTTAATAGTGGAGCAATCAGTTGGATGAGTAAGCGACAAGTTGTAGTTGCTTTATCCACGACAGAGGTAGAGTACATGGCAGCCACTCATGCTTGCAAGGAGGCAGTGTGGCTGAGGCGTTTGTGTTCAGACATTGGATTTAATGCTAGGCAGATTTCTATCTGCTGTGACAGTCAAAGTATCATTTGTTTGGTAAAGAATCTGACCTTTCATTCCAGGACCAAGCAAATAGATGTGCAATATCACTTCGTGAGGGATATGGTTGAAGATGGCAAGGTCAGCTTGGAAAAGGTTGACACCTTGAAGAATGTTGTAGATGCCTTGACAAAGCCGGTTAGCATAGACAAGTTCAGATGGTGCACAAAATCGATGGGTCTTGGGGCCTATGATAGACAATAAGGTTTGATGTTTTGAGGAAGCTGGAAGTGTTTGCCAAGTGGGAGCTTGTTGAGAATTTGTGTCTCAACTTCTAGCTTGAAGCCCTCGTTTTCTTTCCTTGGTGATATTTTGTGTTGTCTACAAGTTTTGCCAGAGGCGGAACTGGGATTGAACATGGCATTGACCCTTTTGCCTAGTTCTAGGTTTTTGTTTCTTTCCGTCTCTGGCTCCGCTTCCTACCATTTGTTCTCTTTGCTTCGCTTCGCAATTTCTAGCGAAGGAGGAACCAAATTTGGAATCTGGCAATGTCTGTTTGCCATGTTCCTGTTTTTGTTTCCGTTTCGGTTCTGGATCCGATTCTTGCTTTTACGATCTAGTCTTTCTGACTGCTTGGATTTTCCTCAGGATGAGTTCCTTCATTTCGTTCCGGTCCAGGTTTATTGTTCCCTGTAGTTGGCGGAGGCGGAACCAGAACTGGTTTGTTTCATGAACCTAGATTTTCTGGTGAAGTCATTCTCGGTCCGATTCCAACTCCGACTTCGGTTGTGTGGTTTCCGATCTTGGTTTGACTTCCTCCAGACATATCTGTCTCTGGCTTGTTCCTTGCCATGGGCGGAGGCAGAACCAAAATGGTTCTTGAACCTGTGGTTTTTTGGTGGAGTCCTATTTTGTCTCCCGTTCTGACTCCGACTCTGGCAGTGTTTGAAAGGCTTGGAAATCTTGGACGTGCTTGGTGTCTGTTTGACCGTTTTGGTCGTTCTGTCAATTGCGATAGGAAATGGGTTTTGGACACGTGGCAACTGTCTGAATGGTGATTGGATAGAAACCAAAATAGTTATTGTGGTAGTTGCATTGTCAACCAAGGGTGGTGAACTGAACCCATTTTGGGTGTTGGCTTTGAATGCAAAGTCGGCTCGTTGCAGGGAAATCTGTCAGGTCCAACCAGTTGCGTGATTTGAGGATGGACTTCAATGTTGTGTAGGACTCTTTTGAGTTGGCTACATATGGTTGAGAGATATGAAATTTCTCATAAGTTGTAGAATAGGTTGAAGTCGTGGGTTGAAGAGCAGAAGGAGAAAAAGGACGTGAGTTCTTGAAGAGAGGTGGTTCGAACTGTATGTTGAGAAAACATTGTAATAGTGATTTCAAATCCCTCTGGGCGATTGTAAGCTATACAGAGAAGACTGTAAATCGTATGTATTTGTTTCAATACTGTAATACAATAGTCTTGTTCTTGTGTGGCGGGTTTTTGACCTGAAAGGTTTTCCCACGTAAAATCTCTTTGTCAATCTATGATTACTTTGTTCTTCTATTATTCCTTTTATTGGTTGTATTCATCTCAAGTAGTTTTAGAAGCTATTAGAATCAGTTTATGCTTCTCTCCTCTGTTGTATTGGCATTAAGGGAATGTATTCCACACTGTTGGGTCATTAGATCCGCATCCTTTTTCCCTTCAAGAGGGTTTAAGGGTAGAGGGGAGAGAGATATAGGGAGTTAGTGAAAGAGGGGGAGGGAGGGAGTGCAAGAGAGATAGAGGGTAGAGGGGGGAGAGATAAGAGTGATTGAGTGAGACTTGAGAGAGAGAGAGAGAGAGTAGAGGATTTATGGGTTTAGGGCTAAGGGTTAAGGGTTATAGAGGGGAGAGAGATAGAGGGAGTGACTTTGAGAGAGAGACCTGAGAGATAGAGAGGGGGTAGAATGGAGAGACTTGAGAGAGAGAGGGAGTGGGATAGTGATAGAGGGTATATAATTATCTAGGTTATATAGGGTTAATGGTAAAGGGTAGAAGTTTTAAGGGTTAAGGGTTTAGGGTTTAGGGTTAAGGGTAGAGGGAGAGATATAGAGGGAGTGAGTGAGTGAGAGAGACCTGGGAGAGGGAGAGAGGGTAGAGAGAGAGAGAGAAAGGGTTAATGGTAGAGGGTAGAGGGTTTAATGGTTAAGGGTAGAGGGGAAATAGATAGAGGGAGGGAGTGGGAGAGAGATAGAGGGTATATATGGTTAATGGTACAAGGTAGAGGGTTTAAGGGTTTAGGTTTTAGGGTTAAGAGTAGAGGGGAGAGAGATAGAGGGAGTCAATGAACAAGGGGGAGGGAGGGAGTGGGAGAGAGATAGAGGGTAGAGTGGGGAGAGATAGGAGTGATTGAGTGAGAGACTTGAGAGAGAGACAGAGAGTAGAGGGTAGAGGGTTTACAGGTTAAGGGTTTAGGGCTAATGGTTAAGGGTTACAAAGGGGAGAGAGATAGGGGGAGTGACTCTAAGAGAGAGATAGAGGGAGTGAATATGAGAGGTTAGAGGGTTAAGGGTAGAGGGTAGAGGGTTTAAGGGTTTAAGGTAGAGGGGAAAGATGTAGAGGGAATGACTCTAAGAGAAAGACCTGAGAGACGGAAAGGGGGGAGAATGGAGAGACTTGAAAGAGAGAGGGAGTGGGATGGTGATAGAGGGTATATAGATATCTAAGGTATAGGGTTTATGGTAGAGGGTAGAAGGTGGCGGCTTAAGGCCTAAGGGTTAAGGGCCTAGAGTTTAGGTTAAGGTAGAGGGAGAGATAGAGGAGTGAGTGAGAGAGAGAGACCCCAGAGAGGGAGAGAGGGAGGGCTAATGGTAGAGGGCAGAGGGATGGGTTAAGGGTAGAGGGGAAAGATAGAGGAGTGACCTAAGAGAGAGGAGTGGGAGAGAGATAGAGGGTATATATGGTTAATGGCACAAGGTAGAGGCTCTAAGGGTTTAGGGTTTTAGGGAAGGGTAGAGGGGAGAGAGATAGAGGGAGTCAATGAAAGAGGGGGAGGGAGGGAGTGGGAGAGAGATAGAGGGTAGAGGGGGGAGAGATAGGAGTGATTGAGTGAGAGACTTGAGAGATAGAGAGAGAGTTAAGAGGGTAGAGGTTGTAGAGGGGAGAGAGATAGAGGGAGTGAATCTGAGAGGGTAAAGGGTTAATGGTGGAGGGTAGAGGGTTTAAGGGTGTAGGGTAGAGGGGAAAGAGATAAAGGGAGTGACTCTGAGAGAGATGAAGAGGGGGTAGAATGGAGAGACTTGAGAGAGAGAGGGAGTGGGATAGTGATAGAGGGTATATAGATATCTAGGGTATATAGGGTTAATGGTAGAGGGTAGAAGGTTTAAGGGGTTAAGGGTTTAGGGTTTAGGGTTTAGGGTAGATGGAGAGATATAGAGGAGTGAGTGAGAGAGAGAGACCTGAGAGAGGGAGAGAGGGTAGAGAGAGAGAGAGAAAGGGTTAATGGTAGAGGGTAGAGGGTAGAGGTTTTGAGGGTTAAGGGTAGAGGGGAAAGAGATAGAGGGAGTGACTCTGAGACAGACCTGAGAGAGGGAGAGGGGGTGGGAGGGAGAATTGAGAGAGAGAGGGAGTGGGAGAGAGATATAGGGTATATATGGTTAATGGTACAGGGTAGAGGGTTTACAGGTTTAGGTTTTAGGGTTTAGGGTTAAGGGTAGAGGGAGAGATATAGAGGGAGTGAGCGAGAGAGAGGGGTGAGTGAGTGAGTGAGAGACCTGAGAGAGGGAGAGGGGGTTAGGAGAGAGAAACTTGAGAGAGCGAGAGTAGAGGGTAGAGGTTTAAGAGTTAAGGGTTTAGGGTTAAGGGTAGAGGGGAGAGAGATAAAGGGAGTCAGTGAAAGAGAGGGAGGGAGTGGGAGAGTGATAGAGGGTAGAGGGGAGAGAAATAGGAGTGATTGAGTGAGAGAGAGATGGAGAGAGAGAGAGGGAAAGAGATAATATTTAGATATTTTATATATTAGTAATATATATATTTAAATATTTATACATTAACTAAAACATTGAAATAATATTTAAATATTATACATAATAATATAATATATTATATATTAAATACATAATTCGGTAAGAGATTATCATAAATTGTCTATTATATATTACATTATAAACTATATTGTATATTATATATTAAATTATAAAATTTATTGCATTTTTAAAATCATATATTATAAATTGTATAATATATTTTAAACTCATATCTAAAACATATAAGATATCGGATTATCCGATTTGAATCCGATATCTGATATGTCTAACACAAAATTTAATGCCTAGGGATTAGCCTCGGGCTTGCTTTGGAATTTGGTTCGGACCTACCAATCCTAAGAAGTTAACACAAAAAATGTGTTTAACAACTTTCCTTGCTTTTCCAGACTTCATCCATGTGGCTAACGACTTTTTTTTACCCAAAATTGATGAAACGAAAAGGCTTTGTAAAGGACCTTCTCAGATTTCCACCAATATAAATTATATCCTTTACTTTGAATATAATAAATAATTATTATTCATTTTCTATTAGAATTACAACTAAAGTCCTGATTGATAGCCTAATTGAAAAACATCTATAGCATTCAAACGGTATCACATTTTTTGAATCCAAAACTTGTGTCACATTCTATAATTTTCATACTATAGAATTAAAAGAAAAAAATGAATTTCATGAAGTTTTGACCAAGTTAAGGTGGTCAAATATATGAGTTTTTATATTTTTTAAAAGTTCTAATAAAAAAATTCATAATTAATTATTTACTTGGAAAAAAATTACAAAAAAATATGCATCACATCCGAACATGAGTCCTCTACTTATATCTAAAACTTTATAAAAACTAATTATGATTTTATTATGGTTAGGGTGGTTAGATAGACACCTACTTATTTTTTCCCTGAAATTTAAGTACTACTACATTAAAATTTCAATTTTTCACCAAATAGGATTTTTTTTAGAAAAATAAACCTAGTAGTTTATAAACTACATTCAATTTTCCACATATTCTATTCTTACATTTTTTTAAAATAATATAGATAACTTATTCAAGTTCTTACATCAAGTTGCCTAGCTCTCTGAATTTTCATTGCCACTTAAGGGCCTATTTTTTCCATGATGATCCTGCACATACCCAACACACTGTCACACTTTTTGAGGGTTTTATCAAGTGGCTAAGCATGATACTAAACATAATTAAACTTAATTATGCCTTGTTTTGAGTGTTGTAAAGTGATGTAACACACTTTCATATTCCTCTAGGTTTGTCATTAACAATTGGGCTTTCTTATGCTTTAGCTGGCCCTATTTTGCATCCACAAGCCTCATTTATTGTATCTTTTCCAGGATAATCCGAACACCAATCATTGACCAATAATAATTCAGGTGTTCTTGGGTTGTGTGGCCCAAATTTAGTGTTTGGGACTCATTCGCCACGTTGGGAAAATGAGTCACACCTAGGTCTTTTTGGCCCTGATGTAGGTTTCACACATTTCTAGACACTTTTCATTTTTGGTCCCATACATTATGTGTGATGGGACACATTCGCCACCTTGGGAAAATGAGTCTTGTGTGACCAAAATTCAAATTTAATTCAAATTTTTAGTGGGATTTTATTCTCCTAGATCTAATGTCGGCTTGTAGTGTTGTAATTTTGGGAATTCTTGCATAATTGAATATAAATACAAGGTTCTCTCACTCATTTTCACCAAAGACTTTTGTGAGAGCATCCTTATAGCATAATTGAGTTCGCAAGAGTACTCAAGTGCATTCAAGGGAAAATTATAAATCATTCTAGAGAATTATTCAAGTGTCAATCATCATGTCAAAGATTGCTTGCATCATGTTGTTTTAGAGCTAATAATTGTGGTGTAGGTTTTGTGATTCAAGCAAGTGCTTCATTCAAAGATCTATCAAAATCAAGCAAGATTCCAAGTCTACATCCATAGGAGCCATCATTTACATATTTGTAGTACCTTATTGCTAGGGTTTGGTGAGTTGCAACATTGTCATTTGTTCATTCATCATTCTCCCTTCATATATGCTTTCATTTCAAGGTTTAATTATGAATAGGGGGTTTGACCAAGGCAAACCCCTATTCTCTAACCCCACAAATTTTTTCCCTCTTCCTGTGTGTGATTTACAGGGCTAGGCTATAGATTTGTCAAGAAGCAAAGTTGTCATCAAGCCTTGGAGAATCTTGGAGAAGACCTACAAGTGGTATTTTGCAGATTCAGATCTAGAAAACGAGTCAAAAAGAGCAGAGCAAACCAAGAGGTAGAGAATTCAATTCAGAACTTCCAGAAAAGTAGAATTGGATTGATTTTCCACTATTGGCAAATGAGTCCCACTATATAGGCCTGACAGAGGTTTTTATAGATTTGGATACCTTATGGCTGAAACCTTTTTCTACACATTTTCTCAAAAATTGGATTGATTCACCCAGCTTGGTGAATGAGTCCTAGTCAACATAAACATATGATTTTTGAGTGATCTGACCTTAGTCCTACCTTCTTCAGTCTTCCAAGTGCAAACTTCTAGTTCCATAGCTTTTTTACTATATTTTGTTCATCTTTCTAGGTCATTTTGTATATCACATTATGTTTTACAACTCATTGTCTTTTCCAAGTTTAGCGAACCCTTCATTACATATCATTCAACCTCTAGGATAACCCTATTGCAAAAATCTCAATCTCCTTTGCATTGAGATCTCTAGGGTTACCCTTGAGTGGAATCCCTTGGTTGGTGATTGGGTGTGAATACATATCATTCCCCCAAACACCTCTACCTTTTTAAGAGGTTCCACATCCAAATCCGATTGGTCTCCATAACAAAACATGTAGTGGCTTTTGAGAAGACCTGTGAGATGGGTTGGTGGAAGGCTATTTTTAAATTTGAGTCTTTGATATTGGTTTCTCTTATAAGAAACAATGATTTTTAGGAGTCCTCCTTTATGAATTAATCTTTAGTGTACTAGATCCTTCATCCCTCTTTCAAGTTTGAATATATTTTCTTTGCTCATATTCCTAGGGAATAAAATTATTTAGCAATTTAACTAGACAAATGAGATCTAGAGGAAAATCATCATTCATATTTTTTTTAGTTTGGATTAATGCATTCTAATAAATCCTCTCAACTTTTCTATCTTATTCAAAATTACTAGAATGTGTAGATTTAAGAGGTTTTATTCTTTCAATATTCATGGTGATTTGAGTTCTTTTGGCTTCTATAGGTTGTAGTATAGGGGCAAAATTCTTGGGGTTTTCCTTCTTTACATAAGTCCCAATCACAATCCTTGCACTCACATGTCCTTTCATGATCCAAGTATACATTCTTCTATGTTGAGCAAAAAACATTTCATCACTAAAATATGTTTGCACTACTCTCATACATTTCCCACCTTCTAAACTAAATTTTATCAATTCAACCTTCATCATAATGTCTATGTCATTCATTTGATCTGCATATAATATCCACTACCTCTTTTCCACTCTTTGTGACAATTTCGTCACTATCTAAGAAAACTAACCATCTTTTCTCAACATATGATTCTTTCACAAGATTAAGAAGTGTGAAAGGAAAATTTAGTTTCTTAGCAAAAGTACTTGATAAATACTATCATCTATACCAAAAGTTTAGTATGTCCAAGAATGAAAGTTTGAACCAATGTATTTTTTGTGTGGCATCCTCATATACCTTTTTTTATGCTTCTATATATGTTTTCTTTGTGCTAGAGAAGTGCCCTATATATATATAATTTTGATATCTTTGTGCAATTGTAGTAATTGTTCAAATTCACACTTCTCCTTGAGCTTGTGAGTTGGAGGTTTAGCATACAAAAATATAAGTTTTTATTAACTTTTTGTTTCTCCCCCTACAAATAAACAAAAGTAAAGGTATTAAAATAATATAAATTGAAATGGTAAAATTTTATAAAAATAATAAATTAGTAAATATTAAAAGGTAACTTACTTTAGCCCCTTAATGGTCTAGAATATCCAAGTATTCTAGAATAACTTCTACAGTTGACATATCATATACCTTGAAGATGACTTTTGTTACTTTATATTGCATAAATGAATGTACTTTTATGCCCCATAACATCACAAGTGATAACGAGGCTCTACTAATGATATTTCCTTCATTGTTTAGAAGAATAAAATGTGCATTAGTTTCTTTGATGCTTTGAATTATTAGAGGATTGAGAAGAGCTACCAAGGAAATGTAGCAAAAATGTCCTTATATAAGTGCCAACTCCATACTTTTCATTGCTTTATTGGGGAATCCAAACTCCTTGAAAATTGAAGCTTTGAAGATCTTTGTAGATTTTTTGTATTTTTGTATGTTCTAGAGTATTTAAAGCACATATAAAGAGACATACATGTTTTCCCTATAATTGATCTATATAAGCCTACATCAAATTGCATGAAATTAAATATATAATTATATAATTTGTAATATTAATATAAAAATTTTAAAAATAAAAATCCTAATGAATTTAAAATAATAACAATTATTATTAATATTTGGCAATAAACAATACATTTTAAACATCATCTAAGTTGAATCTTTAACCTATTAAAAAATATATTTTATTTTAAAATTATGCACGAAACAATTTACTTTGACAACTGAAATCCCACGATTATTTTTTAACTATATTTTTCTTCAAATTATAAAACCTTAAATTTAGTTGCCTAGATGCATTGGTGGATTTTCACAAGCACTATGAAACATACCTCTTTCATATTGCAGTCAACAAAGTGATGTATGCCCATTTTCTTCAATTCTTGCACCAAAATTTTAAACATACTTCCCCTAGATCTGGGGATTGGATGAACCTCTCATTTTCTCCTTCTTCATATTACAAGAGGTGTACAATACAAAAATGACACAATTCATTGAATCATTACAAAAATTTCATTACCATTACAAGGGAGACTGGCAGTGGATGATCATGATGGTCCATGAAGGCCCTAAGTCGGGTGCTTGAGCAGGAGGTAAATTGAATTGTATAAAGTAAGAGCGAAGAAGAAAAGGGAATCACCCAAATCCTTCCTCGAAAAACCCCAAACTCAACAATGATTCATCTATCATATCACAAACCAGACCATACCTCATAACAACCAATGCAAGAGCTTGTACTATAGAAGAAGCTAGTTCAACTTTGGGAAAGACTCCACTAGGAGGGTCTAACCCAAATTGAAAATTATAATTCTCAAGTGCAAATTCCAATAAAGAAAGAGACAAAATGAAAGACTGAAAATAACATATTACTAGTTAGCACCTTCACCAACTCTTTATCAAACAAAATTTCTATGCAATCGGATAGGAAAATAGAAATTGCCTCATAAAATAGAGCATGGGAGTTGTTTTGAATCCATTCCCTACCCACAATTGTTCTTATAGCCTCCTCAATAGGTACACAATGAATAGTGAAAACGATACCCATCTTTTATCTATTGTATGCTTTGTTGCTTATTTTCTCCCAAAAACATTTGGGTAGCATACCATGGAAACTTCACAATATCATAGTGAAATTGTGAATAGAGAAGAGAGAAAGTAAATATGTTATAAATGATATGAAGATCATCAAGTTGGTGAATTATATATAGAATGAAGACATCAATACTTAGCACTTGAGAATTTAATTCACCACAAGTCACACATGTTGATGTGACAATATTATTTCGTCAAAAATGAGTCATGACTTTAAGTGATTTAATAATAATGCACCTAAATAAAAGATCAACCATTGATATTTTCAAATCTAATGGTTCTAGGGTTATTTTGGAGGTTTGAATTCGTAAGTCTAGCACTTCAGATATTTCCTTTTGAAATGCAACTAAAGTCGTACATCGAACATTTATCGAAAAATTAAGTTGCACAATAATACACATAGTTACTATCAGTGCAATTTTAACTTCTCGAGTATATTAATGTTATATTAAAATATTAAACAATATAACTCGTATTTACTAGTCATTAAGTTGCACTAACATATGGCTTCAGACATAGTACTTCGCTCACTGGCTGACTTCTAATCAGAACTTATAATATGTTGACACTTGTCTTCCATTTTGGAGAATTTATGTAGGAATTTAGGTGTGTAGAAAATGTGTCCCCAAATAGAACAATATATATATCATTTTATATTTTCACCACCCATGCTATGATTTTTATTAGCATACCAATTTAATTCGCCAATGAAATTTTTTTATTGGTTTGAAAATAGGTTTAATTCACCAATGAAAATAGGTGTAATTCGCAAATGAAAATATTTTATTGGTTTGAGTACAGGTTCTATTGGCCAATAAAAATATTTTTTTGGTCTGAAAACATGTTTAATGCACCAATAAAAATATTTTATTTGTTTGAATACAAGTTTTAATCACCAATGAAAATATTTTATTGGTTTCAAAAAATTATAATTCATTGGGATTATTTACAAGCTTCTAGTGATTACAAAAGAATTTCCAATTGAATTTATTATTTTTCCCAAAAAAGAAAAAAATTACCAATAAAAATAATATTTTTGTTGGGAAGTATACAAGATTCGCCAAGTTTTTATACCTTTTTTGGGGGAGGTTCTTAAAGTTATCCCTACTCTTTTTCATCCCTTTGAATTAACCTTTTTGATAAGACGGTTGGTCAATTGTGGTTGAATTTAAGACTTCTCCTTTCTTAGTGAATTCTCAAATATAGGGCTAGAAGGATTCTAGTAGCTAGCCTATATGTGGTTCACCTAAAGCTAAAAATACCCTCTCATCCATTCTTAAGGACCATTCTCAATGTTTTATAAAGGAATATGACTCTCTTTATTTGGGTTATAATTCCAAAGGGGCTTATTTAGTGACTCTTGGATATCAATTTTTAGAGAATAAAAGAGATGGTAATAGAGATATTCAATGGTGGAGTAAATTATGGAATAAATTCAACTAACATGAGTGCAATCTTTTATTTGGTTACTATGTTAAAATAATTGTCTTACTTGGGATAATCTCATAAAGAGAGAAATCATAAGCCGTTGAAAATGTGTTCTATGTAGAAATAATGAAGAAAGTGTTTCTCTTATTTTCTTTAAGTTTACTTTCTCTTTGGGTATTTGGAGAGATTAGTAGCAGCAATAGAATCAACCAATTATTCATGTTTCATATTTAACTAATATTTGGGTAAGTTTATGATGCCTTCCTATATCATCTTATTTATTTATAATTTCTTGAGATACTGATTCTATTTTTATTCTTTATAATATTTGGTTAGAGAGGAATCAAAGAATATTTCAAGGTTACCAACATCTTCTCGAATGAGTTTGGTGAAGGTCATGGTTATGCTCACATAAAATTTCTACTAAATATTTTTCAATCTGTCTTATATTCATTTGACTCTCCTCTCAAGTAGACTTGGAGCTTTCAATTCTTCAATTTTTATCTAACTATAAATATTGATCTCCTAAGAAGGTGGATGGTGTGGTAAATGCTAGTGATTGTATGATCCTTTTTATTTTATTTTTGGTGATGAGTACTAGATTGTAGCCTCACACATCCTCTTTAATAGAATCATCTTGTTGCAAGCATGAAAGTGTTGTCATTGATGTCAATGGGATGTCTACTGATTGGTGTTGTCATTGATGTCAATTGTGTTGTTGCATGAAGAAAATGTCAAGGATATTGAGAAAATTGAGAAGAGGAAATAGGTTATTGTTGGTTGTGCATGTATAGTTGAGATATTGAGGAAGTGTTGTGAGTACATGGAGATAGCTTTTTGTTCCAATGTCCAGAGATGAGTTGGGATGAAGTAATAAGGTAAGATGATGTTTTTGGTACTTGATTTCCAAATGATTTTGATAAAATTTGATAAACAAAGAATATTGTGTTGTACAAGTGTTTAGAATGTGATCCAGATCATGATCCATGTTTCTTCCATATTGATGCTATGTCTGTGTGGATTTAGTAAGTTGTTTGAGGTTTTCAAAGGTTGTTATATTCAAAATTTTGGGTTCTAGATTGTTGGTGAAAGGAAGTTTTATTTACGAGTATGAGAATTAGTTTTGTAGTGTTGTACAGAGGTGTTAGGGAGAAATGAACTTTCTCCACATTTCTCTTTAGTTGCTTTTCAGAACTTTTGGTTTTGAAGGAGATTTAATGGTGTTGCTCTCCTGTTGATGTCAAGAGGATCCGTTGTTAGGTGTATCAAAAGTTTTAAAAATGTGTACATAATGTTCAAATGTGTTTTCACGGGTAACGGTTGAACTGGTGTCTAAACTACATTCGAAAATGTTCAAGTATTAATGGATGTGTAGTGTAGCTTGTAAGACTTAATTTTGGATCTTGATTAAGTGTTATTTTGGTCCCCTTTCATTCTGTGTCGCCAAAAAGTGTATACCTTGGCACTTTTTCACTCATTTTAGCATTTTTTAGTGGATTTTGGTCTTGATCACCTTGATTCAACCTTGTAAGCTTGCAATTCAATGATGACATAACGGTGTTTTACTAAGGTGTTGTGAAGTGTTGTAATGCATTTCCTCACTTTTCTAAGACCCTTTCAACACTATTTACCTAAATAATACATTCTTACAGCTTCCTAAGCCTTAAGACATAGTGTTGTAAAGTGTTGTGCTGCATTTTCACATTCATCTAGGCTTATCACCCCTCAATCAACCCTTTTTATATGCTAATTTTGTCTCTTTAATGTAATTTTAAGCCCTTATTAAAATGTGTTTTGGGAGGCAAAGCTAATAAACATTGTTAATCATCATTAAATTCTTGACCACCGCTTGGATTTTCCCAAGTGGACTAGGTTGCCACTTTGGACGACCTAGTCCTTTTAGGCATAAAAATCGAAATTAAAACATAAAACTTGTGGGAATTTTCCCCCATAACCCTAAGGTCGGCCTATCATAAGTCATTTTCAAGAAAATTAGGGTTTGACATATACAAAGAAAGGTTTTTGCCTTCATTTTTCCTCTCCTCTAGTTCATTTTTTACACTCTTGCTCTCAATCTTCAAGTTATCAAGCAACCAAGTCTTCCAAAGCAAGCAAGCAAGCATTAGGGTTTTCAGACTAACTCCATGGAGCTTCTCATGCATGTTGCAGACCAAGATCAACAAAGGATTGGTAAGTGTTCTCTAAAGTTCATCATTCCATCTTGCTTTCCTTTGATTTCATTTCATTTGGGTTTAATCACCTACAAAGGGGTTTGACTTAGGCAAACCCCTATTTATTAACCCTATCTATTTCTAGTCTTTGCATGTGTTTGCAGGTCTTTATATACAGGTTTGAAGTGCTTGGAAGGTGCTCTCAACTCATCAAAAGAACCCAAGTCAACAAAGCCCTAGTTCCAATTTGGAGACCTCTCCTTGCCCGTTTTTAGCAGAGTCTAAACAAGACACCTACTAGGAACCAGAGTGCAGACCGAGAGCTCCAATCTCCATTTTTAGGTCCTCAAAAACCCAAAAGAGGACTAGGTCACCCATAATGGCGACCTAGTCCCTCTAAGCTTATTTTTCAGGGATTTTCATATTTCTGGGCACCCATTTCATAGAAACCTGTTTCGGCAAAACTCCCAGGTTGGAGGAGTAGGTCGCCCCAGTTGGCGTAAATGTCCTTTTTCTTAGATCAAATATTTTCCAAAAGCTTTCGGGAGCATTCATTTGCAAAAAAATTTCTCCAAGTACACATGCTCTCTCCTTCTCTATTATTTTCCAGAAAACATACATTTATGGCATATAGTTGGTTAGTTTACATTAGCTTAGTTTTATTCATTTGCATTTGCATACATTTAGATTAGCATCATTTTACTTTCAGTTTCTGGCAACACATCACACACACTTATCACAACCCTCATCAATAACCCCTATCCTACCCCTTTGAATGAAATCACCAAGAACATATCAACAAAGATGAAAAAGTGTCATTCCCAAAACCAAAGTGCTTCTAGGGTGAAAAACCCTAGGAGCCTAGTAAGGGAATCCTCTTCCCTTGTTAGTATATGTTTTTGGTGGTTCACATTCCTATCCACCGTTAGAATGTTTAGGTGCCGACCTAATTTGAATTTGTAAATACAATGGATAGAATGTTGACCTTGGAGAAGATGTTTAAGGTTGAGGTTGATATAAATAAGAGTGGAGTTGTTGTGAGCTGGATGTGCATGAAGAGAGAAGAAAGATAAATGCAAGTGATGTGTGTGTAATGCGAATTTGAGCAAAGTTATGCAAACTTCAAAGTATTGGATTCCTGAATGGAATGAGCCGACAGTGTCCAAAATATTTCAAACAAGACTAAAAAAGTGTTGGAGCATTGTGTTGGATTCCTTGTTGCATTAAGAAAGTGTTCTCTGTGTAGTATTTCTCTTCTATCTTCTTGTATTTCTTTATGTGGCAGTGAGCCCTTGTTGTGAGCCTTTTTGGACAATGTGTCATATTCTGGCAGTAAGCCCCTTCATACCAGTTTTACAATTACTTATATTGTGAGCTAATCCTCATCGTGGTTTTTCCCTCATTGGGTTTTCCACGTAAATTTGGTGTTCTCTTGTGTATGGTGTTGTTATTTTAGTTTATGTTATCTGCATTTCATGATTAATCATTATAACAAAATAATAGTTTAATGAATGCATGTGGATCTGATTAGTATTGATGGTTTTGATTTTTTGATTAGATACAACTGATTCATCCCCCCCTCTTAGTTGTCTTGTTCATTCAACACATTTACAAACTCAACTTCACAAAATTGTGTAACATAGTAATCATGCATCCACATCTAACATAATCCATACATTTGGGTATGTCTCTCAAGTTTCTTCCTACATTACTATTCACACATATATTGCAATTGTACATAGGTCTATACATGCTAGTTTCTAATTAGAATAAACACCTGTATGACACATGAAGTATTCTCATTTACATTATTTGATACTATATATGTGATTGTAGTGTCCCCTTTTCAATAACTTTATGTTTGTAGACCAAAATCCCATTTCGTTCACCAATGGTGAAAATAGTGTATATTTATTCTCCCCCTTCTCCCCACATATTCCTATTCGGTTAAAAAAATTATGGTCCCAATAAGTTTCTAAGTCTACAAGTTGGAGTATTAGAATTCCCCTTCCTAGAATCCCTTCCCTTCAACCCTTTCCCCTTTCCCTTACCTTGTTGGAGAGTTAAACTTCCTTGTACTAGCATACCTCACTCTCGAATCCCAAACCTTAATGAGTACTAAGGGTTAGGTGGTATCCCCAACCTCTACGCTCTGACACTCCCAACTTTTTATATTATTTATTCCTACCTAACATTGTACAAATGCGAGCACTATTAATTGTAATTTATCACTTGGTGACCACACCAAAGGCTATTTCTCGACCCAAAAATAAGGGTCAACTCTCAAGGGCATGAATTCACATGCAAATTTAAGAAAATGATGAATTAGGTTAACAATTCAAACCAATTCAAATTGAAGATAGAAAATGGGTGTTATTTATTGGAACACCATGATCAATAACTTATTCCCTGGGTACCATTCATGTGATGGTTGTATCCATAACTACCCATGATCTGTGCATAGATCTAGGCCATTATTTGTGTGGGATCTCTCATTAACCATTGATTTGAATGATATCAAAAGGAGGGATGCATTCAAACAAGTGTTCAAATAGATATATCTAACAATGGAGATCCTCAATTTTATAGGAAACTAGAGGACAAAAACCTTTTTTTAGTTGCATGTAATTTCACTAGACATCATGAGTGAGCTCCCATAATCATGGACTAATACTACGTCAATTTCATATGGTCTACTATTTATTATAGGATTAAGAATGAAGGTATATGTTGTGTACTTACTATAATTGTCACTTCTTTTGAGAATATTATATTATTTTTTTTATTATTGTAAATCTTTGAAATATATTTTTGATCTATTTAATTTATGGTTCATGCACTATATCTATAGCTAGGTTGTTTTTTTTTTTTCAAATCACTACCAAAAAAGTAGTAGTACTATTCTCATTAATTCAAAAAACAAACTTATTACAAACCAACTTCATTCTACAGTTGTTGCAAGGACAGCTATGAGACCAGTCTCAATATCACTCATCTTGTTGATCACAGAGCTTGACAACACATTTTTGTTAGCAACTACATAATCCAAAAAACCACTTAAATCCCCACCCAGAATGACTTCCCTGAATTTCTCTGCCACAGCATGCACCTTACTATCTTCCAAGGTTATAGCTACGTCCAAAGCACCACAGACCATTCCTTCCTTAGGCTATTCTTCAATGGCAGCCAAAACCATCGTTATAGCTTTGACATGAATGCTCGCAACTAACTTCATGCACTGACGAATTGCAGCCTTGCTTCTCAGCGAGTGCAAACTATTGGTGATGAACATGCTTAAAAGCATGCCATCATGGTGATGGTCGCCATGGAGGCGATGTTCCCCTATCACCCTCCTTATGGCCACCAAGCGATCACCAGTAGCTCCTTTGAAAAGCCGACCCAGCTATGCTTCATACGTTTCCAACACGTCCTCTGTGAGCTCCTCTCTACCCGCCGAGATCTGGTAACATTTGCAAATTGTTGGAATCTCCATTCCTTGCTACTACACTGAACGCACTGGACCAAAGAACCTACCTGAAGAAAACCCAACTACCGGGGCTTTTTAAAGCAGATGACCACCTGGGAAAACGCCTTGGGATCCTTGGGAAACACCATTCCAACAGGATGCTACGGGCTTTAGCGTGGAGCAGACAAGGGACAAACCCAGGCAAAAAAAATAAACTTTACAACACCTCCCACCAAAAAAAGGATGATTCTTCATCCTCTCAAATCTAGTCCCAACCATGAATAACAGCGCGGACCAGACCGAGCATCACGCTTGTCCTTGAGGAATCGCACCTTAAAGATTTTCTGAAAGCTCATCTGCCACAGCCTGACCAACCTACTCCAAGAACCATGGATTTGCAGATTTCTTTGTCCTAATAGATTGAGCGATCCCTTCATTCGCCTACGCATCCGCCACCTTGTTGGCTTTTCTGAGGACGTGGTGGATCATGTAGTCACCAATACAATCTAGCAAAGGTGAGGACCTTGCAATCCAATTTGAAAGCATCCAACTTGGCGCTTGCCTTGAACTGTTTGCCCTTACAATGATCTCGGAATCCCCTTCAATGTCAATCGCATTTAAATTTTTATCCACGCAAAATTTTAGGCCTTCAAATAACGTTGAAGCCTTGCATCATTATTTTTACCATCCTTCAATTTTATCGAGGATGCCCACACAAGAACGCCTTAATGATCCCTAACCAAAAAAATTGCTTCGGAGGGACCAGGGTTGCCCTTCGAGGCCCCATCAAAATTAAGCTTTTATTTACTTCCTATCTTTATACACTTCCTTTTCATCAACTTGCTATTTTTGAAGAAGTTTGATTTTGGACCAATTTTTCACCATTTGTAGATTCCAACCTACAAAGAAATTATAATGATTGTTTTTTAAAATCGTGCAGAAGTGTTCACTCACCCCATTTCAATTTTTCTTATAACATCTATAGTGTAGAAAAATGTATCCCTTCTACATTTTCACACTTGTTTGGTCCCTTGTAAATTAAATGGACTTAATTGTGTCTTATTTACGGTGTTGTAAGGTGTTTTCTTACACTTTCACACTAATCTACAGTTTTTATTAATTAATTGGCCTTTTTTATGCTTTAATTAGCCGTATTTTGCATCCACAAGCCTTAATTAATACATCTTTCTGAAGATAATCCCGACATTTACCAACAACCAATCATTATTCATGTGTTTTTGGATTGTATGACCTGAATTTAGTGATCTAGGAATCATACGCCACCTTGGGTGGATGGGTCCCACCTAGGTTTTGGGGTCTAGATTTGGATTTCACATTAAATTAAACATTTCTTGAAAAATGTGTCCCAAGCTTAGCCTACTGAGACACATACGCCACAACTGGCATATGAGTCACGCTTAGCTTAGACCTAATTTAAATTCAAATTCTTGGCAGGATTTTATTCTCCTAAATCTGATGTTGGCTTGTAGTGTTGTAATTTCGAGAAATTTGGCATAATCAAGTATAAATATAAGGTTATTTCACTCTTTTTTCTCCTAGCAAGTTTACAAGTCACCTAGCAATTCAAGTATTCAAGCATTATAGCAAAATTATGATCAAGAGCATTCAAGAGTGATTATCAAGCATTTTGGAGCATTATTCAAGCATCAAGCATCATGCTTGTTTTTGAGCTATCATTTGTGATAGGTTTTATGATTCAAGCAAGCAATCAAGTCAAGATCTACAACATTCAAGAAAGAGTCAAGATCCACATTCATGCTAGCCATTTCATACATGTTTGCAGCATCTTATTCAAGGGTTCAGTGAGTTGCAACATTAAATTTGTTCATTCATCATTCCTTAATTTCATTTCAAAGTTTGATTACCAAAACAGGGTTTGACCAAGGCAAACCCTTTTCTACTAACAAAAAAATATTTTTTCCCTCTTTTTGATGTATGATTTGCAGGTCTAGGTGATTTAGGTTGAAGTTCCATTGAAGAGAAAGTTTGGGGAAAGTTGTCAAAACTTGTCATTCACATTACAAGATCACGAAAAGTCACCTACAAGTTGCATTTTAGTGATTCAGAACCAAAGATTTGGCAGGAAGGAAGTTATAGCAAAGCATTAGAGGATATCAAAGTTTTGAAGCAACCCTGATATTGGGAATAAATCACCACTTGTGGCGTATGAGTCTCAGTATACATATTTTTAGACTTTTTCTATAGATCTTGATTCAGCAGTGTTAGATTCTAGATTCTATCAAAAACCCTAATCTCGGACTGAATCACCCAATCTGGAGTATGAGTCCCAGTGAGAATTTAAGTTAAAATTTTCAAGGTTTCTAGTCTTCATTCAAGCTTCTTCAATTTCCAAGTACAACTATGTACTTTCTAAGACTTTTATTTTGCATTTCAATTTCATAATCTAGGTCATTTACTTTAGCTTTACATTGCTTGTCTTTCCAAGCCCTAGCTTGGTGGTGAACCCCTTTTATACTTCTAATCACACCCTAGGACACCCTATTGCAGATATCTTTCCCTCATTCCATCATTGGATTAAGATCTCTAAGGTATCCTTGAGTGAAAGTTAAGCGAAATAGGGATAGGTCCTAAACCCTAGTTGTTCAATATTCCCTCAAGGTGGAACCCCCCTATATTTTCCTAGGTTTCAACATCATTAACATGTGACTCTTTCTCCTTAAAAATATGACAATTTTTCTCCCACCAAATTTTCCAAACTACCATGGCCGACACCTTTGACCAGAGACCAGCCAAAGCTGAGCCTTTACCAGTCTATGGCCAAGAATAAAAAATGATTTTTACACTATTGTGAAGGGGAGCTTGTCACCCCAATTTACCATATAAGGTTTCCAAATAGGCTTGGGCATAATTAAACTCAACCAAAAAATGATTGGTCAATTCCTCGTTGCACTTACACAATAATCATCTAAATAGACCAAGCATACCGATTTTCTTTAGTCTCTCACCTTTTAAAATACGACCATGCATAACACTCCAAGAAAAAGCACCAACTTTGGGAAGAATGAATTTTTCCCAAAGCAAATCTTTTCGACAACTCTTCTTGAGATTGAATCTTATTCAGAACCTTGTACATAACCTTAGCTAAGTAAAAGCCACTTTTTTCCACACACCAACTTAAGGAATCACTTTCACATGTGAAAGAAACGTATCTACTATCTAACTCTGCAAGAATTAAGGTTCTCACACCTTTTTCCAACATTTCAAAAAAATTCCAACTGAATTCCTACTTGCCCCTTTCTCTTCTTAGATTGACATAAGATCTTACGAAATCCCCATAGATCATACTTGTCACTTGAATCGCTTCCTCCACCCCTGGCAAAGAATCCATGTGTTTATACCTATTCCACAAGTCCCACCAGAACATTGCCCGAGACCCATCTTTTGTAATCCAAGTTAAGTGCTCTGTCAATAGAGGCTTGCACCTAATAACAAAGTTCCAAATAGCTGAGCCTTATAGAGGGTTCGCAAATGTTGAAATCTGCTTCACCTCCATTGCGTCCAAGTATTTTTTCTCACAAAAGCCTACTCCACTTAGCATCGAGTTCTTTGAAGATACACCAAGGTATCTTTGCTCCCAAGGCAAAATTTTGCTTTGACACTTCCTTAAGACCTACACCACCCAACTCCTTTGGCTTAATGAGAGTACCCCAACCAATCACAAGAATGCGCTCACGTTCATGGGCCCCGTCCCATACAAATTTCCTTTGTATCACCATAATTCTTTTCGCTTATTTTTTGGGGATCTCCAAACACACCAGCATATAGATCGAAATAGCTATCAAAACTATTTGGCTATCATTAATCGCTTTGCAAAAGTTAGCCACCATCCTTTCCAATTATCGATCTTCGATTTGCATTTAGTTTCAATTTCTTCCCATAGCCTCAATTTTATTTGGCCTTCAAGCAAAGGGATGCCCAAATATTTTATTGGAAGAGATCCTCGAGGAAATCCCAAAATGTTCAATAGCCTCTATTGGAGCCTTTTGTTTGTATTTATGAAAAAAACATTTGATTTTTCCATTCACTACTTGGCCTACTTCAGAACTTAAAAGATCAATTGCCCACTTTATTTCTTGAGCTTCATCCACCAAGGCCCTACCATACAAGATAGTGTTGTTAGCAAACAATTGATGAGAGATTTCCAAAATCCCAAGAACCACTAGAATGCCACCCCACCAACCAATTGTGCATCTGTTGCAAATGAATCTACTGAACGACTCCATCATAATTATAAACAAAAATGGAGATATCGGATCTCCTTGCCTCAGACCTCTTGCCCCACTGAAGAAGCCGCAAGGTGAGCCATTAATAGCAACCGAATATCTTAGCGAAGAGATACAAAAAATGACCCACTTTAGCCACTTCTCTGCAAACCCCAAATTTTCCATTGTTTTTATCAGAAACCTCCATTGAACCCTGTCATAGGCCTTACTCAAATTGGGTTTCACTAGCAAGCCACTACTATTAGACTTCTTCAAAGAATGAACTCTTTCGTGTGAAATGATTATACCATCTAATATATTCCTACTCGACACAAACCCACTTTGTTCTAGGGAAATCATTTTTGACAACATGCAACTTTTTCAATCTATTTGCCATTATCTTTTTAATTATTTTATTAATCGCATTGCAAAGGGAGATCGAATGAAAATCTGCAAATACCTCACATTTCTCTTTCTTTGGTATCAAAACAATATCGATGTTATTTACATCCTTCAACATTGTTGTTTTCCTTTTGGATTCTTCCACCACCCTAGAAATTTATACTCCCATAAATTCCCAACAGGTTTGATAGAAAAGTGCATTAAAGTCATCATGACCTAGAGATTTCTCTGACAACATTTCAAAAACTGCCTTTTTCGAGCAATATTTCATTATCTTCTTGTGTTTTTGATCTTTGAATACCCTCCAAGATGTTGTAGTTTAATCTTTCTGCCATGTCTTTCCCGCCAAAGAGATTTTTTAAAATATTCAATGCCAATCCTCTCAATATCAATTGATTCCATAAATGTATTGCCGACCTCATTCTCAATTTTGTTGATCTTGTTCCATCTCCTCTTAATTTTTGAGGTGTGGTGAAAAAACTTTGTATTCAAGTTGCCCTCCTTTAGCTAAGTTTCGTAGGATTTTGTCCACCAAAAGCATTCTTCCTGCACCAAGATTTCATTGTAATCCATCAACAGTTTTTTCTCCTCCTTGAATTCAACATTTTTAATTTTGTCCTTTATTATTTTTTCCCCTAGCGATTCCAATTCGACCTCCAGTTTATTCTTTTCTTGGAAGATATTTTTAAATACATTTGTATTTAAAACCTTTAATCTCTCCATTCTACTAAGTTTCTTTTGAAAGACAAACATTATTGAGCCTTTCCACTAGATTGGTTCTTCCCACCAAGTCCTCATATCTTAGCCGCATTTTTTGGAATTTAAATTGACCGTTAAAATTCTTTGTTTTAAAATCCATTTGAGTTCCACTAGGAAATGATCAAAGGTAAAAATTGGTCTTACTGTTGCTTTTAGGAGAATGTTATCCTGCAACCAATCTTTGGACACCAAGAATCTATCTAGCTATTCTGCAATGTTAGTGAAACCACTTCTCCCATAGTTCCAAGTAAAAAGCCATTCAAGGTTTTGATATCCAACAGATTACTTAATTTAACAAAGTTCGCAAAATCTTTTTGGGACTAGGCTATTTTCCTAGCCCCCCCACTTTTTTCACTCGAACCAAGAATTGCATTAAAATCCCCCCACTATAGTTTTCACATTCCCTATTTAACTTTTAAGATTATCCCATACCACTTTGTTTTCTTCAGTTTTTGTGGGCCCATAGACATTAAATTTTTTAAATTTTTTTGTAGTGGCTAGTATTTATACCTTTGATTTCATCCAATTTTGATTCTTAGAGATCATTTCAAATTATACCTTTGTCGAGTTCCAAAGCATTCCCAGGCCTCTTGAGGGTTCCAATACCTCAACAAAGTCACCTTTCCAACATTTGCCAGTATCTTGGAAAAGACCCTACTTCTTGGTCATCTAATTTAGTTTCTTGAAACATCACCGGATTTTCCTTTTGTATTTCCAACTGGAGCTTGACCAATCACCTTTTTTTAGGGGCATTTAAGACCCTAACATTCCACATGAGGATCCTCATTTCCATCCAAGGTAGGGGCATAGTCCCTTCGATATAGTCATATAGGTTCTTATAAAAGGTTGATTGCTTTTCTGGGCCCCCTCCTCTCGCTTTTGTTTGAGATATTTTCTACCAAGTTTTGAGGACATCCTTGCAGTTTGACATATATGGTGTTCCTTAATTATGTCTAATTTTTCCTCTTCCTTGTGTGAGTCTTCCATATCAGACATATTCACACCACTATCTTGTCTTTCAATCAGATATTTTATTAAATTCTTCATAGATAAAAGTGGAAAATCCATCTCCTTTTTCCATTTGTGCTTCCTCCCCTAGCGTAACCATTTCCAAAGGTTCAACAACTACCAGTGCCTGATTTTTCGCACCTTGGTTTTCCTCAGTGGGATCTCTTTCCATCGTTGGCAGATTCTTCTTTTCTTTATTTTTCTCCCGCCATACCCCCCTCTTAGTTTTCGAGAATCTTTTGCAACCAGCTTTGTTATGATTTCTCCTTCCGCATCTCACATAAAAAAAGGTCAAATTTTCAACTTCCAATTATTGAGTCCAAGTTTATTTCCCATTAACCAGAAAAATCTCATTTGGAATATCTTAAATTGTGATCACTTTAATCCTTGCATAAATCAAAGATTCATATTTTCTCATGTCACCTTCAATCGTTTGTCCCTCCAAGTTTCTTTCCCATTAACCAGAAAAATCTAATTTGGAATATATTCAATTGTGATCACTTTAATCCTTGCATAAATCAAAGATTCATAGTTTCTCATGTCAACTTCGATCATTTTTCCCACCACATCTCTGATCCTTTTTAAGCAATTACCTGACTAATATTTGAAGGGGAGATTATATAATATCACCCAGGTTGGCCCTTCCAAAAAGTTATAGTTTAATGGATTAAAGTTTCTACTCCATTTATGCAGGAATAAATGGGAATCCCCTTGTTTCCATATCCCATTCCCCAATATTTCATCTCTAGTTCTCTCGTCTTCAAATACAGCCACGTAAAAGCCTTTTGGCATAAAGTTTAAAATCGGCTCGACCTTCCATGTTTGCATTACCCAAGCCTTGATTTCCTTTCTCAAAAACTTCCTTCCCAAAAAGCGACCAATAATTGCCTGTTTCTCAAAGCATTTTGCATCCTTCAAAATAATGTTAGTTCCATCAATTACCTGATTTGTTGAAGATATACGGCTTTGATTTCCTTTCCTCTAATGCTCTTCCTTTGGGTCTTTGTCATTCTTTTGATTGCCTTTACCAAATTGCTAGGCTCTCCTCATCGCTTTCGCCATGCAACTCTCATCCATAGCTAGGTTATTAGTCCCACCTATCTATATGTGGAGACATGTTTTCGGTGAGCTACTTTTGAGCATTAATCCTTTTTGGAACTCGCGTCAATCGTTTATCCTATGGTCCCCAATTTTCATTTTATTTTACTACATATAAATTTAAGATTTATCTCCCTTCTCTTTGGTCAGCAGCTAATTTGCCAAGGTTTAATTTTTGCAAAAATGATTTTGAAATAATTTTGTAGAGCCTATCCAATCAAGGGGAAAGGGCAAAAAATCATGTATTCCTAATGTCCTGTCTGTTTTTTAAGGAAGGGAACATGGCCCTAGAACAAGGTGTGTGGCAATGTTTGAGATGGTCTAATGATGGGGAGGTTCTGATCAGCAAGTGGCATTGTTGAAAGCGGTTATGTGGCTTGTTCCTGCTACCAAATTTTGCATACATGGGTATTTGAAATATTATCTTGGTTGGGCTAAAGTTTTCGGATAGATTTTGCAGGTGAGGCACATGGTCTACAAGTAGCTAGGTGGAATTGTGCAAGGAGGTTTACCTGCATTGTGTCTGCTACAACATTTTGCATATAACAAAAATCTCATTCTGCAAGTGTTATAAGACTGTTGTCGAGGGTTTTTGGAAGAGTTTCGTAGCAACTGCGATGTTAGAAGCAAAAGCGAGGTGCCTGGTAAGGTCCTACCATTTTTTACACTGATATTTTATATTTATTTATCACTGTGTAATGAACAATTTTTTTCAACCTTGATCATAGCAAATTAAATTTACAAATATAATCTTTTAAGAATAACAATTGGCACTTACTACCTAGTTCAAAGTTTTTAGACAAAACCCTAACGAACCTGGCTACTTCGAAGCAATGCACCTTGCCCACTGATTATACCGCATATTTCCTCTTTGTTTGTTTTTGTTTGCAAAAAACTTAAAATCAGCGAAGCCATTGTTTGCGGTACTCTAGTCTTACCTCCTTAACTTTGGTCTGAGCGATAGGGAAAAAAAAGTCTCTGCCAAGAGGAATCATAAGGCCAGCCCTATCTATAGGGGTGCTCGATCTTACCTCCTTAAGACCATACTCAAATGTTGGAAAAAATATGTAAGGATATTTACATCTTTCATCAATGCTTGAACCTCAAGGTGAAGATTATTCTTGCAAAACTGATTGGGATCGCTAGTTCTATATTCTATACAAATGTTTCATAAACGCTATGTTTTTACATTATAATTGTATGATTAAATCATAGTAAATGAATTGTGCTACAATTTTACATAGAAGGATAATACCCATTTGAAAAGGGTCGTGTGGAAAATAAGATGTTTCTCCCAATCTCCTACACTATTTGAGATTTTCCTGCAATTAGCAAAAATGATGTTTGCTCACTAGATGCGTGAACTGGATATGATCTTGTTTGAGGTTAATTTGATGTGGTGATATTTTATTTGAATAGACTGTTGTAGATTTTTACCATGAGCAGTGTGTAGGAAGGATTTTCGTAATGCTATCCAATTTTCTTAGCCTTTGGGTTAAATCACTGGGCCTGAAATTTTGTTTTCAGCCCACTTACAAATGCTGAAATCCAATTTCTCTCTTTCATTTTCTATTGTGCAGGCTTCAAGCCAATGCCTATGTCTCCAGTGCTAAAATTTGTGTTTCCTTATTTCCTACGCCAACCTCTAATTTCTCTCCCACATTCCCAAAACTATTCTTGATAACTGATTTTTTTTGTAGCTGTTGATTGCCACATGGTAACCTGTTCTCATTGATTGAAGATTTTAACTGTTTCTTGCTCCAACTTCCTAGGATTTTATTTACAATTATGAGATTCATATATTTAAATCTCCCTTTGGCTACGGGTATGAGAGGTTTATAAAAACATAGCATACATACTTCCTTTTCTCCACGTGAGTAAGAGTTGTTAAACATTACTTTCCCTGAATTTTTAACAATTGCTAGTTTTGCAGGATACCGGCTTCCTCTTGTCCACTAATTTCAAGGATTCTTGCTCTTACTAAAAGATCAATTTTCCTGGAAAAGTGGAACTCTTAAGTGTAACTGCAGTTACTACTACCTTGCAATCTAAATTACACATATGCATTGCCTTCTCCATTTGAATCTGTCTAAATTCCTACTTGCCAAAAAAAAATTGCCAATTGTCACTATTTTCCCTCCAACCAAACCTGCTCAAGGTAGGACTCCAGCTCACGCAGAGCGCTTGTTATTATAGAAAAATATTATAACAAATTTTATGCTCATTTAGTATACGAAAGATTTTGCACATTGTCTCCACTTTGTGGGTTGATCTATGATATAGGTTTCTACTAAATTTGGTTTCAATATTCAAACCAAAAAAAGACCTATTAAATAGTCATTAGGGTTAGAGACTCAAGAGTGTATTCTATTATATATTGGTTCACAAATTAAAAAGGAAACTTATTATTGCTATGTAAACATGGACAAAATATAGATTTTTACTAGATCTAGTAAAGTATTTAAACTTATGAAACATTTTTTGAAGGTGTGATTAACTATTTTTACCTAATATTTTAGCTTTGGATATTATAGTTTTAAGAATAGAGTTAAAATATTTAGATCTAAATATTAGTAAATTAAAATATGAAATAATTGTAGACTTTTTAAAATATTTATCCACTAGTGTTAGAGAATATCATTTAAATTATATATATTTATAGGGTATTCAAGGAATATTAGCATTAATATCTACTAGGAACACTACAACGGTAGTAAAGCTAGTTTTTATACTAATGCATGAATCATGGAATGATTCTTTGAATCTCTAATATATGGTAGAAGTGTAGCCCATTTTATTGATATAAAGATACAAAGATAATAGAGACAAGATGATTTATAGAGAAATCGAGATAGAATGAACAATTCTTAAGAAGTTAACATGTTAACGAAAAGATGTCAAAACTAATCTTCTACTCTGAGGGAATCCTTAACCTTTAAACATCATGTCAAGATAGTAAGAAAAAATCCATTATATAGGAAGAAGGAAAAAAAATTAGTTGCGAGAACTAGATTTCTTTGGAAGAAGAGTTTGATGGACTACTTGAAGACTATCCAAAGTATTTGGATGATTAAAATATATACTTCCTTTTGAATGGATTGGAACTAAATGTATTAGAAAAATAAATCTATGTATATACATAAGAATATTGAGGAAAGAAAAGGAAAAATAAATATTTGCTAAGGATTATTGAACAAGGGAAAGAAAAAATATTCTTGTAGGATGAAGAGCAACCAAACCCAGATCCACAACCAACACCAATAGATAAACCATTTAAAAAATAATAATTATGCACCCCCTCAAAGAGCCACACCTCTAGTTGTTATGAAGAAGAAAAATGTAGATACCAAAAAATCAGATGAGAAGAAAGATACTTTGCTTCTTAGGCAATGAACCCTAGGAGTTAACACACACATGCCAAAGAAAAATTGCAATAATATTAAGTTAAGAGTAAAAAAAATTAGATTTGTGAGAGATTGAATGGAAGCAAACCTTGGAGGAATGTGCAATTCAAGTGTTAGTTATGAAAGTTGCTGAATAAAGAAATATCCATTCGAATGATATAGTGTAGATGTATTTCTTCATGAATTCAAGAGAAATTTGTAGGATATATATGAGAGTGAATGTTCAAAAGGCCATGTACCTAATGAGGAAGATATGGGAAGAAAGAAGAAGCAAACACCTTGTGAAAATGAACCTATGAGGTGTGTTTTAGTTAAACCTTATTATACTAATGATTCTTATTTATAAAATAATAGTGTTGTTACACATCTTTTAAAAAACCCAAATATATGGAAGGGAATAAACATATCAATTTTAACTCTAGAAATATCAATGACTGTAGAAGTAGGGATTTATTGTATCAATTGAATCAAGAAGTAATTGTAAGGGAAGATAGGCAGATTGGTCCTATGTGTGGTAGTCAGATCCCATCGAATGTGAACTTGTACCTATGACTACACTCTTTTATATCTCAGGTTGACGGTATTTACAAAATATCTTGGAAGGATATATTTGTTATATATTCAACCAAGGTAACTTTTGGAAACATGTGTAGAAGATTAAAGGTAGAAAGTAAGTATTTTAAAACGATGTATGCAGATTTGTTATTTAAAGTGTATCAAATTTAAGTGTTTCACTATTAACTTTTTTAAATATTTTAAAGATGTGAGGATACATATGATTCTTTCAAATGTGAATGGATGCAAATGATTGTTTTGAATATAATCACACTACATTTAATCATACAAAATATGTACCTAGAAAGTTTCAGGTAGGAGAGAATAAGTAGCAATCAACTAATTTTTTTATTTGAGTTTTGAAAAGATAGGGATCAAGTTTGCAACCAGATGGTTGGCCCCACAACTACAAAATTGATCCTTGTCATCTCAAATGGTGAAATTCAGCTGCATAATATGTAAATTAAAATAGTTTTTAATTAATGTGTAATAGAGGTAAATATATCAAAGTACAAGTATGATTAAGGTGCAGGATAAATGTGTTGGAATACATTTGTATAGGGATGGGCAAAGGATAGAGAAATGACCCAAATTTCACACAAAGATTGTTTCATTTGTTGACGTGTAAATTCATTTAGACACTCTATTGAAATGAGGTACCAAAACAAATGACAAATGTAAGTGCAATGGTTTGTAAATGATAATGGAACAATTGATTCAAGAAAGGAGGAACTATCCTTTACCAACAATAATAAAAATATTTCACATACCATTAGCCATAGATGTAGACAAACCCTATGTGGAGTAAGTTTCTTTAGAAGAGGAGGAGGAGAACACAAGACTAATCTACTCAATATCCAAGCTTCCCAAAATATAACTCTCGAAAGAACCTAATATTAAAGGAGATATAAACTTGGAAAGTTAAGATGGAAGCATAGTTAGTGAGGAATTTTTGAATGATTGGATTTAGGAAGAACTAGAGCTTACATCTTAGAAGGTATATGGATTTAGAAATTTATTTATGATAGAGAAGAATTTGAATAATATACTATAATTCACCACAGAGGATGAAAATTGACTACAATTATCAAAAGATGAATCAGAGGACAATGTGAATCCTAGTGCTTGCGAAAAACATTAGAAACCTCAACCATATTACTTAAGGTATTTCACACATTAAGATACCCCATTACTCAATATTTGGAGATCTAAATAGATACTTAGAGGAAATGGAAAAAAAATGACAACTAGGACTTGCAGATTACCACATCATAAGATATATTAGGCTATAATATTGCATGCTGGTGGAAAAAACATCATGATAACAACCCTCAGTAGATAGCTTTCAAAATATTGATTGGAACAAAATACATACAAGAAGAGGGTGAATAAACCATCATACCGAAATCTAAGGAACTTTACCACATGAGGAACATTTAGAGACATGTAAAACAACTTGGAAAGGAAAAAGAGAATACGAGACAAGATTATACATGCAATTGTTCTAGTGGACTCAAACCATGGTAGTAAAAACCTAGTATATTAATAAGGAAAAGAGGAAAAAAACCAAGAAATAGGGGGATCTATAGGAAGACTTCATTCACACCTTCTCATTCTATGATGAGAATGAAGATATTCATAGCCCACTCTTAGAGATGAAATAAAATTTCTTTCAACAAGTGGAGGAGAATAACATAACAATATACCAACACACTCCACCACCCCAAAAATAGAAGGGATTCAAAAGATAATTAAATGAATGGAAAAAGAGACCCAACTCCTAGGGAAAAGATGCTACATAGCCCATCAAGAAGAAAAAGAAAAAGAATAAAAAATAGACAACTAGGTGTCAAAAGAAAAAAAAAGCAAATGTATGATGATTCCAAAAATTACTACTACAATCAACCCTTAAAAATAAGGGAAGAAAATATAGCATCCGCATATAATTTTAAGCTAGCAAAAATTGGGGATTACTAGGATGAGAAATTTGTAGCACAAGTAAGAGTGGTCTTGCTCAAGTATGAAGACCTATTTCCTTAGACATTCACTAACCTAAAGGGCATTAAGGGTGAAGTAGGAGTGATGAAAATACAACTTAAATAAAGAGCCTAACCTCAAAATAAAATACCTTATAAGCTTAACCTTTTAATATGAAAAAGAAGAAAAAGAAAGAACTAGAAAAAACATTACTACATAGCATAATCAAACTAATAGAAGAAGTGAAATTAATTAACCCCATGCTAATTAAAAATAAGAAAATTGGAAAAATAATAATATAGGTGGACTTTTACAAACTTAATAAAGCAAGCATTTGTGATCCATTCCCCGCCCCATTCATAGAAGAACTACTAGAATTGGTGGCAGGAAGAGAAATATACTCATTCACAAATGGGATTTTTGGTTTCCATTAGGTGAGAATTCAAGAAACCCATCCTGTAAGATAGAAAATTGTCACCCCAAGGGTTTAGGACCTAGGGCAACAAACTCTCTGTGCTCCACATTCAAGGATAACCCTAGAGATCTCAATTCGATGAAGAACAAAGGAAGAGATCTTACAATAGGGTATCCTAGGGTATTTTTAGAGATTAATGAGGGGTTCACCACCAAGCTAGGGCTTGGAAAGACTAATGCAATGCAAGATGTAATGCTTAACCCTAATTCTATGCAATTTTTCACTAAATGACCTAAAAATGCAAATAAAACAAAACATAAAGTTGGAAGATGAAATGTGTGCACCTAGAAATCTAAAGAAGGTCGAATGAGGTTTTGAAATGGTGAAAATAGTGACTTCAATGCTAAATGGGACTCATATGCCAAGCTAGGAGAATTAGTCCCAGATCTGGGTTTCTGTACAAGAACAAGTTTGTAGAAAAAGGGTATTCGAAACTGCAAAAATCTCACAATTGACCTAATATGGAACTCATAAGCTAGGATTGGTGTATGAGTCCAGTTAGGATTTTCTAGAGCTCCAAAGTCTGAATTTGGTTTTCAATGTCTGCTCTTTTTGTTCCTCTTTGTTTCCGGATTTGAAACTCTGAATGTGGTTCACCCAAATCCGAGCTATATCCACCAATAGAGGGTCCAAATTATATTAATCTTCCAAAAATAAACTTTACAATGACATGCAAAGATATGGAACAACTTGCAGCAATGTTTTTCCACTGTTGATTTTTACATAGCCTTTGTTGCATGTACCAACGTCACTTACTGTGTTTTTCTAGCCACTACTCTATAACTTTCTCTATTTGTTTCTCACACCCATCAACCATAAATAACCCCAAAAACATGTGGAAAATACCTTCCCATGCATGTAGAAACTCATGCAACCAATAAATCCTTTCTTTTTGGGTGGTTGTAATTATTTTTAGCCATTCACACAAAAGTGCAACAATTATTTAATAACATCGTTGTTTATTTAATAACAAATAATGGAAAATATTTTTAGCATCCTGTGACCACCAAAAAGGTAACCCTTCTACTTTTTTTGGTTTTTCTAGGACCTCGTTGTGAGTTTGGCTTAATTTTGCCTTGATTTAGTGTTGTAATGTGGATAACACATTCACATTAGGTCTTGGGCCCTTGTGAACTAATGAATTTTAATGGCACCTTGTAAAAGTGTTGTGAAGTGTTGTAACACACTTTCACACTTTTTGAGGGTTTTATCAAGTGGCTAAGCATGATCCCAAACATAATTAAACTTAATCATGCCTTGTTTGGAGGGTTATAAAGTGTTTTAACACACTTTCATATTCCTCTAGGCTTGTCATTAACAAATGGGCTTTCTTATGCTTTAGCTGGCCCTATTTTGCATCCACAAGCCTCAATTGGGCTTTCATATTCCTTATGATTTACCAATAGGGGGTTTGACCAAGGCAAACCCCTATTCTCTAACCCCACAACATTTTTCCCTCTTCTTGTGTGTGATTTATAGGGCTAGGTTGCAGATTTTTCAAGAAGAAAAGTTATCAAATCCCTAAAGTTGTCATCAAGCCTTGGAGAATCTTGGAGAAAACCTACAAGTGGTATTTTGCAAATTTAGATCTAGAAACGAGTCAAAAAGAGTAGAGCAGAACAAGATGCACATAATCCAGTTTAGATCTTCCATAAAAGTAGAAGTGGATTGATTTGCCACTATTGACGAATGAGTCCCACTGTATAGGCCCGACATAGGTTTTTACAGATTTGGATACCCTTTTGGCTAAAACCTGTTTCTGCACATTTTCCCAAAAATTGGATTGATTCGCCCAGCTTGGTGAATGAGTCCCAGTCAACATAAACAGGATATTTTTCAATGATCCAAACCTTCATCCTACCTTCTTCATTTTTCCAAGTGCACACTTCCAGTTCCATAGCTTTTTTACTGCATTTTGTTCATCTTTCTAGGTCTTTTTGCATATAATGCTATGTTTTACAACTCATTGTCTTTTCCAAGTTTACACTTGGTGGTGAACCCTTAATTTCATATCATTCAACCTCTAGGATAGCCCTATTGCAAGATCTCAATCTCCTTTGCATTGAGATCTCTAGGGTTACCCTTTTGTAGAATCCATTGGTTGGTGATTGGGTGTGAATACATATCATTCCCCTAAACACCTCTACCTTTTTAAGAGGTTCCACATCCAAATCCGATTGGTCTCCGTAACAAAACATGTAGTGGTTTTTGAGAAGACCTGTGAGATGGGTTGGTGGAAGGCTATTTTTAAATTTGAGTCTTTGATATTAGTTTCTCTTATAATAAAAAATGCTTTTTAGTAGTCCTCCTTTAGGATTTAATCTTTAGTGTACTAGATCCTTCATCCCCCTTTCAATTTTGAATCTATTTTCTTTCCTCATATTCCTAGGGAATGAAATTATTTAGCAATTTAACTAGACAAATGAGCTCTAGAGGAAAACCATCATTTGTATTTTTTTTAGTTTGGATCAATGCATTCAAATAAATCCTCTCAACTTTTCTATCTTATTCAGAATTACTAGAATGCGTAGATTTAAGAGGTTTTACTCTTTCAATATTCATGGTGATTTGAGTTATTTTGGCTTCTATAGGTTGTAGTATAGGGGTGAAATTCTTGGAGTTTTCCTTCTTTGATTACTTTAACAATATATTTTCTCATTTTGAAATCACAAAGTTTTAAATGAAATCTATTATTGTTACTTTAATATTTTATTTTCACCCTTTTTCCTCAAAAAATCAAACTTGAATCATGTTATTTATAGATAACTAAACTTTGAATTTTATAAAACATAATAATTTATAATCATAAAAAATTTAAAATGTATGTGTGGTTTTTTAAATGTAACGCCAATAGTATTCCTTAAAGTTAAGAGAAAAAATTCCTTGGTGTACCAAGAATATTGGTAACTCTGTGGACTTGATAGGGAAAATATTTTATAACTCCAACAACCTTTGTAGTTGCAGTGGCATATGCCTTCAAACAATCTTTACATAAGTCCCAATCACAATCCTTGCACTCATATGTTCTTTCATGATCCAAGTATACATTCTTCTATGCTGAGCAAAAAATATTTCATCACTAAAATATGTTTGCACTACTCTCATACATTTCCCACCTTCTAAACTAGATTTTATCAATTCAACATTCATCATAATGTCTATGTCATCTTTGTTTTCTTCATTTCATTTGCTTATAATATCCACTACCTATTTTCCTCTCCTTGTGATAATTTTGTCACTATCTAAGAAAACTAATCATCTTTTCTCAACATATAATTCCTTCACAAGATTAAGAAGTGTGAAAGGAAAATTTAGTTTCTTAGCAAAAGTACTTGATAAATACTTGCATCTATACCAAAACTTTACCATGTCCAAGAATGAAAGTTTGAACCAATTCATTTCTTGTGTGGCATCTTCATATACATTTTTGTATGCTTCTATATATGTTTTCTCTATGCTAGAGAAGTGCCCTATATATATAAAATTTTCATATCTTTGTGCAATTGTAGTAATTGTTCAAATTCACAATTCTACTTGAGTTGTGAGTTGGAGGTTTAGCATACAAAAATATAAGTTTTTATCAACTTTTTATTTCTCCACCTGCAAATAAACAAAAGTAAAAGTATTAAAATAATATGAATTGAAATGGTAAAATTTTAAAAAGATAATAAATTTGTTAGAGTAATAAGTTATTCCACTTAATTAATTTAATCATATTGGTTAATTAATTAAGTCACTTATTACTTTAGGTTGCTTAAGCTAAACTTAGGTACATTAATAATAATTTATTAATTATTAAGTGTGCACACTAGGGTTTCATTTTAGGGTTTCCTAATTTTAGGTTTTCTTGATCTCCTCATAAGGATTGATCACATTGTAATTATTATATTATTCAATAATCATTTTCTAGTTTTGAGCTTGCACATATTTGCTTGAGGGTTTACAAAACATCTCTTGTTGTTTTTTCTGAATATTTGTTGCATGTGATAGGTGATTGCATGCAGGTGATTCTTGGGGATTGTGAGGTTGAGTTTTATCAACTTCTAAAGTGTTGTCCCCAAAACTAATAGACCCCTTCCCTGTAACACTCATGTATGTATTGTTTCCCATCAAAATAGGAGACATAGTGTGAGACTCAAAGGAAGTGAACATAGTTTGTGTAGAAGCCATATGATTCAATTATCATCAGAGACTTGGAGAGTAGAGTGGTTATTGCTACTGGGGTGGTGGATCACTCATCTCGGTTGTATTCCTTTGCATATTTTGCTACCGATGGTGCTTCTGTTCCTACAACTATTCATCACACTTCTAGTGTGAATCATCATCCAGAAGAGAAATTTGGCTTCTTGAACATAGGAGTTCTCACTTCAGATCCTGCTCTTGAGCCCTCTATTCCATCTCCTCCACCTACTGTTGCATTTGCTAATACTTCTATGACTACAGATGTGGTTTCTTCCGTTCCAGTGCAACAGGATCCAGTTGATCATCCATCTTTGGAGGTTTCTATTCAGTCTTCACCTACTTTGACTTCTTCATTTGTTGAGGTCACACCTACTTCTGTGGAGAAATCTTGGGCTACACCTACTTCACCTTCAGATATTGCTTTCATTCAGCCTCTTCCCTCTCACTTCTTTCAGGAGATGCGGTTTCTTCAATTCTTTTAGAGCTACTTCATTTTGGGGGGGATTTGTGGTCTCTTTCTTCCTCTCTTCTGGGGAGGTTTTTTCATGTATCTTTGTGATGGATGGTGTCCTTGGGGGGTCCTGTGGAGTCCTCCATCTTTCATCACTTAGTTTCTCTTTGCATTCTATTTTGGGGAGGATTTTTGTTCCCACTGGGTTTTCTCCTTTACCCCAGTTAGTTTAGTTTGCATTACATTTGTACTTGGGTACCTGATCAAGCCTTTGTTGCTAGGACCCATCTTTTCTTTCATGCATCTTTTTTCTAGTGTTTTAGCTACTCCCTAAGTTCATCTTAAGGGGGGGTGTTAGAGTAATAAGTTATTCCACTTAATTAATTTAATCATATTGGTTAATTAATTAAGTCACTTATTACTTTAGGTTGCTTAAGCTAAACTTAGGCACATTAATAATTATTTATTAATTATTAGGTGTGCACACTAGGGTTTCATTTTAGGGTTTCCTAATTTTAGGTTTTCTTGATCTCCTCATAAGGATTGATCACATTGTAATTATTATATTATTCAATAATCATTTTCTAGTTTTGAGCTTGCACATATTTGCTTGAGGGTTTACAAAACATCTCTTGTTGTTTGTTCTGAATATCTGTTGCATGTGATAGGTGGCTCCATGCAGGTGATTCTTGGGGACTGCAAGGTTGAGTTTTATCAACTTCTACAAAATTAGTAAATGTTAAAAGGTATTTACTTTATCCCCTTCATGGTCTAGAAAATCCATGTCTTCTAGAAGAACTTCTACAGTTGACATATCATATAGCTTTGAGATGACTTTTGTTACTTTAGATTGCATAAATGAATGTACTTTTATGTCCCATAACATCACAAGTGATAACAGGGCTCTACTAATGATCTTTCCTTCATTGTCTAAAAGAATAAAATATGCATTAGTTTCTTTGATGCCTTGAATTATTAGAGGATTGAGGAAAGATACCAAGGAAATGTACCCACATGTCCTTATATAAGTGCCAACTCCATACTTTTCATTGTTTGATAGGGGAATCCAAACTCCTTGAAAATTGAAGCTTTGAAGATCTTTGTAGATTTGTTGTATTTTTGTACGTTCTAGAGTATTTAAAGCACATATAAAGATACATACATGTTTTCCCTCTAATTGATCTATATAAGCCTACATCAAATTACATAAAATTAAATATATAATTATATAATTTGTAATATTAATATAAACATTTTATAAAAAAAATCATAATGAATTTAAAATAATAACAATTATTTTTAATATTTGGCAATAAACAATACATTTTGAACATCATCTAAGTTGAATCTTTAACCTATCAGAAAAATATTTTATTTTAAAATTATGCATGAAACAATTTAGTTTGATGAGTGAAATCCCACGATTAATTTTCAACTATATTTTTCTTCAAATTATAAAACCTTAAATTTAGGTGCTTAGATGCATTGGTGGATTTTCACAAGCACTATTAAATGTACTTCCTTCATATTGCAGTCAATGAAGTGATGTATGCCCATTTTCTTCAATTCTTGCACCAACATTTTAAACATACTTCCCTTGGATCTGGGGATTGGATGAACCTCTCATTTTCTCCTTCATATTACAGGAGGTGTACAATAAAAAAATGACAGAATTCATTGAATCATTACAAAAAATTCATTACCATTACATACGAGACTGGCAATGGATGATCATGATGGTCCATGAAGGCCCCTAGTTCAACTTTGGGAAAGACTCCACTAGCAGGGGCTAACCCAAATTCAAAATTATAATGCTCAAGTGCCAACTCCAATAAAGAAAGAGAGAAAATGAAAGACTGAAAAGAACATATTACCAGAACCTTCACCAACTCTTTATCCAACAAAATTTCTATGCAATTGAACAGGAAAATAGAAGCTACCTCATAAAATAGAGCATGGGGGTTGTTTTTAATCCATTGCCTACCCATAATTGTTCTTATAGCCTCATCAATAGGTACACAAGGAATAGTGAAAATGATACCCATGTTTTGTCTATTGTATCCTTTGTTGCTTATTTTCTCCCAAACACATTTGGGTAGCATTACATGCCATGGAAACTCCACAATATCACAGTGAAATTGTGAATAGAGAAGAGAGAAAGTAAATATGTTATAAATGATATGAATAAAATCAAGTTGGTGAAGTATATATAGAATGAAGAAATCAATACTTAGCACTTGAACATTTAATTTACCCCAAGTCACACACGTTGATGTGACAATATTATTTCGCAAAAAATAAGTCATGAATTTAAGTGATTTAATAATAATGCACCTAAATAAAAGATCAACCATTGATATTTGCAAATCTAATGGTTCTAGGGTTATTTTGGAGGTTTGAATTCGTAAGTCTAGCACTTCAGATATTTCCTTTTGAAATGCAACTAAAGTCGTACATTGAACATTTATCAAGCGATTAAGTTGCACAATAATACTCATAGTTACTGTCAGTGCAATTTTAACTTCTCGAGTATATTAATGTTACATTAACATATTAAATAGTATAACTCATATTTACTAGTCATTAAATTGCATTAACATATGGCTTCAGATATAGTACTTCGCTCAGTGGTTCACTTCTGATCAGAACTTATAATATGTTGACACTTGTCTTCCATTTTGGAGAATTTATGTAGGAATTTGGGTGTGTAGAAAATGTGTCCCCAAATAGAACAATATATATATCATTTTATATTTTCACCACCCATGCTATGATTTTTATTAGCATACCAATTTAATTTGCCAATGAAATTTTTTTATTGGTTTGAAAATAGGTTTAATTCACCAATGAAAATATTTTATTAGTTTGAAAATAGGTGTAATTCACCAATGAAAATATTTTATTGGTTTGAGTACAAGTTTTATTGGCCAACAAAAATAGTTTTTTGGTTTGCAAATAGGTTTAATTTGCCAACAAAAATAGTTTGTTGGTTTGAAAACAGGTTTAATTTGCCAATAAAAATATTTTATTTGTTTGAATACAAGTTTTAATCACCAATGAAAATATTTTATTGGTTTCAAAAAATTATAATTCATTGGGATTTTTTACAAACTTCTAGTGATTACAAAAGAATTTCCAATTGAATTTATTATTTTTCCCAAAAAAGAAAAAAATTGCCAATAAAAATAATATTTTTTTGGGAAGTATACAAGATTTGCCAAGTTTTTATACCTTTTTTGGGGGAGGTTCTTAAAGTTATCCCTACTCTCCTTCTTTCCTTTGAATTAACCTTTTTGATAAGTCGGTTGGTCAATTGTGGTTGAATTTAAGACTTTTCCTTTCTTAGTGAATTCTCAAATATATGGCTAGAAGGATTCTAGTAGCTAGCTTATATGTGGTTCACCTAAAGCTCAAACTACCCTCTCATCCATTCTTAAGGACCATTCTCAATGTTTTATAAAGGAATATGACTCTCTTTATTTGGGTTATAACTCCAAAGGGGCTTATTTAGTGACTCTTGGATATCAATTTTTAGAGAATAAAAGAGATAGTAATAGAGATATTCAATGGTGGAGTAAATTATGGAATAAATTCAACTAACATGAGTGAAATATTTTATTTGGCTACTATGTTAAAATAATTGTCTTACTTGGGATAATATCATAAAGAGAGAAATTAGAAGCCCTTGAAAATGTGTTCTATGCAGAAATAATGAAGAAAGTGTTTCTCATATTTTCTTTAAGTTGAATTTCTCTTTGGGTATTTGGAGAGATTAGTAGTAGCCATAGAATTAGCCAATTATTCATTTTTCATATTTAACTAATATTTGGGTAAGTTTATGATGCCTTCCTATATCATCTCATTTATTTATAATTTCTTGAGATATTGATTCTATTTTTATGCTTCAGAATATTTGGTTAGAAAAGAATATTTCAAGGTTACCAACATCTTCTCGAATGAGTTTGGATGAAGGTCATGGTTATGCTCAAATAAAATTTCTAGTAAATATTTTTTAATGTTTCTTATATTCTTTTGACTCTCCTCTCAAGTAGACTTGGAGCTTTCAATTCTTCAATTTTTATCTTACTATAAATATTGATTTTCTAAGAAGGTGGATGGTGTGGTAAATGCTAGTGATTGTATGTTCCTTTTTATTTTATTTTTGGTGATGAGTACTACTTCTAACAATCTAATGGAATCCTACTAGGGTATTCTAGAGGCTTTTGAGAAGGCCTATCAGTTGGGTCGATAGAAGGTTATACTTTAATTTGATTCCTTGTTATTGATCTCTCTTGTGAAAAAGGGTTCTTGGGGAGGATGGGTTCTTAGGAGTCCTTCTTGATCATTTCTTTAATGGACCAAGTCTTTCATCTCACTTTGTATTTTAAATCTATTGTATTTTAACACACTCCTAGGGAACAAAATTTGGCGGATTGGCTAGACAAGCGATCGTTAGACGAAAATTATCATTGCTATGTTGCAAAGTTTGGATCACTGCCTTCTAGTAAATCCTTTCAAGTTCTATAGCTTATTCAAAATGACTAGAATACATAGAAATAAGAAAATTTACTCTTTTAATGATCATGGTGATTTGATTTATTTTGATTTCGATAGGTTTCATTTTAGGGGAAAACCTTCTTGGGTTTTTCATATTTAAGCACTTTAGCAATGGCTCTTTCCATTTTTAAATAAAAAGTATACATGTAATTTATTAGTGTTACTTCAATATATTTTTTCACCCATTTTCTCAAAAAAAAAAAAATCATGTTATTTATATATAATTAAACTTGAATTTTTGTTTTAAAAAATATAAAAAAGCTACAATAATTTTTTGAAAATTGTATGTGGTGTTTTAAAGGTAACCCCAAGGGTATCCTTATAAATCTAGGAGGAAAAATTCCAAGGTATACCACAAATACTGGTAACTATGGAATTAATAGGTAAAATATTTTACAACTCTGACATGCTTTGTACTTGGTTTTTTGCATATAGCTTCCAACAATCTTTGCATATGTCCCATACACAATCCTTGCACCTATATATCCTTTGGTGATCCAAGGATTTAGGTTTGAATGTTGAGTAGCAAACATCACACACAATATCTTCTTGACATGTTGTGAATGACAAAAGATGTGGATGTTGTGGATGGTTGTAGATTTCATCACTAAAATATGTTTGTACTACTCTTGTACATTTTCCACCTAAAATAGATTTTCTCAACTCATCCTTTATCATAATATTTATGTCATCACTGTTTTCCTCATTTGATTTGCATATAATATCCACTACCTCTTTTCCACTTCTTGTGACAATTCCATCATTATTTAAGAAGATTAACCATCTTTTCTCAACATATAGTTCCTTCACAAGCTTTTGAAGTGTGATAGGTAAATTTTATTTCTTAGCAAAAGTACTTGATAAGTACTTGCGCACCTATACCAAAACTTTACCATGTCCAAGAATGAAAGTTTGAACCAATGCATTTCTTGTGTGGCATCTTCATATACCTTTTTGTATCCTTCCATATCTGTTTTCTCCATGCTAGAGAAGTGCCCTATATATATAATTTTGAAATATTTATGCACTTGTAATAATTGGTCGAAATCACACTTCATTTTGAGCTTGTGAGTTGGAGGTTCAACATACAAAAAGATTTGCTTCTTATTAATTAGTTGTTTCTCCACCTACAAATAGACAAAAGTAAAGGTGTCAAACTAATATAAATTGAAATAGTATTTTTTTGACAAAACAATAAAACAATAAATATTAAAAGGAAACTTACTTTATTGCCTTCATGGTCTAGAATATCCAAGTCTTCTAGAAGAAATTCTAGAGTTGACATATCATATAGCTTGGAGATGACTTTTGTTACTTTAGATTCCACAATTGAATGTGTTTTTATGTCCCATAACATCACAAGTGATAATGGGGTTCTACGAATGATCTTTCCTTCATTGTCTAGAAGAATGAAATGTGCATTAGTTTCTTTGATGCTTTGAATTGTTAGAGGATTGAGAAGAGCTATCAAAGACATGTACCCACAAGTCCTTATATAAGTGCCAACTCCATAGTTTTCATTGCTTGATAGAGGAATCCAAACACCTTGAAAATTGAGGCTTTGAAGATCTTTGCAGATTTGTTTTATTTTTGTATGTTCTAGAGTGTTTAAATCACATATAAAGAGACATACATCTTTTCCCTCTAATTGATCTATATATACCTGCACCAAATTACATAGAAATAAATATAGAATTATATAATTAATAATCTTAAAAAATATTTTAATTCATATAAAAATTACAAACAATTTATACTGAATTTAAAATAGTAAAAATTATTATTAATATTAATGTAAAATACTATACATTTAGTTTGAAGAGTAAAATCCGACGATTATTTATCAACTATATTTTCCTTAAAATTATAAAACATTAAATTCAGTTGCGTAGATGCATTGGTGGATTTACGCGAGCACTATGAAACGTACCTCCTCCATATTGCAGTCAATAAAGTGATGTATGCCCTTTTTCTTCAATGCCTGTGCCAACATTTTAAACATACTTACTCCTGCCGGATCTGAGGATTGGACGGATCTCTCATTTTCTCCTCCTTCGCTGTTGCAAAGAAGTTTTAAACACTCTTGTAGCTCGTCGGGAGTTTCCTTTACTTCCTCCTCGCTTTTGGACTTGTGAAAATTTTGCTTCAGCTTTTCTGAAATGTCATCTTCCCCCATTGATTCGCCGTCCACGACAACTACATGGTCATTATCCTGCATCCGGACATCCGCCATGAAACACGCAAGTTTACTTTCTTCGGAATAGGACTGAAAGAAAAGATCCTTTACTAAGAAGCGGCGTCTAATGTCAGCGACAGGAATGGCACGTGGTCCTTGTGGCAGCCACTTGAGAGCTTTTCTAATGCTCTCTTCCTCTTTCTTTTCGCTTACTCTCTGCTCATGCAATTCAATTCCTTTGAGACAAATAATAATCTGAAGCTGCCCTGAACAAGCTGCCCTTGATCTTCTCGTTGCCAACTCACACATATTTTTCAAATGATCTTCATGATGAGATTGCAAATGAAGAGGGAGTGAAATGACTGCAACAGTTGTGTCCACGTCAATGGCAATGGAGGAGCGATCTATCAGTTCATCAGTGGTGCCATTCAACTCTTTGCAATTCAGACTAAACAAGGCTACTCTTGCAGCCCTTTGCCAATCCCCAGCATCATCATCCTGAACCAAAACAAGACAGCATGACACAAATTAAAAATTGTAAACCATTCTTGCAGCCCTTTGCCAATGCGCATATTCCACGATCTGAACCCAAACAAAACAGAATGATACAAAATGAAAAAGGCAAACCACTCTTGCTGCGCTAAATAAGATACAATGCATAACAAGGGACGTAATTGACACCTTAATGGAAGGATTCCCGTTCCGGGTCCAAACCAACATAGGATACTCTTCCTTGTTCTGCATCTCCTCCCACCATTCAATCAATTTAGCACTATAAAATATACGTACAAAAGAACAATTCCGCAATTTCACTATTCTCTCCATAATTGCCCCGTCCAACAAGGGACATACGCGCAGAGACAGTCTCCTCAAGGAGAGCAAATTTTCTATATCATCCGGCAATGTTTCCAATTTGAATCCGTTCTATATATCTAACTTCCTTAATCTTTTCAAATTCCCGAATCCTTTCGGAAGACTCGGCAAGGGCAAGTTGTAAATGTACAACTGTTCCAAACAGTTGAGCTCGCCGAAGCCTGCCGAAAGATTGACTAAATTTCTGCATGTTTTCAACTCTAGTATTTTCAACGTGGGGAGTGCTTGAAATCCATCTGGCAACTCCTTCAGAAGAGGGCAATTTTCCACAGTCATGTGCGTTAAGGAACTTAGCTGGCCAAAGTCCTTCGGGAAAGCAGCAAGCTTAATGCAATCACCTATTGCCAAATACTCTTAACATTTTCAATTGCACAAAGCTATTGGGAAGAGTAGTTAATGATTTACAAGATTTTACAGTGAGGCGAGTCAGAGACGACATGTCTCCAATAGTTTGCGGAAGTTCATCTAAACAAAGCAACGATTCCAGAGCTAGGGATTTTATGGAAAGCCTCGAAAAACTTTCTGGCAATCGCTCCAAGCTGATACATCCCTTTATATCCAAGTATTGGAGAGAAAATAAGTCGCCAAAGTCCTCAGGCAGTGTCCTCAAACTCTCGCATTCTCCCATCCGAAGGTTTTGCAGTGCAGTCAACCTTCGAAATTCAGCAGGTAGATTTTCCAAACAGGTGCATCCCTTTACACTCAATGTAGTCAATGAAGATAATGAGCCAAATCCTTCTGAGAGATATTTCAGATTGGGGCAGTACTCCCTATACAAATATTTCAACATAGCAAGTCGTCCGAATGCTTCAGGCAAAGACTCGAAATCACATTTATTCAGATTAAGATACAAAACATTAGTTAAGTGGCTGAATGTTTCTGGTAATTTTCTGCACCCGATTAAGCACAGCTGTTCTAGAGATGCAGGAAGCTTGAACTCTCCTGGAAGTTTTACTGGTTTGCAGGATTTCACTAGAAAAGTTCTCAAAGTTTCCAGATTTTTGAGTGGAAGTGATGCAAACTCCTCGCAACCTGCATATGCCACTTCGTAATGTATAGACTTCAGAGTCTCAGGAAGCTGTCAGCATGGAAGATTCGGAGCAGTTAGAATTTCGAGTCAAGCTGTCAAATCATATTAGATAGATATTGAAATTATTTAAGAATAAAGTTCCGTATATATTTGGTTGCATGTAAATATACTTAAGAATTCAAGAAGATAAATATACTCTTGTATTATATGTATAAGCAAACTGTTAGAAATATGTGATAATTTCTCCCACATCGCTGTTAGCATAATCAATTATATTACATTGTTAGCAGTTAGTAGCGTGGGGAAGGTTAACTGTTCGGGAGGTTAACTAACTGTTTCAGTTAACAGTTAAACCGCTTATCTTCATCTGTCGCTCTGCTTTGTCCTTTATATTGTATCTGTTCTTATACTGTTGGAACACGTTGAATACAATTGATCAATAATTCTTGAAGTTTGTAATTTGCATGTAGTATGCATGATAAGTTTGTAGAATTCTTTAGATGTTTCTAAGATCTATATAATAAAGCAATTGTAATTCATTCATTGTCTCTGATTAATTGATCAAATTATAATTATGAGTTTTATCTCATAAGATGTTTTAATTGAATGCTGTAGCATTCTAGATATTTGTAATGTTTAAGATTGAATAAAAAATCTTACATGTCTTGAAAAACAATCTCTATTTTATAATTCGTTCACAAATAGCAGTCAATTCTGTGCCTTAATGAAAATATTTCAAAAGACACTACTACATTATAGGGCACTTTAAGACAATATATTTTTAATTTTCTAATTGTCTTAAATTAAGACAATAAAAGAAAACTTTTTCTCAAATAATTTTTTCGTTTTCCCTCGCATTTTTCATTTCCCGCAATTTTTTTTCCCACATTTTCCTGTCCGGCATTTTCCTTTTCCCTCCCAAAATGTATTTTACTATGGCATTTTCCTATGGCAGAAATTGTGATTCATAGCTTGACTGATTAGTAGAAGAAATTGACTGAGGCAATGTGGAGGCAGCATTGGAGGTTGCATTGAGGGTAGTGTTTACCAGGCTCGGGGGCAGTGTCACCAGGGCAAGGCAGCGTTTTTCAGACGTGTTTGGGTGGGGGTAGCGTTTATCTGTGACGGGGAGGTGTTTGCTGTTGGTGGAGATCCTGCTGGTCGAGTAAAGTGGACACAGAAGAGGCAAAGCAGAAACAGGGACCACAGAAAATAGGGTTTGTCTTTCTGTCGCCTTCTTTGTTTTCTGTTTGCTTTATTTTTTTAAAGTTTTTTATGTGGACATTATTTAAGTGCACAAAGCTAAGCACATGCCTCTATGAGAACACGGGATGTAAGAACAACGCACAATGAAAGAAACGCCAACTATATGCTTTTTATTCCAACTTCCTCAAACCAACATTGGCGAGTATCATACACCAAGAAAACAGAGGTAAAAGATTTTGGTCTGTGATTGAGTCAAGCTTAATACGGCCGCTTCACCTCCTCCAAGCTCTTCCCTCACTCATTGTTCACCAATCTGAACCTACTCTAAGATGCTCATTAGCAGGTGAAATGCCCCAAGTTATATCAATTGCAGGAAGAAATTCAAGATGATGGTGACGAAGAATGGTGAAAATGGTTCGCCCCAATCTTCATTTATTTCCAATTAATGGCCTCGGAGTTACAGGTATGGTGCATATTCGTTGTATATGTTTTTTCTTTTCTTTCAAAGCTTAAGCTAGAGTTTAGTGTGTGTGCGCTTTTCTAAGAACGAAGAACTGTGTTGATGGAGTTAACTGTGTCCACGACCCAGGTTCGCCCATTTGGTTCATATATGAAATTAACCATATGTGTCCTTGAAATTCATGGTTCTATACTTGGGCTTGGTTTTATCTCTTAGTGTGTCTGTGTGGGAAATCTAGCTGTCAACTGTTTATGGTTTTGCTGTTTTATTCTATTTTTCATTTTTTGATATAGTGGATTTTGTTTTTATCTCACAATACACCCATTTGGATTTCCTTGATGTCTACAAATTTTCTTTTTTCATCAGATAATGCACACTTTGATTATTAAGTTATTTTGTATTCATCTCAAATATCTCCATTTTCTAGATCTGTATCGTAAATGTCCTTTCCTATTCCTTTGGCTATGATTTCATATTTTTTACATCTTAGAATTCACCAATTTATCAAGTTTCTATACATCAAATATATATCCCTGGGAATATTAATTGAGAAGAGAATTAGACTATCGTGCTGTCTTAAAACATGGATTCATGGGAAACTAACTCCTCTCCCACATCCACAGTAACACGCAATGGGGCATGACATCTGAGATTTGATCCTGGTCCATTGCTGCAATAGATTCTCTAACATATTTTACAAAGTTTTTGTCTATACATTTACTATTTCACCTCCAAATGTCATGACACCCTCTCTGATGTGGTTTTGTATATGTTTGTCTATTGGTTGAATGGTGAATCACCAAATGCTCACATCCAATGCAAGGTGCAGTATCACGCTTAGAATATCATTCTACCAAGAAGTCTTCTTTGAGAGTATGATGCAGCCTCAAACCAAGAATTCATCATTTGGTGACTGTCCCTCCTTAGACTCCATCCTTTCCTCGCCTGTACCATCAAGCAGCTCCCCATCTAAAGGTTATTCTACCCTTCGCTGCCCTCTGTCAGCACTCCTCCCATTGTTGGGATCATCACTTCCATCTACATGCTTCTCCCACCATGAATCTTGATCTCCTCTCATTCCCAGCTATTTCTTTCTTGTCAGCAATTGTCCCTCCCTCATATTTGAGGTTTTCCTTGACAATCCTGTTGTTCACTTTGTCATTTTACTCTGTACTATGGGATACAAACTTCTCTCTCCCTCATCCAAGTTCAAACACTGTTGGGGTTGTTGGTCCCTTTGTTGTCTTTGTCTTTAATAGCCTTCTTCGTTTCTTTCTTTTCTCCATTCTTGTCATCTCCATATAGATAATTCCTTATGTATACTTCTTGAAAACGGGGATAAGGCAATTGTTACAAGATTTCAAATATGAATTACAGACCATTATTGGTTATAAATTATTATAGAGAAATACTAAGGTTACTCTAGGGTCTAGATAGTTTGGACAAGGTGATTTTCATTCTAGAGAAGTAACATAAATAATAAATTTAAACACAACTTCAGCCATGAAAGCATGCCATGAATGAAGTCTGATTCAATCTTGTGATATATATTTTTTTCTCAAATTTGTTCTTCAAGAACAATTTTATCTAGTTTGACTTGTTATCCAGATTGGCAGACTCTCATATTCAAGTAATATTGCTGAGAATGAATCTGCTTTGCAAAATTTATTTGTCCTTTTTGATTTTATAGAAACAACCACTTAAAATTCCCTAAGCCAAAACATAATTTGCAAGAATCTTGTAGATCATTTTAATAAGGTAACAAAGCGTCTCTTACATTATGTCTTTATTAGATCCTTTAAATATCACTTTTATGCACCCTGCAATATGAAGTACTCCAGTCTTAAGAGTTTGGGATCTAAGGGCTTTAGCTTGCCAACAATAGTGGAAGTTAGCCTAGGTAGAGAAATCTATGAAGAAATCTAGTCCTAAAAGTCATATAACTTATTTTCAATGCAATTTGTAGTCTCTAAAGATTCAAACATTTTTATTTTCAAATATTTTAAGGGTAACATATTTTCTTTCTTATATTGTATTTTCATATCAGAGTAAATATAGAATAATTTAGATTTGCTTGAGGTTAGCAATTTAATCAATGACATTGAATGTGACTTTGGACAGGGAGACTATGGATACATACATTATTTTTGCATCCCCATCATTTGGTTTTATGCAGACAAACCTTGACCTAACAAGTTGCTTAAAGAATATTTTATGCCAAAGGATGGGGTTTTCTAGGGTTCCAAGATACCATTACTTCCAAGTAAATCAGAAAAGAGTGGTCTCAAAGAGTAGCGGACATATTTACCAGTAGTTACAGAAGCTGAAAAGAAAGATGAAATTACTAGAACATAAGTTGACAAAGATATTAGAGTAAAATATAATTCTACGGAATGCATTTGTCTGGTTGCAGCTTCATATGAGCAGTATTTAATGGTATGAAATTTTTTCAATAAAGTAAGCTAGTGCTAAGTTCATGAATGTCAGTAGTCTATTACTGCCTCATATCTTTGTGTATGGTATGTTAGAAATTTTTTATTGAATTGTTTTATCTTAATTACCAAACTAATGTATTTGGGTGTGTTCTCCCCAATTATCATGGTCATAGTGAGATGTAATAATGGTGACCAGGACACCATTTTTAGCATCAAGCTATTGGTGCATGTGGGAATGAGAATGTCCGATGAACAAATGTCACATGTATATCCAATTTGAATGTTCAAAATCAAAATTAATCATCAAAAATTTGAATCATACATGCAAGTGAGGTTTTTTTCTTAGTTGTTCTTAACATGCAATTCTTGAAAAATCTATGTTGACGAAACCTGATGGTTTTGCTCTTTTTTTTATCTTTTAAATTTGGCAAACATTATTTGTTTTCTCTCTAAATTCCCTTTTCTGGATGAGTGAGAAATGACTTTGGTAGGTTCTTTTGACCTTCTAGAGTGTAGTGTATCTCATTTACTTTTTGTTTTGGTTTTTGTAGGAGTGAACATTAACTGAGATGCCAAAGGATGTTATGTGATGTCCTCTACATGTTAAAGATGTTGTCTACATTATGCAGACATTTTCTATAGTTCTTGCTATCTTGAAGATGCACATCTGTTTCAAGAATGTGTAACCTGCCCCAGTCTACATGTCTTCAGGTTTTAGTGATGGTCATTGAGTTGGTTGTCTCGACTCTTGTCCCTTCATGTATGTCTAGAGTATTGGCTGAAAAATGAACTAGTGGAAAGATATATGTTCAGTCCAACAAGTATAGCATATACTTTCTTCTTTATTAGGAAAATAGGGTTCTTTCAATACCTGAATAGTTTACATATTAGTGAAACTGTGTGTTCTTTTCAAAGGTCATATGTTAGAATTATTTGGGGTGTAGAATTATACACCTCTTTGATATAAGATAAAAGAAATATCAATCCCCTTGAGGGCTTTTGAAGGGTAGTCTCATACAGCAAATTAGTCTCTTGCTTAGTAGTTACCTAAAAACCTACATTTACCTTTACCTTTCTAAACAAAATGTGCTTTTATGTGAATGTGGCCATACATAAAACACGGTCCTTTGCAAATTTCAAATACTTTTACCAATCAAAGTTTTAGCTAAGTTTGATTAAAGTGCCAATTACTTCTAATCTAGTTTTTTGTAAACATAGCTGGGTCAAAAAATATACACATGTGATGAAAGTAAAATCATACTTGACATCAAGCAATGTATTATTGAGATACAATGCAAATGGGCTAAAGTTCATTAATCTAAAACTCCCAAGATCCTAAGTTTATCTTTTCTTTTCCCCCAAGTCTCGATTGATGGTTAGTAATTATAGCTAAATAAGCTTTGCAGTTGAGCTGGTTCCCTTGCTTTTCGTACCTAACATGGAATTTGAGCAATTCTATCAAAATATTGGTCGCCAATTCATTTGCCACTGCTCCAAAAAGATTAATAATTTAATGGGGATAAATTGCAAAAGGACAGAAAATTGGGAAAAAATTTAGCAAATTTTCAAAAGAAAATTGAAACTTTTCAAATGATGGGAGAAAAATAGAGTATTTGAGTAACTGAGATGTTATGAAAATCATGATTAAACTTGCAGTAGATGGCTAGTTGCTACTCCTCGCTTATAATGTTCCTGCTAATGTCCACAAAATATGTATAACCTGTTGTGGGTTTCAAGTTGTGTTCATCTCACAAGAAAACTGACTTAAATTTATTTTGTTCATCTATTCAATTTAGTGATAGTCTCTCCTTTCCTTAGCTGTATATTTCTTCTCTCTTTTGTTGACATTGGCCATTATCAGATAAAATTGTTCACTATGAATTGATCTGGCTCATAAGAGCAATCTAGTGTTAGTTTCTCCCTTCTTAGCTGTATATTTCTTCTCTCTTTTGTTGACACTAGTCACTATCAGATAAAATTGTTCCCTATGAACTGATCTGGCTCATAAGAGCGATAGTTGCTAGCAGGGTGGAATTTAAACCTTAACTACAAAGGTTATTTGAAAATACATGCCCACAATACAATGCTTCTATATAACATGCAGATTTTTTCAAAGATTCTTTCTATAGTGCAAGTTTTCTACTTCGTTTGAACCACATACTCCACATGCAAGTTTCAAAATCCTTATCATGATCTTCATTGAAAGCAGCGTATGCAGATCATTAATTCCATGTAGCTAGTTTCACCTTTTTCCACCAAAGTAAGTAATTTTCATAGGTCTAAACTTTAAACTCTTTATGGTTATCTTTTTTATTCACCAATTTTTATTGCAAGTTCCTTATTTGTAAGGCAACTGTGAGATTCTTTCAATTCCTTTGAATTTGTTTGAGTTTAATGTTCAACTTTTTGATTGACTCTTCTGCTTCATGTGAGCTTGATCTATTTATACCTTACAAAAAATTATGTATTTTCTTAATCTTTCTAGCTATGTTTGTGATCAAAGAGAATCACACACAACTCTTTGCCTATTTCTTTCATGATATTTTTATTTCTTCCATCTTTTGTTTGGTTCTTCAAGCCTTTGCAGGAGATGTTCATTCCTAGACCTTATGAAATATATGAGATATCTCCATTAATTGATTTATTCGGGTTAATTTTTGAATTCCACCAAATGTCAGTTTCCAAAGATTTACAACTTAACTGTCTTTTGAATTTGTTTTAGTCAAAGGTCTAGATAGTTTCTATATAGTAAAAATATCTAATAATGGCAGTCTTCTCTAAACAGTTGGTTCTTACAATAGTATTTTCTTTTTAGCAGGTGTGAATGTACTTGCTGGTATGGGTATTCTTTCTACACCACATACTATTAAAGAAGTGGGCTGGATAAGGTTAGTGTTATTGGTGTTGCTTTCTTTAATTTCCTGCTACATGGGCATTCTCTTGCATCAGTCTTTTGAGAGAAAATTGGGCATCTTTACATATCCATATGTTGGAGAAGTTGCATTTGGGAGATTTGGTTGGTTTTTTATTTTGGTAAGTTAACCCTATTAGGGAAGCGACAAGGGATTACCATTAGTAATATGGTAAGGAGTTCAAAAATTATAGAACCAGTTATGTTCCTTTTATTTACTTTTTGTAGCAAACATTACTCTGAACATTTTCTAGCACCATATCATAGAGACAAAATATTATCTAATGGTGGAACTTGTCCCAAACATCAATATTGAGTTTGTCAATTTCACTTCCACCACAAGGTATGCAGGCTATTATGGAATACGTTAGGCACAAATATCATAACACTCATGTGATTGTGTACGAAAATGGTGAGTACAGACCATACTTTGGAACAAAAAATGCTAGTCTATTTTGGGTTGAAAGAAAAGGCCACTCTCGTGAGATACTGTTACAGGCTTTCTCATGGATCCATTATCTTTAAAATTAAGCTGATAAAATGCATTAAAAGTTAGGGAAAACTACTTTTCACATTTATACTATGCCTTGATGTCGTTTGGTGGGTCATTTTTAGTTAGATTATAGTGCACTTAAGGATCATTGGTTGTTAAGGATCACTTTGGTGGATTCCAATTTCTTGATCCATTTGAGGTCTTAATTTTGCATTCACCACTCAAAGTCTTCTTGTAATTGGCTAGATACTGATTGGAAGTATTATTTTTTACAGTGTATTTTTCAATAGTGGGCAAATGACCAATGAAACCATGGACACAAATTCCAAATATTATGAAAGCAGTGGAGAGGTGTGAATAATGTTAATAAATAGTCAGAATATCCAATGTTGTATGCAACTGTCAAGACATTTTTGTAGTGTTCTTTCCAAATGTATTTAAATGCTATTATTTCAGAGATATGATTGTGCTTCAGAAAAGGCAGGTATACAGCCTATAATCATCAAATAATTGATTTCTTGAAACTTTTGTTTTCTTTGTTTACCAGGGTTTACGAGAGGCCATCAAGAATAGTGATGTATCTACTGTAAAAGAGCTTCTAATGCAGGTAAATGGATGAGTGAGACTACTTTGTATTGCAATAATAGAAGCAACATCATTGATAAGTAATTTTATTTTTTGGTTGCATTTAGAGCACTCTTTTAACACCATTTATAAGTAAAATATTCTGAACACGAAATTAAAAATAGCTCCTCTTAACTTTTAGAATTTTATTTTGACAATTGAAAGTTACATCATTTAGAGTACTCTAATTTAGTTTTGATCATAAGAAGTAAAAACTAAAGGGGAATGTAACGGATAGTGTGTTGTCCTCTTACACTAAACTCTTCCATTTTCCTAGTTCACATTCTTTATCACTTATTCTTGTTTTGTACACATTTTAGCATCCTCTTTTCGATAAATTTGATTCTGCACATTTTTTATTTCCTTGAAGCATGAATCATCTTATGAAATGTATGCTAGATATTTTTACTATGGGGAGGAAGATTTTATGAATAGTGACACAAGCTGCACTTGCAACCAAATTTTGAGCTAGACTATTGTTTTATTCTTTATCTTCTATCTCCTAACTACACATTGTAGTGTAAAAAAGTGCACACATAGTACTTTTCTCTCCTATTTAAATCCTCTATCTCCTACTACGTGTTGTAAGAATTGAGAAGTGCACACTAAATTTCCTCTCTTATTTTCAACATACTTTAGCATCCTCTTCCGAGAAGTTTGATTTTAATTTTTGACCATTATTTATTTCCATGGAGCATGAATCATCCTCAAAACCACACTTCATGACCTTGCCACACCTAGATACCTTTCTCCCACTCATGTTTCAATATTTTTGTTATCTGGGACAATAGGCGCTCTTGCTATCCTTTGGATAGGACTATGTGTGCTAGTCTCCCTCAAATTCAAACTTCACTTTTCACACCCACTTTTCTCTCTCCTTATCTACCAAAAACCTTGATTCGTATTCAATGATAAAAGGGTAGTCTACTTATAAAAGAGGGTTTTTCATGGAAAATGAAGATAAGAGGAAGCCAAAGCACTTAGGAGTGACAACCACTCCCACCATGTACTCCATTAAGTTGACATCCATGGTCCAACACACATATTCTCATCTAGCACTCAGGGTTTTGCACACCTTAAGCTCTTGTCCAACATTACTACTAAATCAGCCTAGGGATTTGATTGAAACAAATTTGCTACTGTGCCTCAAGTACTTATTTTTCCCCTCAATAGCAAGTTGCAGGTTCGGCCAAGAGTTGCAAAGAGTGGTGTCGTGTAGAATAGGACACAAATGCATGATTTGGACAAAACTATAGCCATTCAAAACGCCAGTGCATGACTTGGATAAACCACGATGGAATGAACAAGATTGCACTAAATGAGACACGGTTGTATGTGCTACCATCTCTGATAATGTTGCACTAGAGCGCAAAATTCAGAAACTAAACCTCACAACAGAAAACCTCCTTTTGTTCCTTGCTTGCAATCTATGTCTTCTTCGGCCTTAAAAAATAGGGACGATTCCTCCTCAATATTTACACTTCCACATTTCTATTTCTTATGCAATCTCAGTCTCAACACCCTATTTAGGAGAGCTAGTTTTTAATCTTACTGTAAATAATTTCCCTATAGCATGATGATTTCTTTCATCCTAAGCGTGACACCTATAGAGTTTGGTGATTTATTTGAATACACACATCCATGACTTTGGCAGAGTGAAGTCCAAGCATTATAGAATAATAGGACTTGGAAGGTTAGGTGCACAACTTCAAATCTTGGAAATGAAAAGGAAAGTAGTTCATAGACTGGTATTTTAGATAGGTGTGATACCGATGGTAGCAACATATCTTTATCTTCCAATGTGAAATCAATTCCATGGTTAAGGTTAAGAGGTGCTAGTCTTTCAAAAGTTTTTCCAGCTCAAGATTTAATGCCCAAGAATTAGGAAGATACATTTCTTCTTGATGAAGAGTTAGAAAATGATCAATTGACAATAAAGGATCAACTACAATCCTTCAAAAGGTGGTTGTTCAACTAAAATTGTATGAATAGATTTATCATTATCAAAATGTATGAGACTATAGTAATATCTATGTAAATGCCTCACATTTAATCTTTGTTGAGAATTCTTCCAAATCAAAGCAACATTCTAGTGCAATGGTTTTAAGCTAATGTGTCCATTTTGCTTCACATGGTTTGAATAGTTTACTCTATACACTTCCCTGCCCTAACTTCTATGTCATCCACTTTCTGGATTTTTCAATAGAATAGAAGATGAAGAAGATGACCTAGATATAAATGATCAGGATGTACAACGACTGATTATTGTGACCTAGATGAAGAAGATGACCCAAATGTAACAAGAAAAATAAGCGATCTTGGCAACTGCCATCATGTAAGATGAAATTAGAGTAATGTTTTTTCTAAAAATTTTATATACTACATTTTGTGTGAGTAAAATATTTTCTCATTTGGACACTAATAATTAGAGTAATGGTTTTTTTGAAAATTTTATATACTAGCACTTGCATCTAGAAGAGGTTCAAGCATTATTTCAATAGAAAATTATATTTAGATTAATATGTTAAAAGAGTATGTGTTTGTGTATATATGCATTGTAAATTCTACTTGCATGTAATTGCTGTCAAATTGACCAAAAAAAAATTGCAATTGAAAATATAATGTTCCCATCTAGTTGTCTAATCAATGTTTATTTGGCTTTTATGTGATAAGTGAGATTTTGAAGGCTTTTTCCTAATATTTTGGAGGCTTTTACTTTTAAACAGTAGTTGGTTTATCATTAAATGACAACTTAAACTTGTTTTCCAATGACTCAATAGTGGTTTGCAGGCGTGAGACTTGTTTCAGTCTCAAATTTCAGACTATATGTAGTCTACAAGGTCAGTAATGCAAATCTATCTGGTTAGTAGTTACCATAATTCTGATCTGTGTTAGATGAAGATTGATGAAGTAATTGCCTGATTGCTTTGTTTTGACATAGGACAACAGATAGATTTTTCAAGTGGCAGTTTTAAAGCATAAAGGAGTAGTTGGGAAGGAAAATGGCCAGTTTGACACTTGTAGCAACATTTTGCAAGCATCTAAGAAGGTATTGATGGGCAGTTGAGTAGGTTGCAGGCATATAGGGACAATTTAAGCACATCTAGCAGTAATATGCAAGCATCCAAAAGGTTAAAGAGTGGATATAATAGCTAATAGAGGAATTTTTTTTGAAAAGTCAAGAGTCTTCTTTCACCAATGCCTTGCTGGAGCTTTTTTGTGTAGTCAAATAATGGAAGTAATTTCTAGGCGGCCAAAATAAATCAAATTTACCAAGTCAAAGTACGAGGTAGTCATTGATACTTCTTAATGTCATGTCCTACATTCTCTCCAATGAAGGATATACAAAGAAAACTAAAATCACTTTTGTAATTAGTTCTAATTTTGATTTTTGATACAAAATTGTAAACTTGACACAAAATTTCTTTCTAGTCATTTTGACATTGTAACTCAGATTTTTCAGTTTTAGATTGAAACAGAACACTTTGTAACACATTTTCAAAGCAAGAGATACATATTTTCAGACTATGTATGGTTGCAAGAACATCTTCTATCAATAAAATGAGCATTTTGGCCTTCAAAAGTTTTGTTTCTATTATATGTATGAGTTATTTGATGTCATTTTCTATGATTTTCAAACATTGAATATTGAAAATCACACAAAATATTTAAAATAAATTATTTATTTTTTTAATATATTTTTTCATATTGTCTCTAGACTTTAATCCCAATTATTGAGAGACAATATGTTTTTAGTCCCAACTATTGTCTCTAAAGAGACAAAAATACTTATGTTTTATATTGTCTTTACAAAGACAATTTTTAAGACAAAAGTTTAAGACACCCGTTTAAAGACAATAATTGAGACAAATACACAAATTTTTTTTTGGTCTCAAATTAAAACAATTTCTTCAAAAATTGTCTCAAAAAAATATCTTAAAAACCCTTTTTATGTAGTAATGGGCCCCTAACTTTACCATGAGTTTTATTCTCTGCTGGAAGGAGGTACCCGCAAGGAGTTACATGTTCCGAGGTGGAAGGTGTAATGCAATGCGACTCTCTATCCATGATGCATCTACCTGGCCCTGGAACATATGCATACAACGACATTAATCCCGTGTTCAATGAACATGAAAAATGGAAAAACGATGGTAAAAATAAACAAACGGATAAAGAGACTGTCAATGATGAACGACCAGGATCCTTTACCCAACAATCTGGGCCGTTGATTTACTATATCAGGTCATCCTACTTCACATAGGAAATACCTTAGTCATGATTAATGTGTTATCCAATTGTATGCTGTAAATTCGTTTCAGTTGAAATAAAAATGTTGGTTGTTAGAGACAAGAGGGCGCTGGTCAAATCTCGTGGCTTGATATTGTGTACATAAGACGATCGTTGACTCATTACTTTTTGGACTCATCCCGGTCGGATCTTTATTTGAATTCCTTATAATTAGATACCTCTGCAGTGACTGAATTGGCAGAGTGTCTGCAATCCTTTCCCTTTTTAGTTCAATACAATCGCCCGCCCATCACTCAATGTCTCGTTTTAATGTTCTTCATACCTTCATTGTCTATACCCTTTTACTCCCGTGTTCGCTATGCGCAGACCTCGGTTGTACTTCTTGCAAAAATCAGAAATGTGGCGGTAAAGACATCCCATATCCTTTCGGTTTGCGGGAAAGTGGATGTGGACTGCCGAAATTTCAAATCGACTGTGAAGAGAACGCACGTTCGGTAATCGAAATTGGAAGCCAGAAGTACACAGTCTTAGAGTTTTTCCCTGATAATCAGACTTCAACAATTACTGAGGACACGAATTTCCAAAATTGTTCATTCTCATATAATCTCAACGAAGATGCAATCCAAGCCTTGGGTCTCTTCGATCACATCCAACGACGGAACGTCAGTCTAGCAGTATATGTGTGTGGTTTGCAATGTGTACTACCTGGCCTCGAGTTTCCAGGATGTGGTTTGAAATGGGTAAGTGTTGAAGAGGTATCAGCCCATTGGAATATTGAAGAGGAACAAGACCGTAAATGTCGCAGTTGCGGTTCAACCGGTGGGCTATGTGGATTTAATATTTCCGATTCAAAGCAGTTCCTTTGCTTTTGCGAGGATGCGCCCCATCAAGCCACATGTTCACCGGGTATTTGGTTCAAATTTCTATATTTGCCTCTATGTACCCAATTAAGTTTAGTTGCCTTGCAATTTGAAAACCAAAAATGCGAAATTGGATCATCTATCAGTAGTTAAATGGAAATCATCTTTCGCATCTGATTAGCATTTAACATAATTAAACAGGCAAGAGCGCAAATTATGGAACAACACCTATAAAGGGTAAGAAACCTTTTTTTAGTGAGTTTTAAAAACCTTCTAATTTTCTTTCATGGTAGAGTTACTAATCTATATTACTACGCGTCAATTCTAGGCATGGCTACTGGGGCAAGTGCTTTAATAATTATAGTAGTACTATTGCTTATGATGACTGCCTATCGAAAGAGGCCATCCTTCTTTAAAGGGATCCAAACTTCAGGGTCTATTTGGAATGTGGAGAATTTTCTGCAAAGTTATATTCATCAAGTGCCGGCAAGATATTCATTCTCTCAGCTAAAGAAGATCACCAATAACTTTGCAGATAAATTGGGGGAAGGAGGATTCGGTGTGGTTTATAAAGGAAAGCTCCCTAGCGGTTTTCTGGTGGCCGTCAAACTTCTTGATCAATCAAGACACAGTGAGAGCCAGTTCATGAACGAGGTTGCAACTCTTGGAACCATTCATCACATTCATTTGGTTCGGATGATGGGTTATTGTTTTGAAGGATTCAGAAGTGCGCTTGTATATGAGTACATGGCCAATGGATCCCTAGAGAAGTTTATATTTCAAGGAAAAGAACAAGAACAGATGCTCAATTGCGATCAATTGTACTCAATTGCTTTGGGCGCAGCCCGTGGAATTCAGTATTTGCACCAAGAGTGTAGCGGGCGCATCATCCATTTCGACATTAAGCCCCACAATATATTACTGGACGCAGATTTTACACCTAAGGTAGCTGATTTTGGTCTGGCTAAACTGTATGGGAAGGGCGACGACCACATATCAATTACGGCAGCGAGAGGAACGCCAGGATATGTTGCGCCAGAACTGTGGTCCAGAAAATTGGGACCTGTAACGGACAAATCAAATGTTTACAGTTTTGGAATGTTATTAGTGGAGATAGCCGGAAGGAGGAAGAACATTGACGTGCAGGTGAGTCGTTCAAGTCAACTGTATTTTCCGGAATGGGCGTTCAAATTGATAGAGAGTGGGGAGTTGGAGAAGAGGTTGAGAGAAAGAAGCAGAGGCGACATAGAAAAGGAAGATGAAGAGAAGGTAAGGAGAATGACAAAAGCAGGACTTTGGTGTATTCAATACAATTCCAATGACCGACCGTGTATGAGCAGGGTCGTACAAATGCTGGAAGGAAACGGTGATGATGTAAGTAATCCTCCATTACCTTTCAATTCCTCACCTCCGTGTGAAGCGCCATTGTCATCTTCCACTGGAGAATCTTCATCCATGGTATAGAGACACGAAGCGGACTTGGACGATTATCTATTTAGAAATGAGATGATATAGTGAGCCATCTTCCTTACACGTAAATAGAAATTATATGATTCTTATGTAAGGATCCATCCTTTTAATATTATAAATAATTATTATATAACTGTAATGTAAGTAGCCATCTTCAACATATGAAAATAAATCATTCCACGAGTATAAATATTTGACATAGATTATGAGAGGGCCATACCCTTTCTTTCTTTAAATCTCAATGGCCTTCAAATTATTTTATTTACCATCATAAAAATATATTTATATTTTATATCAATGTTGATATTAAGCAAATTAATAACATAAAACATTACAAATATTAGTATCTAAACTCCAAATCATTAAAAACACTGGCGGGAATTTATTGCACATATTTCATGTCAACACAAGCAAGGGTCTTATAGAAACCATACAAATAACATAGATTGACACAATGCTCATTAATAACCATTTACCAAAACCTAATTTAAAAACCTTGAAAACATGTCCTAAGCAAAGGCAAATAATTGCAATTTAAAGACACAAAAATAACCCCAAAAATGTAGAGAGATCAAGTGTGAACTAAGTTTGTTGTCATTGCCTATAAGTTTGCTCCTCATTACATAGTAGGATGTGTCCAAATACTAAATGAAAATAATTAAATGCAACGACTCAAATATATTCAATCGTCTTGTATTGTACTTAGATGATATCAACCATTGATTTCCAAATTAGCTCTCCCTCTCATAGATAGAACGTCTTCAAACAAATATGTGGTGTTGGATTAACATGCTAGAGTATTTACATGTGCACTCATGTTTTGACTACATGCATCTCAAAGTATTGTTGTAGGATCAAATTAGTGTTGTTGAATATTTGAGTATCAATTCCTAAAATCGTGACATGATTAAATGGTGTGTACGTGGTTATATTAAACATTAAGTTACACAAAATTGTTTAGAATCATTGCTTGTAGATTTCTCCAAACCCATTATGTTAGAGTATTTCATAAAAAAAACATCAGCATTGTGTTGAATGCACAAAATAATAATCTGATATGAATAAACCTTTTTTGAGCCATTGCATAAGAGCATGGGTTATTTGGAATGTGCGTGAGTGATAAATAATACTTGGATTTTCAAGAGTACTTCCAAAACCTTGGGGAGCCAAAATAAATATTCACTTAGTTAATATTCATTTCAAATTTGGAACCATTTATATATAGCCAAGGAAAGTTATATGAAATAAGTGTCTAATAAATTGAAGAGTATTAATTTCACAAGAAATAATTCAAATAATAAGAGATTATGAATTGTCATCTATTGATACAAATACCTTAACATATTTTTACTAACAATATGATACATGGCAACAACATCTAGAACTATAGGACCAAAAAAGAAGTTAAAAATAAATGTTATATTTTATGTTACTATTATTATAAACTAGAATCAGAAAACTAAGTGCCAACCACCAACTCATTGTTGTAACTTCTATAATATCACCACACACAATAATTAACCATTAAAATCTAAATGAATAAAGATAATATATTATTGTAATGTTTGTATACTAATATATGAAGAATTTATTATTTTAATATAATAGATATATAAATTATTTTGTAAAAAATATCCATATATATTTCTATTTTTTTGACAATAAAAAGCTATAAATATTATTTTTTGAAAGACCAAGTACTAACATTTTTGTTGTTGTTACAAGATGTGTTCATCTTAAGATTGATCTATTTGCCATATTATTTAACATTTATGGCTTGTATCATGAATTGTTGTTCAAGATATTAAGGATGTTATTGAATTCATAATTATCAAAACATTCTAGGTAAGTTCAAAAGTTCAATTCTAGATGGGTAATAAATTTATATTAGATGAGGAACCCTCATGAGGCTACAATGTCCTTCATATATATTTTTATTGATTAAATTTGAAGAGGTCACAATTGGGGGAACTTGTCCCAATCTCCAAAGAGATTTGAATAAAACAACTCAAGCATTTAAAATGTGACAACTTGCCACTATACCACATACACATACTCTTGTAACATAATTTTTGAGTTGGATTTTTAAATTGACATTCATAATGTTATAATTGAAGAGGTGGTTACTACCTATTTTTTGGTTTAAATATGTAACATATAAATTTTACTATCTCATGAAATCTATGGTTTAAATCTAGAAAATTAAAAGAGGTGGGGAAACAAAAGGTTGCTAGTACATTAATGTTGAGAATTGTGTAAACAGGCTTTAATTTAAAGTCATTCTTTGTTACTACACTTTTGATAATTTGGAAAAATTTCTCCACACATTATCCATCTTTTCACAACATGCAATTTCTTTATGGATAAATGAGTTACAAGATATTATCATATTTTCTCTTAACAAGCTGATTATAGAGTTACACTTTCACTATAAGCTTCCTTTAGCTAAGATACCATGTGAACCACCAAAAATGATTTTATAACAAGGGAAAGAGGATTCCCTTTAATAGGCCCCTAGGTTTTTTCACCTAGGAGCGCTTGGTGTAGGAATGGCTCTCTTTCCGTTTTGTAGATATGGTTATTTTTGGTGGTTGCATTCAAAGGGAGGATGGATTGATTAGGATTGTGATGTGTGTGGCTAAATGAAACTAATGATAACTATGAAATGTAAACAAAGGGAATTTAAACTAAATGCGTCTAAACTATATGCCCTAAATGTATACAATTCTGAAAGTAAACTGGAAAAACATAGAGAATGTGCACCTAGAAATGGAGAGTTGTAGATGAGAGGCCTTGGAATATTATAGAATTAGCCTAAAATCAATAGGACACTTACGCCAAGTTGGGCGACCTAGTCCTCCTGTCGAGAAACTTTGTTGGACTTGGTTTCGGGGAGAAGGGTACCCAGAAATGCAAAAAACTTGTTCCAGGCCGGGTATAGGGACAAGGTCTCCAATATTGGTGACCTAGTCCTCCTGGTACTTTCAGAAGCCTAAAGGTCTGATTCTGTAGGTCCCAATTAGTACTTTCCTTCTATGCAACAGCCCATGTTCAAATCTCCAAAAAGAGACCTGCAACTTCTCCTTTTGCTCCTCCTAGAGTTTGGTGTCTTGATGTGACTTGAATGGGATGATTTTACTTCCTCCAACACTTTGAATCTTGCCAAATTTGAGTATAACCTGCAAAGCACATGCAAAGACAAGGAGAATGTTGGGGTTAGGGAATAGGGGTTTGCCTAAGTCAAACCCCTTTGATGGTAACTTAAACCCAAATGAGGAACAATGGAAGGAAAGGAAGATTGAATGATGGGATTAATACAAAATAGTTAGCAAACCTTTGATTGTTGAAGTCTTCAACATACAAGAACCAACTCCAATGGAGATTTCTTGTGATTCCCTTGTGTTTGATTGCTTGCTTGGGAAGCTTGAGTGTAAGAGTTCTTGTGAAGAGATGCAAAAATGAGCTTGGGGGGGAAATGAAGGTGAAAACCCTTATTTATACAACATATGCCCTAATTTTCTCGAAAATACAACATGATAGGACGACACTAGGGTTTTGGAGGAAAATTCCCGTTAGGTTTTTGTCTTAAATTTGAAATTTATGCGAAAAAGGACTAGGTCACCCAAGGTGGCGACCTAGTCCACTTGGATAATTTCAAGTGGTGGTCAAGAATAAAATGATGTTAAATGATGTTTATTAGTCTTACCTCCTGAAAAAAACTTAAGTTGGGCCTAAAAGTACATTAAGGGGACAAATTAATATAAGAAAAGGGTTAATTAGTTGATGATAAGCCTAGGAAGATGTGAAAATGTCTTACAACACTTTACAACACCTTGACACAAGGCTTGAAAAGGGGTAAAAGGGGGTTATTTAGGTGAATTGTGTTGAAAGGGTCTTAGAAAAGTGGGAAGATGTATTAAAACACTTCACAACACCTTAGTAAAACACCATT